>JAMLFY010000005.1:25734917-25839917 GCA_030441495.1 Dalbergia oliveri | reverse complement strand
TAGGAATGTGTGGTATTTGTTTTGCTAGTAATCTTGAAATTTTTCTTGGCTTGTGGTTGGTAGGGTGAAGCGTAGTGATTTTGTACGTACTATGGATAAAATTGGTACCAAGCTTGTGGGATAGAGGAAGAGCCTACTTAATAGAGCTAGGAGACTTTGTCTTGCTAAGTCTATTGTGAGTGAGGTTCTAGTGTATCTTATGCAAACAATGTGGGTGTCAAGCCAAGTTTGATCTAACATTGATAGGGTGGTGAGAAACTTTATTGGGAATGGCCAAGATTCCAATCGCGACTTAATCTTGTAAATTGGAACATAATTGCAATGCCAAAGGAGAATGGTGGCTAGGGTGAGCGGGTTGCTAGTTTGATGAACACTTCTTGATTAGGGAAGCTTCCTTAGATGATGTTAACTGAGCCTACTAAGCCATGGGTCTAGTTACTTATTCACAAGTACATCAAGGGGGTAGTTTCATGCATATGGTCGCTCTTAGTAATGCATTTTATGTTTGGAAGGGTGTTCTTTGTGTGCGTGATGCTTTTTGATGTTTTTGAGTTTAGTTTGGGATTGGGTGAATCCCTTTTTTGGTATGATGACAAGTTAGGTGTGGGTCCTCTTTGTGAGCATGTGCCCTTTGTTCATATTTCTTTGAACTTCGAGTAAGGGACTTTTGGATAGAGAACCATTGGCAGGTTGGGGTTGCTTCACACCATACTTCCTTTGTATATTCAAGATTTAATTCTCAGGGAATAGGTCCTACGTGGTAATGAGTGGATTGCTTAGTGTGGAAACATCATGTGTTGAGTACTTTTACTCCAAGGAGAGCTCATAATTAGCTATTGCAAAGAGAGCAAAATTTGGGATTTGCATGGCTGGAAATGGGTGTGAAACTTCCTTACAGGAGATGATTAAATTCTTTGTTTGGCTTTGTTTCCAGGGAGCAGTGCCAATGAATAAGATGCATGTTCGAAGACATGTTACGCCAACACCCATGTGTTCCCATTGCCATTTGGATCAGGAGACAATAATGCATTGTGTGCGAATCAGGCTTACGAGTTTGATTAAGGGTTGGGTTTGCTTATAACCCTCAATTCTTCTCCTGGATTGTGAGGCTTGGTTGAAACTTATATGAGTTAAGGACTGACACTTTTTCTAGTTTGCCTATGGTGGATTTGCCATTGGAGGAATAATATGGTGTTAGACATAAAGCATTTGACACTTCATGGCGTGATGGGTAGAATTTACCAAGCCATGTATGATGTTCAATCGTCTCTTTTCCTTTTGATTCAGGCTAATTAGACCTCACTAGTGGGGTGAATTGGTCTCAACTAGGGAGGGAGTGGTTAAGCTCAACGTGGATGCGAGTAGACTTGATGGTAGTTAGCATTGTGGTATTGGTGGTCTCATTAGAAATCTTGAGGTGTGTGGCTTTGCGGCTTTATGTGCATGGCTCATTGGGATGATGTAACTATCCTGGAGTTGATGGTTATTAGGGAAGGTTTATGTTTGGCATAGGATTGTGGTTGGAGGAGAGTGCTTTGTGAATGTGACAACATTGAGGTTACTCATTTGGTGGGTGGATCTGTTGGGTTGCGTGTGCGTGGTTTGCATGCTTTACTCAATGATATTCGTGGGTTGTTGCAACGACGATGGGAAGTGCAGGTGTGTTGGATTCCAAGGATAGCGAATTTGAAGCTGAGAGCTGGCCAAGATGGTTGCTACTAGCAATTTGAATGGCTTGGTGTGGGAGTAGGGATGGAACTAGAAATCATTCAAAGGAGGGGCAGAAAGTATTGAATAATAATTATATTATAAAATAATTTATATATATATATATATATATATATAAACTTAAATATTAGTTGTGAATAATAAAATATATTTTGAAAATCAAATTATAAATATCTGGTTTTGGTGCTTGAGAATTTTGGTTACTTATTTCTAATTTGCTATGTGCATCTCTACCGTAAAGTGACTATAAATTTAGTTATCAATAAATAAATAACATATAAAATATTTCTCTCAAAGATATTATAGTGCAGATTTCTTATAACAACTTTTAAAATCTTATTTCATGAATTAACTAAGACATCTAAAAAGAAGAGTAAAACTAGACAGTGTAACTATAAGACTAAAAATAAAAGTATAATGGGTCTTTTAATTTTTTAATATTTGTATATAAATTCAAATATATACTTTTTATATTTTTTTAAGGTATATATATATATATATATAGGGCCAAGCCCCAGCCTCCCCGCCTCTTCCTCTATCCCGGCGTGGGAGTCCCCTCCCTTGGATATGCAGCATTTACTGCTTTCTTGTTTCTTTGTTTCTTTACCAAAAAAATAAGTTCATGAAAAATGAAGCATATCAATAATGTATAGAAGAAGTAGGATGTGGATGCGCGTGATCATGTGGTGAAGAGTACGGAAATATTTTCCACATATGATTTATTGAGCAGCTGCCTGAAATGGATATTTGATTTTATTTTGTCATTTCTTGACTTGGTAGAATATAACGTAAAGACATGTGCCAAACATGTAAGTAGATATTTGTAAAATTTCGTAGGCTTTGTGTATATTTTTGTTTTCCAAAATCAGTGAATTTTGATTTCCGTCATTTTTTTCCCAAAAATTTTCAAATTTGTTTGAATTTTATTTTATGCAATTAGTTATCCTTTATTAAATATTGAGTTGGTTAATAAAAATCACGTTAATTAATTTTATGTGACAATCACTAGTTGCACATGACATATTATTATCATGTGTCAAAATCATACTCTAAAATGAATTAGTAGGTTTAGTAAGATGAATTAATGGATTCAGTTTAATGTATTATTAAGTGATAATTTTAACATATAAGTTTGTTATGTGCCACATATAATTGTTAACTATCATATATAATTAGATATTATTTGGACTAAAACTTTATTTTTTGTAGGGACTAATATAAAACCAAAACTAGAGATTAAAAACATATTTAATCCTTTATTTTATTATTCTTTTTTGCATGTGAAAAATCACACAAGAGGATTTGTTTTCAAGATATCTGACTTATTTGTTTGTAAGTTCAATTGTTAAGGCTAAAACTTGAAAATTGAAATAGTCCATATTTGATTTGTAGTTTGCAAAATCCAATTTGACACTCTAGATGAAAGGAAAAGTAAAGCTTCTTAATTTTTTTCTCTCCTTTTGAAATTCAGGCTTTGAACATTGAAACTTCAGTTATTATAATCTATAAATAATTTAACTAAACTTCTTCCAAAAAATATATATATATATATATATATATATAGATAAAATGAAATTTAATTTTATGCCTTCAAATCATAAATTTAGGTAGGGTAAACCGTAAAGAAGCATGCCAATAACAGCAACATATATATTTTCGCATTATAATATCATTATTATTTAGTTATAGAGTTTAATTTTTATACACGTCGTCTAATTATGTATTGTTCCATTAGTAAATATGATTAAAGTTTACACCACATTTTAAAAAGTCATAAAAATGGAGGTTTTGATTAGAAGACACTAAAAAAATTTATACTATCATTGCAAAATCAATCTCGTAGAGATATTTGAATCACATTGATCTCGTAAATATTATACTATATCCCATTAATCGAATTACTTTTTCAAGAAATACAAACATCTAAATCATACAAGTAAAATGATCTATTCTTTGAAAAGAAAAAAGAGAAAAAATGTGAATGATGATTGACCTTATGATAAAATAGAATCCAAGCCTCGAATAATGATTTGATTGAAGATAAAAAAAGAGAATTCTTAGTTCAATTATGTACCTTAATAATAAAAAAAATAGGATTGATCAAATTCTATTGAGTTAAATTCATACTGATCATTTATCAAAAAATAACTCTGATTATCAAATTATTGAACAACTGAGAACAACATCAATAGATATAATTAATTTTTATATTTATCATTTAAAAGATTAGGTAAAAAGAAAATTCAATTAAAGGATAGTTAAAAAATATTTAGACAGTAATTGGATACAGCCAATACAGGTAAAAAACTGAAAATAGAGGGGGGTGTTGGTGTTGACTGTTGAGGCAGGAAAGGAAAGCAAGCATAGTATCCCTTTTTATCCTCCTTTGTCCTCTTCCCATTCCCCCTTCTCAGCTCTACCTTCCCCCACCTCTCTCTCTCTCTCTCTGTGTCACAGCACAGAGCGAGCGAGCGAGCGAGCTAACCACGAAAAACGAAAGAAAGAAGGAAAGCAGAGCCAAATTCCTAACCCCCATTACTCAACTCTCTCTTTTACACTCAATCCCATTTTTTCCCCGTTATTCCCATTCTACCCTCAATCCGTCAAACCCTAGCCCTTCTTTTCCCCTTCCTTCTCCAAGTATCCCAAAAATCCTTCTATTTCTCAATTTTTTTTTTTTGCATTTTGTTTTTGGGGGATGATTCAAAATTAGGGTTAGGGAATTGAAACTTCGCATGGAACCGAGCCCCGACATGTTCAGAGCTCCTTCTTCGGGAGTAGGAGGAGGACCGGGACCTTCTTCTTCGTCTTCCTCTTCCTTGCTTTCTTCGTCGTCGTCTTCGTCGATTTCTTCTTTGTCGTCTTCGAATTCTAGAAGGTTCGGAGCCCTGTCCCCTCCAACATCATCAACGCACCTTTATCTCTCTTAGAGTATTCTGGGATTCTCCGAACCTCCACAAATGCAAGGTCCAATCACAATCACCACCACCAGCAGCAACTTTACCCTAACCCTAACTCCGAATCTTCCCAAACGATGGCGAGGTCTCGATTAGGATCATTGGGCCATCGGAACACGAGCATCATAATCCGCACAGGAAGAATCACAACCTTCTTCTTCTTCATCATCATCTTCTTCTGGTGGTGGTGGTGGTGGTGGTGGTTTGGTTGTTGGGCTTTCTCGCAATGAGGGGATGGCCATGATAAACGGTGAAGGCGTGACCGGGGCGGTGGCCGGAGACAATGGCGGAATTGGGAATGGGAATGGGAATTCTGATGCTGAAGCCGGCGGCGATGGCGTCGGCGGTGGTGCCAATGGGAGGGATTCTTCTTACCAGCGGTATGATATTCAGCATGCTGCACGGTGGGTGGAGCAGGTTCTTCCTTTCTCTTTGCTCCTCTTGGTGGTCTTCATCCGCCAGCATTTGCAAGGTGCATTTCTCAACTTACTTTGCCTTTTCAATTTTACTATATAGAATAGAGTGTATCTATGAGATTGAAACAGCTTAAAGTGTGTGTTTTTGGATTAGTTTCTTTTTTAGGTTCAAAACAGCTTGTAATGAAACAAGAAAAAGCTTCCTTTTTTTTAAGATGAAAGCAATTATTTCTTTGAAACAATTAACAATCTGATACCAAAATGCTCTTACTTTGGTTAGTTTTTTGGTTTTAGAAGCTAGGATCAGGAATTATTGCTATGAAAGAATCTGTTACTAAGCTTGCTCTTAATTTGGTTATATATTGCTTTTAGAAGTTAGGGTTTTTAGCTCTTTTTGGCTTCGAGGGAGTTGATTGATTGTTATTCAGGTTTGGGTATTGTGGTAACGTTTTAAGTGATTGCAGGGTTTTTTGTTACAATTTGGATTGCGGCTGTGCTTTTCAAGTCTAATGACATTCTAAGGAAACAAACAGCTCTGAAGGTTAGACTAGTTTTTACTCCTGTGTTGTCTTATCCTTGGAGTGTGGAAAATTGGTTGGTGTTGATGTGAAGGTTTTTGTTGTTTGTTAAGTGTGGCTGTTTTTTGGTGGCTGCAGGGAGAGAGGAAAATACCTGTTCTAATTGGGATTTCTGTTGCATTTTCACTTCAAGTGGTTGGCGTCTATTGGTGGTATCAGAATGATGATCTGATGTATCCGTTGGTCATGCTTCCTCCCAGAGAGATACCACCCTTTTGGCATGCAATTTTCATCATCATGGTGAATGGTGCGTTATTCCTCAACTATGGCTTGCTAGGTTTCTCAGTGCATGATACTTGTGTGTTTGTGTTTTGTTCCAGTGAATGTTAATCACATGCTATTTTTGTCTTAACTTGCAATTTGACTTGCTGCTGACAGTATTCAAGAAGAAAAGTTTAAATGCGTGTCTTACTTTTCTGTAAATCTTCCTTTTTAAGCATCTATTCATTATACACTCATAGCTTTATACTTTTAGTTTGTTGTAATTGAAATTTGCCTTCATGAGTGCTTGATTTGTTTCTTGTATCAGAATGATGTATGCTAGTAATGTTGGCAGAGAAGTTTTAACTTTATAGATAATTTGTCTCCATTATTCATGCTTTTGTAGGCATCATTTGTGCTGCTTCTTTCTCATTCATTTTGTTTGTATGTTGTCATATGGATTAACCTGTTAGCAAGCAGCTAATTGTGTGATGGAAACTCTTTTTACAGATTATGGAATTATTTTCTTTGGGTGAAACTCATTGTGGGGATATAATCTCATTTCCTTGCAATTGTGTTTTAAAATTTCAGATACTTTGGTCCGCCAGGCTGCAATGGTATTCAAGTGTATATTATTGATGTATTACAAGAACAGCAGAGGCCGAAATTATCGTAAGCAGGTGAGGTCATAAATTGTGAAGCACCAGGAAAGTAGAACCTAAAGTGATTTAGTAGATGTTCTGGGTCACAGGAACATTTTGGTAGCATTTGGTAAATGTCCCAGGACAGAGAATATGGAAACATTGAGGATAGAAACAAGTTTGGAGAAGGGGATAGAGACAAACCCCAAAATTATCTTCGTTTCCAGACAAATTTTGAGTCAATTTCTGTACTTCAAAAAGGAGGAATACTGGAGACATGTTTCTGAGACACAACTTTAAATTTTTTTTTAAGAATACCCCTTTAAACATTTCGTATTCCATATTTCCCTTCTCAGTTTTCAATTTTTCATCAAATTATAACTAAATTTTTTTCATCTTTTCATTATTCACTATGTCTTGTACACCACTGTCAAACACAATTTCGTTTTTGTCTCTAGTATTGTCTCCATCTCTAGTGTCTTACTATCTCTATTCTTTTTGTCTTGGGATAGGAACCATATGCAACATTTAAGATGGCTTCTTTCTAAGGTCTTACATAAGTTACTTCCTCCTTCTTAGAATATTTGTCCACTTCCAAACAACTTCACATTTCAAAATATCTATCCACTTTTAGACAACTTCACATTCCACTACAGGATTTATTTATTTTTTTCCAATAGTATCCCTAAGTAATTTTACTCACTATTTATTAGTTTTTCAGAAGCATTTCATTTAATAGGGATATATTAGTTTATTCACTATATTTTGCTCCACTCCTAGTATATTTATTATCTTTCTTAGTACTTGTGCTTGCCCAAAAGTGACAAATATTTTGAAATAGAGGGAGTATCTGGTAACCAACATGTCCCTGCTATAGTGTCTTGGGTTCATAGTCTATATGACTCTTTCACATATCACTACATTCTGATTGTACTTCTTGTCTATCAGGGGCAAATGCTGACACTAGTCGAATATCTTCTTCTGCTTTACCGTGCCTTGTTGCCAACACCAGTCTGGTATCGTTTCTTTCTGAACAAAGAATATGGAAGCCTCTTTTCATCGCTGATGACAGGACTATATCTAACATTTAAGCTCACATCTGTTGTTGAGAAGGTGTGTTTGTCTTTTAAAATAGATGTAGATTATATTTTGTTCCAATGCAGCTTGTGGTTAGTAATCTCTTAATTTCACTAACTCCCTTGATCTTCTGCACTAATATCTAAAGTTATTATCTGTCCGTCATGCAGCTTTAATGTTTTTGGAATGTACATAATTTCATATTTTATTTAAACTTTTTTTGGTTTTGGGTTGACTTTCTCTTTTCATTAAACTAAGCAGATTGGCAGCTTGTTCTGTTATCTTGCTTCTTGCTTTTTTTTGTGGGAGGGGTCAAGCCATCAAGCTGAAAATAAAAATGCTTTGTTTGTGATGTAGATATAAGCTATTCTGCCAAAGCTAAAAGTTTGATCTCCAGATAAGAGAACTTATATAATCTAAATATGTTAAAAGTCTTTTCAAGGAAGCAAGAAGTTTGGAATAGCCTTTTCTGTTTTGCTGTCTGTTAATTTGCTATTTTAATTATTCATGAGAATGTCCTAAAGCATCCTAACTACAAGGAAGTCATTTAGCTGGGACATGATGGGGTGTTCCTTAGTTTATTGTTTTAAACTATGAGTGAATTGCATGAGTCTGCATCTGGTGGTTATCTTAATCTGTGGTGTTGGTCAGGTGCAATCCTTCTTTGCTGCAGTGAAGGCATTGTCACGTAAAGAAGTGCACTATGGGGCTTATGCAACATCAGAGCAGGTAGGGTGGATGCCTTAATTTTGGAGGTGGTCATTGAATCACTAAAGTCTAAGAACTTTACAGCCTCCTATATGATTTACCCTTGCCACAGTTAACAATTATAGCCTCCTATATACTTTTCTGGGAGCTGCTAGTTGTTCATGTAAGTTAAGGAATTTATCTGATTGCAGGTCAACGCAGCTGGTGATCTTTGCGCTATTTGTCAGGAGAAAATGCATGCTCCAATATTACTTCGTTGTAAACACATTTTCTGTGAAGATTGTGTATCAGAGTGGTGAGACTTGCTTTGCTGTTGTCTTACTGGTTTGCATAGGAATCTGAAATTATCTACTTCATTTTAGTTGAATATGCTCAACACATCTGATTCCCTTTATAAGCAAATTTGTGATTTTCAAATGTAATAGTTTGCTTCATATTTATCTGTTATAAATTCGTGTTATGTTTTTAAAATTTATTTTTAGTATAGGGTTACTTGGTCTTGGATTGGCTTCTCTAGAGTGTACTCTTCACTTTGGAGAGTAACATGCACGATTATAGCTGTTGATGAGAAAATTAAGGGATATAATAAGTGCAGATTTATAATCTGTCACGCAGGTATGTTTGCTACAAATTTTTTAAATCACTGATTTTCTCATCAATAGCTATGATTGTGCAACGTGCACTTTACTCTCTTTAGTGTAGACTGGGCTTTAGAGGAGCTAAATTCACTGGTCTTAATATTGCTTCATCTTTGTTGCTATTTTCTTCTTCTCTTTTGGCTGGCTCCTGATTCTCTTACTTTACCAGGTTTGAGAGGGAAAGGACGTGCCCATTGTGCAGGGCTTTGGTAAAACCTGCTGACCTCAGGTCATTTGGTGATGGTTCTACCAGTTTGTTTTTCCAGTTATTCTGAAATATTATAATACAAGCCAGGAAGCTTTTCTTTTTGCTATGAAGCTTTTTAAGTTTTGAAAGCAGCAATCTTGATCCATATACATCAACACATGTAAAATTCAATGGAGGCATTCGTGGTTGCACCCTGAGAAGACCAATGCAGAAAAATTGAGTTAAACTGGTCACATGTTTATATAATGTACTGGTGAGAGGTTAATTGTATCTTAATGATCCTGTAACTAAGCTAGGGGAAGTTGATTGAAAGTCTAATCAAATATGACTCTTCATTTGCAAGAAATGAAGGTCTATTTCTCCGAATTGCATAGCAAGTATGCCATATAGTGTAAATCTCTGAATGTGGATTATGAAACACACCCGCAAGGGTGTTGATTGCCGGCAGGTTATGGTCAAAGATCTTATCCGTCGGTCTATAATCTTAAGAATCTCTGAATGTGTAGATTTTCATTGTATTGTTCGATCTAATATTGGTTTTGTTTTAAATTTTATTTAATTCTATGCCTCGTTTTAAGCCTAACCAGAGATGAAAGGTCTTGTGAGGTCAAACAAGGGGCAGAGTTAAGGGCATGTTTTATTTTGATAATTTATTGAGAAATAATTGCTTTTAGTTAACATCTATTTAAAGAAGTTTTTGATTATAAGTTATTTCGGATTTATTAAATATAACTTCTTTTTTTTCAAGTAGAAGAGGTTGGGGTGAAATGGCACCACTGTTATATAGATCTTGCGTCTTTAATTTATTAGAGACTAGCTATAGTGAGATCCTAGTTGTAGGCTTGTAGCTAGAAGATGTAATCAAACAGTCTGAATCAGAAGTGTCTATAGAATCTTGATTTTCAGACAAATCTCACCTAAAAGGATATGAAACGAGAGAATTACTATATTATAGTATTGCAGATGAAGCAATTTTTAGTATGGATGTATTTAGTTACATGTACTATTTTTTTTTCTTAATAGAACCATTGGTATCAGGACTTTATTAGTAGGAATTTGATTAATTTGACTTGATCCAATGAAGGTCCCTTAGGGGTAGGGATCTTTCAACAAATATTTTTTTTATGGTTAGGAATTGAAATTAATGTATTTTCTAATACATAATTTCAATTATTTCATAAATGAGGCTGTAAGAGGAAGTCAATTCAATGCTTTTCTGTACTCCTTATGATGAAAAAGAAAGTAATGAACTGATTTGCAGTTGTTACAAATACTTTATAGCATATGTCGGTGGAGTGGCCAGTGGATCGATGGTGTAGCAATATTTTATGCAGACAACTGAGAAAGCCATTGTGTTAAAAAATGCACCATCTAAATATTTTAGCAGATTTATAATAACTTCATATTTTGACCATTTGACTCCTACTAATGCATTTTTTTCCCCTTTCATGGAGCACCTTTACTGAGCATATATGCCTAACCCTTATTTTCATTTTCTAAACTCCAAGAGGATAAATCAAATTGATATTTGATGCACAAGTATGGTAAATCCTTTATCCTATTCTTGGATAATGAATACATTTAAAATGATAAATCAAAGTGTCATATTCGTAATAGGTCCAGATACAATAAAAGAATTTAGCTTCTGTATGGATCAATATCAGCCAATAGAAATAAAAGAAGAATTTGCCAAACCAACCCTCTTATCATAACACCAAAGTCACGCACAAAACCAATAACAGACATGAATTTTCCATCAAATACACCCCCACCCTCTTCCTCACAATTGGCCAAAAAGGAGGGATAACAAATCAATAAATGTTACAAAACCATGCATATTTTCCTCTAAACAAAGAGAATCCCATATCTAAACTAAAAGCTACTAAAGGAGATAGTTCACTTTGCATGTCGAGAAACTGATCAGTTACTAGGAGGAGCCTCATCTTCTGATGCACTCTTACTGTCTTCTTCTACCACAGTAAATATCTCTTTTGTCATCATAGGTGGGCTTGTTGATTGCAGGATAACCTCATCAGGTGATGGTGGTGGTGATGATGATGAGTGTGGAGACAATGATAGCATCCTTGAAACCCCATTTCCATGATCTATAGGGTAAACTTCAGTGACTTCTTCCATGCCCTCATCTAGGTACACAACATCCTGCATTGTCAGCTGATGGTACTCCACAATCTCCCTTAGAAAACGGTTTTCCCTAGCATATATCTCATTCTCACTGGCCAAACGTGCCTTCTCAGCTAGAAGTGTCTCCAGTTGAAGCCGAATCTGAGCAGGTTGCAAAAAAATAAAAAGTGCTAAGTTTTTAACTAAAGTGATCATAGATTCATAGTCTTGCTTTACACTCTACTTGGATATAAATATAAAGTCGAGAAATTCTTATAATGTGTACCACTTCGGTTATGCAGTCCTTTACTATTGTCTACACCTTTTATGTCTTTTTTTTTTAATCTTTCGTATAAATCTCTTGTATATGAAATTCACTGAATTCTAACTAATCTGATCTGAGTTAGGCTAGTTCACTATGGAAGTATAGTTCTACTGGTGTGTTTTCTCTTTCTAATTCAATACCTTATTTAAAGAAATAAGTACCGAATCACTTAAACTAACCAAGTCTTGATTATTATTGTGTACTTCTATAACTATTTTGAATGCTATAGATGACAGATAAACATGCAATGGTGTAAAGCTAGACAGGACAGGATCACCAATTAATTTAATCTCTCAACATAAGTATCTACCTTTGAAGATGGTTCAAAAGAGAAGCAATATATCCTTGTCACAAACACTAAAATCAGATACAACAAGACACCCACATGAAATAACAAGACACTCCAAATTTTGCTATGCCCATGTGGGTGCTTCTTAGGCATCTAATGACAAACTTGAAATAGGGAAACAACAAAATAACTAATACCAGATCATCGTCTTCACGGCTTTGTCCCTTGTCAGTACCCTCCCGATCCCGGAGCATTTTATTCTCTTCTTCTAGTTGAGCACACCGTGCTTTGGTAAAAGCTAAATCTGCTTTAACGGTTTTTAGCTCGCGAAGAAGTAATTTTGCTTTTGCAGCTGTTGCCATTGCCACCTGCGAGCAATTTAAAGGGACATTATGCTTATCTGGTCACATAATAAACTCAATTCAGATAAACAACCATCACAAACTAGATTTCATTTTCAGAAGTACAATCAGAAGCAAAAGTTTAACTGATTCTCATCCATCTAAATTGTTGGACCGAGCACATACCGTTAGTACAGGCCAAAAACTATAGCTGCTAACAACAAAGGCGGCTTTGTTTTCTCAGTGTTTTCAAAATTCACATATAACATAAGGGGCTGCATTAATTACGTGTGTTATCGGTGTTAACCCATCAAATCTTAGGCATCATATGTCAAATAAAACCAATGTAAGTTATGTAGAATTCCAATATGTATTTGCAGTGAGTGAAATCTTAGAAGTAGAGCAGTTGATTAGTTAGGTATTGTTAAATTGATGACTTTCTTGATGGTTGAACATGTCATCTGTGGACCAAGAACTTTCTGACATTAGCTTCTAAATATATTAATAGCTCCAATATTATGTAAGGCATTATATTATATGCCTTCACTTCATGAAGCAGTGAGGCAGTGACACACAATTACAAAGTTGCCACCTTACGTCGCGAGATGCCTTGAGTTGTGTGTCATGATTAGTTAGATTCTGTGTCTGGCCTGATTGCTGCCATGGATTATTCAAATCTGAATATTGGTTTGAGTAGTCCTCAGGGCCACTGCTTCCTTTTCGCCTGATTTGAGTCCTCAAGTCTGCTGTCTTGCTCTCCACAATTGTTTTGCCTTCCTGAAGAAATTAGAGGATCAGCATTGATTTGGAGAAAGTGATACTGGTTATGTTATTTCCGTGCTTGAAGCTCTACAATTCCCATACACCAGTGAATGATGAGTCAATTATTAGTTAACAATGTGTATCAATTGTTTAACAATTCTGTTTTCCTGAGCCAAAAACAGGTTGTAAGTACATTGTTAACCAATGATTAACTCATCATTAACAGGTGTATGTCAGGATTGAGATTTCAAGTGCAGAAGAAACATTTTCCTATTAACCATAAGTGATCTAACAGACAAAGCCAGGTAACTAATTGAATAAGAAAGTCTGCTTATAATTCTGCCAGAAATATGAATCTTTGATGTAACTGTTGACGCATGAATTAAAGTTAAAAAAACATCAACAGTTAAATGTTGTATTGATGGTGAATATGATACATATGAAAACTAAATAGAACTGTGGAGAAACCAATTCTGAAATGGTTAAGTATATATGACTAGAGACAGAATTACCTCAAATGCCTTCTCAAAGGTGTCACCTAGCTGATTGAGGGAAGAAGTGATTTTATCCAAGCCTTTCCGAATTGTAGGATTGTCCACTTTTCCATAATTATATTCAGGGCATTGATATAATGGCTTGGACTGTGAAGGATTAAAAAAACACACATTCAATTAAGTTGATTCCAATTCAACTGACCAAGTAAATAACAGAAACAGATTTATTAGAAAAATTCAAGAGTCTCAGGTTCATTGTTCATGTGATCTACAGTAATTTTCGGCATCATATCATATCATATCGTATCTTACATTGCAAAGAAGATAGGACCAATTGATCAAGAACTATGCTTTATATATTAAACATAATAATCACCTGAGGAGCAGAACCACCTGTAAAGGTATTGAATGAGTGCGATTTGAGTGTTTGGCGCTTGGTGTCATGTTTTGGTGGTGAATTATCATCATCCAGAATTGATTTGGCCTTCTGAGCAACAAAACCCCAGAAGCCAGACTTAGACTCACCTCTTCCAGAATCACCATAAGCATCATAACTCTGCATGCATGCATGCATTCATTCAAACAATCATACACATATACAACCTAAGCCTTATCCCCTAGGTGGCATCAGCCAAATGAATCAGACGATGCCATAATATTCTATCACGTATCATACACATATAACATCATCAAATATGAATATGAAATCAAGAGTTTCCTAGTGAAACTCATGATGGTCAATTAATGAAAGACACTTGACACTTTTTTTTTTTTTTTAATTCTTATTTTGTTGGTTTCAAATGAACAAAGATCATTGAGCATTAATCAATATGAGATGAATGAGAGGAAGGACCTTGGATCTTTGATGATCAGCGGAAGGATTGAAAGCAAAGGAAAGAGAAGGATTGCGGCGAGAGCGGAGGAGGCCTTGATGGCTTGTGCAGCAAGGGAGGGTGATGAAGAGAAGAAAGATGAAGAAACTTTCTCATCAGAATCTTTATTGTTGTTATCTGGTGGTGATGATGATATTGATGATGGTTGATGAAACTCTTCCTTGAAGGTGGAAGCTCTTGATAGACCTTGCCTTCTCCTGTAAGCCATGTTGTTGGTGGCACAAACACAAACCTGAAAGATAGATCACAAAGACAAAGGAGGGAAGGAAGCTAAGCAAAGTGTCTGATTCAGATTCATTCAACTGCTTGCTAGCCCAACTAACTCTCTTTCTTTCTTTCTTTTTTTAATTTATTTTTTCTCTTCTTCCTTTTTGAGGGGTCATAAAATGAATTGAAATATCAACTAAAATGAATGTTATGTTATTAAATAAGTGTTTTTAATACACGGTCAAATGTTTTACAATTTTCTATTAATTATGTATTACTATTTGTATAAAATTTTAATATAGTCATGACTAGAATTAAATGTTCTTCTTAATAATATGATGATATCTTATTAGATAATTACATTAAATTTCTTATAGGGATAATAATCAAAATTGTAAGTCTTTGTTATATTAGATTGAATATTGAATTTAATTTCTTATTTCATTGTCAAATAATTTTATGTTGTCAATCAGTAGAATTTTTTCCAAATAAAAAATTATTGAAAATAACTATTAATTATTACAATTACTCACCATGATTTGTCATTAATTCCTTTTGGTGAAATTTAATTATCCGATAGTATATAGATATTGAATTTTATCATATTATGTAGTTATTGTGTTATAATAGATTAATAATGTAGATATATAGATATTAATAGTTGGTTGTAATGACAGGGGAGAGAGATAGAGAGAATGACATGAAAACAAAAAAGAGAGAAAAAAAAAAGAAGAAAAGTAACGTATCTTAACTGTAACTGACAGATTGGTCGTGTGTGTGCCTGGCTTTTCATTCTTGAAGCCACACCAAAAAATGTTTCTTCTACAATTGAAATTCCGAAATTCTATACTCAACTAACTTGATAAATAATCTTTCTTTTTTTTGGGTCGAGGACAAATAATCTTGTATTAGTTTTTCAGTTTTGTGAATCGCTTACGGGTTGGGTTCGCTACCTACTTTTAATACGGATTAATCAATCAATATTATATATTTTAATAAATAAATAAATAGTATACACTAATAAATAATGATAATTGATTCATTCTTAATTGATACATTGAAGATATGAAATATCAATTTATCAAAAAAAAAAAGTGAAATATCAAATGTAAGACTAATATATCTATCTTTAACATTGGATTCATACAATAAATTAAGAGTATTTTTCATTTCTCAGCGTATCCGCCAAATTAACAGTGTTTTTCACATGATTTGGATGGATTTGATTACAAATATTAAATGAAATTAAAGAATATAATTTTTAGTGGTCTAAAGTAGATTAATTTAATTCATTTTTTGACAAAATAATTAAATTTATAAGTAACTTAAATTAATCAAATAAACAAATAAATAAATAAACAATTAATCTAATAGGTATAGAGTGATTCATAAATAAAAATAATACTCCTTCCGTTTAAATATCTGTTAACTTCAACAATTTCATATTTCAAAATATTTATTAATTTCATATTTCAATAAAATATTAATTTTGTTGTTCTAATACTATTCCTAATTAATTTCACATTTTCAAAGCATTTCATCTAATATTAGCTTAGAATGTTATGCTATACTAATTAATATATAAGGATATATTAGCCTATTCATTATATTTTACTAGATTATCAATATATTTGTTATCTTTCTTAGTATTTGTGTTTAGTCAAAATTGACAAATATTTTAAAAGGGGTTAGAATATATGATAAATTATAATTGTTATAAGTAGAAGTATAAATTTAATAATAAAAATATATTATATGATATTGTTATATAATATCATTTGGTTTGGACTAGATCATATTGGTTATGAAAATTCAATCCAATCCAAAGTCTAATCAAATCCTATCAGTTTTTAAAATAAAAACTAATCTAATCTTAATTTTTGTGATTTGATCGTTTAATACTTTTGATTGGGTAGGGTTAAATTAAACATACTATCACAAGTATCTCATGCTAATCACCGAAGGCCTCAAATTCCTCTCTCTCTCTCTCTCTCTCTCTCTCTCTCTCCTTCTTCTTCTCATAATTTCATTTACACCATTCTTGCATAATAATAATAACAATCGTCATGTTTATTAAAGGTTGCGCGTCCTTTTTGGTCCCATTCTCCACTGGGTACAGATAATCATGGATGGATGATTCATTGATTATTAATCACAGATTTCTCGTCAAATTGGTATTGATATATATTTTTTATTGAAAGTAATTGATGTCTATTTTTTGATTAACAGTTATTGATGTTTATGTTGAAGGATCAAGTCAGCCTACATAAATTTTGTGGTACTAATAATTGAATATATTCTAGTATGGTATACTGTATTGTTTCTCACCTTATTACTCTTTATGTTCTTGTAATGCACCTTCACGTGTTTAACTCGGCAAAACTAAATCCATTAATTTGGACTAAAGGTCTAATCTTTAATTTTCGTGCTTATTAATTTTCAGTGACAACTCAACTCAAAAGACGCCCTGCGAAACAAGGCTGTCTCAAGCACCTATTGATTGAATTATTTATATCCCATCAGTACTATCAAGCAATTTCTTCACTAAATTCTTTCTAAATGGTGCTAAGTCAGAGTTGTATATTTCATTGACTTTCTTTATTGATACCGGTGAATTGACTATCGATCCATATTTTTTTAAAATTTTTTAGTAAGTTTTAAGATTTATTTTTTAATTATTTTTAAAAATAAGATTGAAATTGAAATATCATCCTTTTACTAAATAAAATTGTCATTCTTTTACTAAATAATGAAAATATCATCCTCCCCATAATTTGCACATTCTGTGACTGAAACATTTTTCTTTCATATTTACAACATTGCTCTCATATTCATTGTTTTAATAAAAGAAGGACATTATGATTTTTTTACAATTATAATGATCCTCAATATTTACACTTATACTATTAAAAGATATGATCTATTTATCAGGATCAACGGTCACTGTTATTAGGAGAGGGCAATGTAGGTTTTTACAAATCTCAAGGATTTATGCAAAGTTTGAAAATAAATGCGTGTCTAGTACAATTCAATAAACTTAGAGGATGTAAGTGTAATTCTATATATTTTGGTAAATTTTAAGATTTATTTTTAATTATTTTTTAAAAATAAAATTGAAATTGAAATGACCAAATTTATGTCTATTTTTGTTTATTGATATATCATATCTTCTTCGAAATTTTTTTTATAGTTTGTTTTATTCATTAAATCTTCTTGACTTTCTTTAACGTTTTTTTTTTTTTAGTTATAGGGATTTTAAGAAATACAAAATGTAGACACCAAAAAATGGCAAAAGTAAGAAATCCTTTTTTGTTAATAATATAGAGCAGTTCTTGGCAAGCTTTTCCATGAGCAACTTTAGTGATGCCTTTCCTATAACTCTAAGCAATTCTAGGCCATATGCCAAAGTGTCCTGATTAGCTTTGAATGACCTTTTTCTTTTCAGTTCAGTATAGTGACAGTAGGTTTTGGTAGGCTACAGAATGTGAACTTGTCAAACAAATGAACAACCCCAGCACTGAAAGATTATCCTCTATAAACTACTCAATCCACTTTCCACTGAAATTTAATTTTTCAACCATGGTTCATTGGACACCCTCTTTACTATTTGAGAATAGGTCCTCTCATGTTTTCTACAATCATGTGAAATAATATATAGGCACAAGCACTTTAAATGAGAGAAGATTCTACTCAAAAGCTTTGTTTTCATTTCTTATCATTTCATCGATATTTTGATATTGTTTTAAATGGTTTTTGGAGTTTTAATTTTGTTCTTAATGTATGGATAAAATTTCAATGTATTGTTTCTGCCACACTATCAATTTTACTAATTGAATTTGCTATCCTGATTTAAATATGCTTGTTTTTATCTTATGTGAATTTCATGTTGTACACATAGAAAATCTATTTTGCTCCCTCATCTTTTAAATTTTAGTGCTTAGAATTAGGAGTTATCTATAGTTAAGGCTTCATTAATTTCAATCGACATATTCACATTTATATGTCATGTTGTACACATAGAAAATCTATTTTCCTCCCTCATCTTTTAAATTTAATGCTTAGGATTAGGAGTTATCTATAATTAAGACTTAATTAATTTCAATCGACATATTCATATTTATATTAAATCTATTCACCTTTGACTGCAAAATTTACTCCACATATTGTCACTCTTCTTGATCATCCTCTCCAACATTGGCTCTGTTCAAACCTATATGAATACCGTCACCAAGCAAATGAGTTTATGTTTTTGGTCGGAAGCAAATGAGTTTTTAGGCGAGAATAAGCACATCCCCATGGCCCACGGACGAGCTTCCAACTAGTCTCTTTTTGGGCTTCTTCTTGAGCCTCGGGTTCACTATATTTTGAAATGTCATGATATATAGATGTCAAAATTAGTCAGCCTAGTTGGTTCACAAAAATTGCAATTTTAATGGATAGGTTAAAGTTTTAACCTATAAAAAAAAACTCACCTAACCCACCCTTAACAGGGTATTTGGGGGTGGCGCTTGCCCATGGGTAAGTCTTTTTTTAGAAAATATTCACAATTTATTGGTAAAAAAATAAGAAAATTGTGATCCAAAAAGAAAAAATAAAAAATATGTACACAAATATAGGTAACACTTTATAGTTGATACTATTCATTCAACGTTAAAACTTAAAAATAAAATAATGTCATAACTCACAAATAATACTATTAACAATGCCTCTTTTTTTAATCTTTGACATAGATTATAGTGATTATTGAATGAAATAAAGTAATATGACTCATCAATTCATTTAAAAGCTAATAATTATGACACATTATTTTGAATACAAAATTCTGGATAAATTATAAATTTCTGGTTATCTAACATTTTCCCAATCAATAATCAACTAGAATATTATGCAATTTGAAGATGTTGAAGACATAATGGAAAATAGGAAAAATAGAAAGAACCAAATAATGTTGTATATTATTGAGATGTTATATATATATATAAAATATTGTGTGCTATTTACAAAGAGGTGTGCCTATTTATAGGCCTAAAAATAAGATCAAAACATAATGATAAAATTAACTCAATATCAATCTAAATTAATAGAAATCAAATTAACTCAAACTAAGATATAATAAAGTATTTATTCTTAACCTTAACAAATGCATCGACTTAAAAAGACAACATGAACTAAAAATAAAGATTCACATGCTCGCGGAGAATTCTGGATAGTCCATAAACGTACTATTGAAAAAATGGACTCATCCTCCCCAGGAACCAATGGTCAATTAAGTACAGCGCCCACCAACTTTATACCTTGCACCGTACCTGAAAATGGGTGGTAAAAATCAGCTTAACCAGCCAGTTTTGCATTTCTAGCATCAGAATATATAAATCGCTATGAGAATTGAGAATATTGTTCTCGAACTAAGGAAGCATACCAACCTTTGGAACTAATCTTTAAGAGGACGTAATAATGTGCAACTTGCAGAAATGTACATAAATATGGTTGGTTGATTGGTTAATCAATCACTCTGGCTTAGTAAGATGGTGATTAATTGAATATATATAAATAAAATTAGTTAATGATTAGTTACTTTTTGTAGTTTATATATAAGCTTTGTACTGTACCATTCAAGAAATCCGTTTCCCCTTGTAAACATCTCTTCTTTTCCCTCCTTATCATGTTTCCTGACAACGCATAGGAACCAACAAATGGTCCTACACTTCCTCCTTGATGTGGATATTTACATGGGCTTGATATTTGTATATTTTATTCTAATTCTACTACGTGATTCTGTTTACATTCCGAATAGGAAAAGGCTAATTATGGCAAGAGTTATTTTGAATGTGTAAGAATATTTATGTGTTATGTTAGTAGTAAATGAGATTAGAGCCTCGGACTTTTTATATATTATCTAAATCTCTTATCATTATATCAATTTTAATGGATTGTGTTACTGTGATATGGGTGAACTCAAAATCAATCTCGTTTATGATGTTAATCTCTCTCAATAATATGTACATCTTTAGACTCGAATTGGAACTTTTATAGAAACTTAAGCAATATTTAAAAAAAAATATTAATGGAAAGGTTTAAATATATTTTTATTCTTTGAAAAATAAGTGAGTTTTGACATATATAATTATGATATGCTATGTACAGGACTATCATATATGATTGGTTAATGTAATTTTTTTATTAGTCAGCTAAATATTTAATAAAAACAAATTAACTGAAAGGACTAAAACTAAATAGTTTTAAAAATATTTTGATTTAGATAAAAATAAAACCAAAAAAAAGGGACTAAAACCAAAACTTATTTATTTTTAGGGATAAAAACATATTTAAAGCCTTAATTGAAAACTAGTATTACTATTCATAAATATTAATATTGTTAAAATATTATAATTTTGTCATAAACAATTGTCATGATCGACGGGGGACGAAAAATATCTTTAAAATTGGAAGTCGCCACCAAGTTTATTTAAATTGGGAACATGAAAAACCCGTTCTATTAAAAAAGTGGTCTTTGAAACAGATTGAATTGGAGTGGTTTATGCATAGGGAAGGGTAAGATTTTAGTCCTACGCACTTAATACACCCGTCCTTAACGGTCCCTTAATTGATTTGTGCCAATTATTAATAACCTTTCCAAATATTCATTTTTATATTTTATTTACAACAAAATTTTAAAAATTAGGAACACCAAGCTGTCACGCTAAGTGTTAAAATACGTTAACAATACAGGTTAAATTAACATTTTTATTCAAAATACAATATTTCACAAATAAGTAACAAATTTAAACTAAATATATGAAAATGAAACTCTCTTATGAATTATAAATATTTACAAATAAGATAAAAATTTATTTTGATATTTTTTACAAAAATAAAATAAAATATAAAAGATAACATACTTTAAAAGAAAGTTTAGAACATCAACTGTCACAATCAGATGTTCAAAGTTAACAAGCCGCTAAATTAACTTTTTATTTGAAATAAAATATTTCCTAAAGAAATGAAAATTAAATGAAATAAAATATCTCCTAAAAAAACTCATGAAAAATTTACGAATTAAGACAAAAATTATAAATATTAGATTTTGACTTGACAGGGATTTAACGCCTCTACGTATCCTAGGATCCAATGGGGAATTCAAAGTCACGTGTTTCTCTTGAGAATAATTATAGGTTGATTAGTTTTATTTATTGAAAAGAAATTTTGAATATCAAAGCTGCAAGCTAAAATTTAAAACATGGAATTAACAAACCGTCCATTACATAATCCTATTTATTTATTAAACAAAGGTGATTCATCAATTTATAAACTAAATATATTTTCCCTTAAAATAAAACACTCAAATATCCATGATCGAAAATGAAATGAATTCTTTATTTTGAACTTAAATTGAACCAATTTTAAAATAAGCAAATCTAAAAGTTAAAAATAAAACAAACACTATACAAAACAATTGAATCCAAATTTAAACAAACGAACCAAAAAATTTATTTCAATAAAGTAACATTAATTTAAAATGTAATTAAAACTAAACTAAAAGCTTATAACCAAAATCTCATTATCTATTTTATCCTATCTTCACTTAAACTATATTTACAAATTTAATTTTATTTACTTAACTTTACCAACCTAATTATATTTTAAAACACCCACTAATATACACACCCACTCACAAAGACTCACGCACACTATCACTCACTCACGTAATAAAAAAATAAAAATAAAAATAAAAATAAAAATAAAAATAAAAATAAAAGTAAACTCACTAGACCCTTACATACACACGCACACACCTTCACATTTTCTCAAAGAGAGATCATGGTTGAGAGAGAGAGGAGGAAAGAAAGAGAGTTAGAGAGGGATGGAAGCAAGGCCGGCGGTGGATGAGCTCGTGGTGTGGCCAGCATGCGCGCTAGCCGGCGCGGAGGAGGGTCGCGTTGCGCTGGGGGAGCACGCCGCGACGACGAGAAGGCCCGGGCTGGGTGGCGGTGGTTCACTCCAGCTGAGACCGGACAAGCATAAGACCGAAAGAGGGGGGGTCGCGATGAGGCGGAAATTGAAGCGCTGAGGCTTTGGCGGTGGTTCGGACGGGAGGGTCATGCGGCAAGGCAGCGGGAGATCGAAAAGGAAAGTGAGCGTTTCACGACTGAAGGTGGAGAGGGGATGGCCGTGCAAAGGGGACGATGATGGTGTTTTGAGAGGAACTCGCGCGGCCTGAGCATGGGTTCGCGTGCCGGTGAGGAGTGCCGCGAGGAAGTGCTGAGGAGAGTCGCCGGAACAGGTGGAGCTCACGCGATGGCCGATCGAGGTTGGGGTGGTTGCGCAAGGAAAAGTTGAGGCGCGTTGAGGGATCAGCGAACATCGTGCTTATGGAGTGCGGCCTCTTCCTGAGAAGAGGAGGTCACATGGTGGCTATGATGTTGGATGATGATAAGGTTTCATGGAGTAGTGAGGGATAATGATGTTTCATGGAGGGGAGGCGGCTTGTGATGCAAAAGGGAGAGGGGGAAGTGATGATGACGTGATGGTAATGAAGATGTGAGGCCGCGTGGTGGGGAAAGCCGGCCTCCTCCCTTTTCCTCCTCTTTTTTTTTGTAAAAAGAAAAGATTTCCCAATGATGATGATACATGCTTCTGTTATTCACCTGGTTCTTTTTTTGGCTGTGATTGTATGCCTGAATTGTTTTCGGTTTTCTTGAATGCTAGCTGATTTGATGTATCAATGTCAAATTTTTGGTTTTTTGATCTTTCTTGTGATGGTTCCTTTTTGTTCTTTTTGAAAAGTGGGGTTGTTGTTGGTTGCTTGCGGTTGCTAATTTTCCTTTCTTTGATTCAGTATTTGTTACTCTCGTGCTAAAAATTTTTTTTTTTTCTTTTTCCTGGTTGATGATGTATTTTTATAGCCGTTTCACTAAGATCATTGAACATTCCACTTTTCAGGTTAGCGTAAGGTTTTGAGCTTATCACCGAAAGAAAATTTAGCCTCTTGCGTGAAGTGGAGAGGGCTCTCATCATGGTGTCAATCAGTTCTTCAATTTTTTCAAACTCCTCATCATCACCATCACTGTTGCTTCACGAGTCTTGCCAGGGAATGGAGAACTCGTACTCCTCCTTCTTCCTTTGCATTGTGCTTAATTGCTCACGGTGGGTGCTATTTCCATGTTGAACTTGTCCTGACTCATGAATTGATCAACCAATTCTCTCCAATAGTAAATTTTAGAATGGTTTAACTGAATATACCATTCTAAAGCAGGACCACTTAAGCTTTCATGGAAAAAACAATGAGAAACTTCTCATCTTTGGACCATATCGCCATTTTAGTCCAGTAACTCTTCAAATGGAACAAAGGATTGCGTCCATCATATTTTGAGAAGTCGGGAACCTTGAAGTCTTTGGAAACTATCGATCTCCAGGAGGACATAGTTGCTCGATTTCCACATAGCCATAGGTGTTAGGTCCCTTGAATGGCCTTAATTTGATCTTGAATCTTCTTCATCCATTCTTCTTCAATTTGTCTTTATTCACCTCTGGACGGCTATTCATTAAGAAAATGGTTGTTTTTGGATGACAACATGAGGTGGCTCCCAAAAAGGGGTAGCGTGCCCGTGCCTCTGAGTATGAATGTTCTCTAATGGACGATAGCCTTCCCCAATTGGGATTACCAATGGCATTGTGGGTGGGGGCTGTCCATGAAGGTTATTCAAAATTTCATCCCCCTCATTCATCCCTTGAGTGACATTTACAGCCACATTTGATGTTCCCGGATGGCTACTATAGGCTTGGTTGTCCCCTATCTGAGCAGTCACTATGTCTCACTTGGATTAGCTCCTAATAAATCCATGACTCCTTCATGGCTCTCATCATTTCTTCCATCTTTGCTTGGTTATTTGACATTTCATTCAATTTTCCTCTCACTCATCGACTTCCATGCTCAAACTTTTTACTTGGTAGAAGCATTTCTGGTTCATGATTACCACCCATCTTAGTCAGAGCTCTGGTATTGTGAATACGAGTTAGATCGGTATCTTCCTTCCTTGGGCGCCCAATTGTGACACATTTTACCTTATGATAAGAAGAAAAAGAAAAAGAATTAGTGAAAGGATAAAAATATTGCGATTTGTTAGAGAGCAAATATATCTGGCTTGACGTGAGTATCTTTGATGATAACTGTTTCCAGAACGTCTCGTTCAAAGGTATAAGTTATAGTTATTGCCATGAGACCAACACAATGCAAAGAAGCAACCATTCTTTTATTCATCATTTGTCACAATCGTCATTTTTCATACAACCATTCAAAAGGAAATACATCATAAATGTCGACAACAATGCTACCCAACAAAGCCTTTATGTGTCTTCAACGTCTTCCGCGATTATTTGCTTCATTCTCCCAATCAAGTCCTTACAATAGCCAATAAAGCTGCTAATTTCAGTTGGGGTTTCAAAGGGATGATTTCCTCTAAGCAGCTTCAGTGTCTTACGTCTTCTATTGCCGCATTAGCCAACCCTGCTAAGTTCGAAAGCGATCTTCAACTCATGAATGACATGATCTTGGTGCTCACCTCAATCCAAATTGTAACTTTTCCTTTTCTTCTCAAGGGCTAGATACTTAGGATCTCATTTTTCATGTGTTGATTTAATTCCCCAGCTTCCTCTGATATTCCTTGTTCATTTCTTCTATTTGTTGCTTCATTTGTTCCTCTCCTTTAAGCCTTTCTCAGCAATCTTGGCCTTTCGAAGTAGCTCCTTTAGTTGCTGATTTTCAGTTATTGCCATATCACGTTCTTGCCTTCGAAGCCTTAGTTCTTTATTGGAGCTTCAAAACATTCTTTGGCCTTTACCATGTGTTCCTGCCCCATTTTTAGCCTTTTACTTGGTCCTTCTAGAATCTGATCTTTTTCAGCAATTTCTCGCTTTAAAGTTGCATAATCATCCTGAGCGTTTTTCAACTCGAACTCCACTTGTACTTTTTCTTGTTTAGCCTTGCCCAACCTTCTTTCATTTCTTTGATTTCTTCATTTTCATCAGAATGCAAGGCCAATGTCTTGTCAGGAACAATTGTTGTCAAGATTCTGAATGGCAACTTGACCTCTTGAGCCCTACTTTTCACCCATTGGCGGTAATTTTCTTTTACCGCACAGCTCCTAACTCCCAATTCTTTTCCTTTTCGGATGACGTTGTTCCAAGCAAATTGACCTTCGCTAGTAGGCTAACGTCATGGGAATCTAGGTAATAAAGGACAAATGGAGTAACTTGCTTGGAAAGGTTCCATCATGGGGTAACCAAGCTGGCGCAACACCAATGGATTGTAATTTATACACCCTCGAGTACCCATAAGGGGTACATTTGGAAAGTCTCGACCTGGTAAATCAAGGTCTGCCATCTTCCCACCAAGGGTACCATCGGATCACCTTTTCATTCAATTTAACCAGGTCTTAGCCCATTCTCGCCCACTTTTCTTCTTGATACGATGCATTTTTAGATCATCAAAGGATGCCTTGTAATTTCTTTGGAAGATATGCGCTAACCCACACATATAGTATTGGTAAACAACACAAAATTCTCTTACCATTCCTCTCATGACAAAAATCCAAGGAACAGGAGACATCGCTAGGAGGGTTAAAGGATTGTGACCATGAAACTTTCTAGCAAGGAACACATCAATTGCTGCAAGATCTATGAAACCGTCAATATTGGGAAACAAGACGGTGCCATAAATGGTGAGGGTCAACACATCTTAAAAGTTTCCCAATCTTCGGCTTTAGCACCTGCAAATGCTTCTCCAAATAATCTCTTGTGAATCCCTTTGTCCCATTTCTACATTTCTGGGCTTCATGTAAATTTCTTACATTTACCTTTAGGACATTTGCTATAGTGTGTAAAGAAGCATAATGTCCTTGGTAATTGTAAGGCTTTTCTCCTTCCAGTGATAACCCCAGGATTCGTTCAAATTCTTCAAGGGTTGGTGCCAACTGAAAATCTTGAAAGGTGAAGCATCCAAGTGGAGATCATAGTACCTGGGCCAATGGTGATTGCCTCTACCTGTATTTCCACTTCTAATAGGCTCAAGACTTTTCCATATTTTCTGTGAGAAAGACGTCCGGCGCTTTCAAGGCGCTGGAGGATGGGCTCCTGTTTCAGGTTTTTTGGTTTTGAGTTGCAAAGTCTTTTTCAGTTTCTCTTCATGATTGTTTGGTCTCATGTTTGCTTCCATTTTAGATACTCACAACAAGACTTCAATATTGTTCTCTAACAAACTCTGCTCTAGCAACGAAGAAAAAGTGAGTTTTTTATTATATAAAAGGCGTAAACACTTGTATGTTAAAGAATTTATGTACATAAAATAAACAAATTAATTAAAGAAAAGGTATGCTCCCTTTGTGTTCTATTTGAGATAAAATATGGGTGCAAACACGTCCTATGGTTGTTCTATTTTGTGAACACTTTCACCAGGTAGGTCTATGATCTCAGGATTCTACATCTCTCTAAGAGTTAAAGGCTCATTTGGAATGTCCAACAGGGTGAAGCTGAGATGTAGACATTCACGAAAGTCAGTCACTCAGACGAATTTTCGCAATAACCAACGGGATGTACATCCAAAATGGCTACCACTACACAATCTCTACCTATCTCAAGTTACACTAGAACCGGGTATAGGGCCCCACGTGTGTGATAAATGTGTGAGTGTTGTGTGTGAAGGGAGCATACAAAACTAAAATCCTATAACTACCCATGATAAAATACCTGCAAAATAAATACAAACAACAAATATACAAAACCAACAATAGTCGCCTACCTATGGTTGTCACAAAGAATAAAATAATCCTGACAAAATTCTAGCATAAAAAGAAAATAACAAGATAAAAGTATAACATAAATAAATATAAAATAAAATAAAATAAAATAAACTAAAAAGAAGTTATAATAATGTGCACAATCAATTATTTAGGCTTGACTCTCAACCCAGGTGGAGTGGAGTATCTTCACAAGGATCACGGGGACGCGAAAAATTAATTTTTTTTAAATTGAAGTTGCCACCAAGTTTATTAAATTGGGAAAAACATGGAAAAACCCGTTTTATTAAAAATTTGGTCTAAAACCGACTTAGTTTAAAGTCGGTTATGCATAGGGAAGGGTAAGATTTAATTCTGCACCCTAGGACACGTTCTTAACCTACCTAATTGATTTGTGCAAATTATTAATAACCTTTCAAAACATTCATTTTTATATTTTTATTTACAACAAAAATTTAAAAATAAATTGAGGAACACTTAACGCTAAGTGTTAAAACATTGTGTTAACAAACAGTAAGGTTAAATTAACATTTTTATTCAAAATACAATATTTCACAAATAAGTAACAAATTTAAACTAAATATATGAAAATGAAAATCTCTCATGAATTATAAATATTTACAAATAGGATAAAAATTTATTTTGATATTTTTACAAAATATCAATAAATATAAAAGGAACATGCTTAAAGAAAATTTGGAACATTAAACTAAAACTTCAGATGTTGAGATTAACAAGGTAGGACTAAATTAACCCTTTTTTATTTGAAATAAAATATTCTTAAAGAAACGATTATTTAAATTAAATAAAATACCTCAAAATTAAATTTTTGTAATTTTTGTCTTATTTATAAAATTTTTTATGAGGTATTTTATTTAATTTAAATAATCGTTTCTTTAAGAAATATTTTATTTCAAATAAAAAGGTTAATTTAGTCAATTTTTTAACTCGACATTTTGACATCTACATTATGAAGCTTGATGTTAGAATTTCTTTAAAAGCATGTTCTCTTTTATATTTTATTTAATATTTTATAAAAATATCAAAATAAATTTTTATCCTATTTGTAAATATTTATAATTCATGAGAGATTTTCATTTTCATATATAGTTTAAATTTGTTACTTATTTGTGAAATATTGTATTTTGAATAAAAATGTTAATTTAATGACGTTTGAACACAGGATTTTAACATTTGAGTTGTAGCTGGTGTGACTCAATTATTTTTAAAGTTTTGTTGTAAATAAAAATATAAAATGAATGTTTTGAAAGGTTATTAATAATTTGCACAATCAATTAAGTACCGTTTAAAGGGTGTGTCCTAATGCGTAGGAAATTAACCACTTCCTATGGCATAACAGACTCTTCTAAAGCTTAAGTCGTTTAGAGACCAAATTTTTAATAAAACGGTTTTAGTGTTTTAATTTTAATGAACTTCTTAACTCCAATTTAAAAAAATTTAATTTTTCGCCGTCCGTAGCGGTAACTTGCGACAACAATCATATACATGTGATGTGTTATTTATTTATTTTTCACTTAAAACAACAAATTAGTAATTAGGGGACACCTATGTGGCTTTAACAAATCTGAAAAATCTCTAACAATTTTATAAATAAAGTGGTGCCGAGTGTAATTATCGTTAGTGTAATTTTTCATTTTTTAATTGTCAATGAAAGATCAATAATAGCAATCTATACATATATAAAGGAGATTCTCCACTGTAACTATTTTGGTGCGCGCTTTTTTAATCCCAAAATACCTTTAAATACTTCAAGAATAATTATCATTTATAATAACTTCTTTAACTTCTCATTTTTTCAAATTAGTTTTCCAATTTATTATTTCTTTCTTAAGTATTTTATAAAAATAAAAAATGTAAATTGATTGCATGCTAATTTGCTAGTAGTAAAAATAATAATAATTTTTTTAACGGTATATATGGAGAGGGTTCATAACATACATGAAACTTATATATGGAACCAAGATGTGCGTGACGATAGGTTACATTGTCTCTTAATTGCGTCAAGGGTTCATTTTCACTCATGAGAGTTGAACACATTTTGTATATTTACCTCTTTGAGAGCTTTCACAAGTGATGAGATTATTAATTACTATCAGTGGTGATACTAAGGTTTTAATAAAAAAAAAACATATATGTGTGTGATACAACTAGAGGATTAATCATTGATATCCTAATTGAAAAATATTATGTGTAATTTTATTACATACCATAGTGATTCACTTTTGATGTAGACCTTACTTTTATACGTTCACACTCTATTTAATAGTAAATAAAAAAATAGTCATCATAAGATCCCACATCGAGTTAGTACAAATAACCTAACGCATCCTAATTTCAACAAAAATAATAATAAAGAAAAACTTCGTCGTGTAGAAGGGGGCGAACGTGGACTGATGTTGATGGTGCGTTGTTGAAGAAGAGGGCGAAGTCGCCGGTTGAACATTTCATCGCAAAATCCCAAAGCCAAAAGCTGCTTCCTTTTCTCTTCTGTGCTTCTCCCACCCATTCTTCTGCTTCGATTACATTCAATCAATTCCAAACTTTCGCGTCTTCACGATATCAAAACCAAACCAAACCAAACCCCTTTTCTGCTTAATCTAATTCCATAATTCCCAAATCATTTGAAGATCCCCACCCTCAAGTGTTCTCGCTTTTTCTCTCTCTCTCAGGTCATTCTTTCTCCTCACTCTTCAATGCCCTTTCTGCTTTTCATCTCCAATGCCCCAATTTTTTTTCCGTAAAAATCGCTTCCGCATTGCCCAAATTCTTGTCGAAGCTTTTCACCTTGTGGGCATTTCATGGCTGTAGCAATTTAGCTCTATTTTTAATGATCCATTGTAAAGAAAAAACGTCTTTTTTTCCCCAATTAATTGCTTGTGGAATACTAGAATGCACTTTACCGTTACTGTTCCCTCTTTTTATTTATTTTAATTTTCAATTGCAACCCCACTTCATATATGTTCTTATTATGCAGGTAAGGTAACGTGTTTACATTTCTCTGCCACTACACTTGATTCATGCTAAACCCCTAATTCACTTCTATGTGAACTCAACTCCCGTGTTTTAAATTATCATTGTTATTATTGTTATGGCAAATTACAATAACATCCCAAGGTTTGATGAAATTCATCCCGATTCCTCTCTATTTGTCCAGATAACAGTGACCTCCCCTGAATGAACTGTTGAATGTAATGTTTATTGTACGATAAAGGGGAGGATGGTGTGATGATTTTATAAATTTAGGGGAGGTTGGTGTAATGATTTCACAAATTCAGGTACCTCCTAGGCGTATGTTATAAATAAAAGGGAGTTAGAGTGAATTTCGCTAAATCTGAGCAGAGTAATTTGCTCTTATTACTATTATGTTGGTTGTCTATAGTGTGATTTTGAGATGTACATTGGTCCTAGTGCTAAGTATTGCTTTTAATTTTGAATGCCTTGTTAAAGGTTGAGACAGTTTTTCTAACTTCTTCGGTCACTCTTTATCTGGATATTACTCTTTAATTATCTGAAATTCTGAATTTTGTCCAGTTTCAGATGTCTGCATATTCTAAAAACATTGCAGTTTGTTCTCTTTGCCAAAAGGCACTATCACCTGATAATGAGATAACAAGTGATCCTGCAACCAATGGTGTATGTGGTGATTGCAAGTTTTTACTACTTGAAGACTTTGGACTCATATGGTAACCCAAAGCTCGCAAAGAAGGCTTAGAAGGAGATTCAGGAACAACAGTTCTGAGTCAGTTGAAAACTTGTTCAATGCTGTGAGGCAAAACCAATCCACTGTGTCTGCAGAGGATGATCAACAAGTCTTAGAGTCATTGCAGTATGCTAGTGCTAGTACACATACTACCCCAGTGGGTCTAGAAGTTGGTGGCGTGTTCTTTCTGATACTGACAGTGATGGTTTTGATAATTGGAGCTCTCTTTATGGTGAAAATGAGTCAAACAAGCTTTAGATGGTATAGGGTTCCTCATGGTGAGATTGATTCGTTCTCTTTCAGCGCTTATGGAGGTGACTCGGATGTCTCCATGGACAGACATAGTATTTTAGGTGCAGGAATGTTTGATTTACCACATGAGGGAGATGCGTTTGATAGTGACACTGATATAGATCCAATGCATGCTGGACTAAGCCATTGGAACTCAGATGATATAGAAGATGATGAGGAGGAAGAGGATGATGGTGATGATGATGATGAGGAGGAAGAGGTGGCAAGGGAATGGGAACTAGCTGAGGCTGAGGAAGTTGATGGCACACACCTTCAAATGTTTTTAACATCAAATCCAAGTGAGAGTAGGGGTGACATCACTGAATCTGAGGTTGCCCAGATAATCAATAACTTGCGAACTTTCGCTGATCGCAGCGTCGCTAACTCGGGATGCCAGTCTACCTCCCTATGGTGCAAACTTTGGTGATTATCTTGATGCTAGACAATTCGAAGATCTTCTTGAGCATCTTGCTGAGAATGACAGCTCGAGACGAGGAGCACCTCCTGCATCTTTGTCTTTTGTGAATAATTTGCCCCATGTAGTGGTTGGCAAGGAGCACGAGAAGCATGGTGAACTAGTTTGTGCCATTTGCAAGGATGTCTTGGCCCCTGGCACCGAAGCAAGTCAGCTTCCCTGCTCCCATCTGTATCACACCTGTTGCATTTTGCCATGGCTGAGCTCACGGAATTCATGTCCTCTATGTCGATATGAGCTTCCAACTGATGATAAGGATTATGAAGAGGGAAAGCAGAACATCAATGGTAGACATGTGATCAACGAGAGGCAGGAACTAGATGTGGTGGATGGTAGTTTATCCGATGTCTCCGTTGAAGCTGAAGTGAATCAAGCAGGTACTACTAGTCAAAGCCTAAGACAGCAGACAGAAGCCGTGAGCTTGGATTCCACCACGAATTCTTCTGCAGCAAGAGGTGGTAGAGGAAGATGGTTTTTTCTTGCCGCAGCTCCAGTTCTCAGTCTAGTTGGCATTGTCCTTGTCCTGTGGTCACGCAACTCTCAGATTGAAGGGAGTAGCCATCTCAGTGGTCGGAATTTGTCTGCGCAAAATCAGCATGCAGTTCATGTTTACGCCTCACCTGATCAAAGGGAGAGTAGAAGCAGAAGATGGTGGTGCCCATTCTAAAGTACTTATCCAGTGGCGCCCTTATGATCGCCACTGGGGATAGGATTTTTGGCTGACTCGTGTGTTTCTGGCGTGCCTTGTCTTCTTACCAATTTCAGAAGTCACGTATAGACTGGAGATACCATGATCTTTAATTTTTGTACCTGTTTTCTTTCGTTCTTTCCTTTTCTTTTCTTTTTCCTTGTTTGTGCTTCAAGGACCCAATGCCAAAGTATTTGATGATCCATCCTTGAAGTTGTGTGTTAGATCAAGGCCCTTTGCATGTAAAACTCCGGAATCAGGTGCTGTTTGCAACAAATCTTGTAAGCTGATCACACTCTGAATTCTCAAGAGGAGTTCCTTTCACAGACCATGCAGCTGAATTTGTCCATATTATGTGTGGTTAATCACGGGTATCTGAGATTTTAGAGGGAAGAGAGAAGGAAGGGCTTGTAGAGTAAAATTTCATTTACAAGTCATTTCTTCTCCTCCCGTTTTCTAAAATTTCAACTTACAAACATACTCTTTAGTGCAATCTTTCAAAATTTCAACTTACAAGTGTACCCTACAAAATGCAAGGGCTACAACTCCACTCAGAATTTTGTTATAGGTAGATATATGCAGTGGGTTGACACATCCATAGGCTTGTTTAGTGTTCCCCTCCCCGTTTCTCTTCTGCCCTTAAAGTAGGAGATGATGTTTTTCTTTTTTAGTTATTTAATGAGTGAGATTAAGATGGCTTTGAATTAAATCAAAGGTAGTTATTGTAACCACAAAAATCAAAGGTAGTTATAGCTTTTCTCATTGAATGTGCCATATTCAATGAAATATTTTTTTAAATTGACAATTCTTTTCTCATTGAATGTGACACATCAATGTCAACCATACAAATACATTAGTGAATACTCTTTACAACTTGGTTTTTTGTTTAGTTACTGGAATATATATTAGTTTCTAGTTTTTTAATTACTAGGTCTGCGTTAGGTTATGCATTCACAAACTTGATTCTTGTTTATCAGAATCAATGTTGAGTGAAACGAAATACAAAATCAATTATAATAAAATTAAAAAAAATTACGTTTGAATTTCCAAACTTTCTCAGGTCATTCCAACTGCCATCTAACCATGCTAATACGCTATAAAAATCACAAAATTTAATATAGTTGGTAGTTAGTTGGGTTTTTTAATTTAATTAGAAGTTTGATTTTTGACTGTATGTACAAAGTTTTGTAATCAAAGGTAAAATCCATATTTGTTTGTTTGACACTTGAAGGGATTAGTCATTATTTGTAATAGTGAATACCATTGGTTAAACAAAAGATGCTATGGAACTCTGGGTCCAAAAACAAGACAGGTGTTGCACATTTTATTTTATTTTATTTTATTTTTCTGGCCACAAAGCCATTACATAAACTTGGTATCTTTTAGTGCAACTGCCAAGGTTGTATCTTTTAATCTTGTTTTCCAACAGGTAGGGAGTGCACTCAAGAATGAAATGAAATTGAGTAGCAATGATATGGTCACATTCAAGCCTGGCATGTGAACAGATTTCTTTATGATTTCCTTTATGTCGAGCCTAATGATGCATTGAGATAATATTCCATCCACAAGTAGGAAACAACAAAAACAATGAAAAATAGATACCTAATTAGTTCAAGTAATTTAACACTTCTTTCTCTTAAATAAGATTTTGAATTCTAATCTTTTAAATGAAAAGAAAAAAAAGAGAGAGAGATTTACCCATAGTGGACCGATCTGACTCAACCAGATTAGTTGGAGTCTGAATTTCCATTTTCAAGTGATTTAGACAAAAAGAAAAAGAAAAAAAAAGAAAAAGAAGAAATGCAATGGAAAAGAAAGTCCTTGGAATTATATCCATAAGACAGCTATTCTTGGTACAACACTTTTTGCTAATCAAGCTATACAATACAATGCTCTACAAGGTAGCAGGTCTAGCATAAAGCTAGAAAATTGGGTTCTCCAAACCAAGATTGGTAGAGTAAGTAGGCCTACAGTTTTAAATCAACAAACTCTGAAGAGGGAAGGCGTTTTCCACCTTTTCTGAGCAAGACCCTCCAATGAACATCATGGAATTGGCAGACCATTGACATGGTGTTTGGTGGTGTTTCTCTACTAATCTAACTTCATTTGGACAAAATGAATGGGATTAAATTACAAAATATTGCCAGACCATCATATCTCTCCCTGTAGTCTTAGAAGAGAATGTTTATATATAGAGTAATCCATGCAGCCATTGAGATTACAGCAAAGATATGGACCCAAGAAGTACAGCAGCTGCCTCTTTTCCACAACCTCTTAAATTAGCAACAGCACCTGTGAACAAATAAAACATTTAATAAATAAAAATCAAACAAGTAGGAAAACTCATGTCCATATTATCCTAGCTTAACATTATGTTATTCATTTTTCGGACTGATCTGACTTGCCGAATCAGCCCACTATTGGAGTAAAACTCTTCCAGCATTAGTTTTTTCTATCCACATGGACTTGATTGAGACCTTGTTTAAGGGTGAACAAGTGTCAAACCACTTAAACTAACCAAGCGTAGTTTGTTATTCATTAACTGTTAATATAATTGACAGCCTTGTCCACTAAATACAAAGATCCTAACAGCATCACACGAAGGCCAAAGGAACAACAATTTCCCAACTTTCCACTCACTTGGCTAACCCAAGAAAACCTGTGTTGTAACAATGACGTGTCTTATAACAGGGTTTATACTATAAAGAGTTTTAACCCCTACAAAATGTTCAGAAATGCCCCTACCAGTGAGGAATAGTAAGGAAGTCTGCGGTATACCTGAAAGAACAGATGTTGGCATTGAATGCTGAAGAAGTAGACGAATCGAAACATTTTATCACCAGGGGGCAGAAAACCAAGCTTGTCAGCCAATGTGACAATGCCAAGTCCAACAGGAGGCACCAAAGTTAACCGCGCAAAATAATAGCAGCAGTTGTCCGAAAACCAAGTTTTGAACTTCCAGGTCCTGCAACCAAGACAAAATGCCCCCAACCGTGATTCATTAAAATGTTTCAATCGAAAGATCGCTTGAATCTGGTACACAGGATAGTGAAAATGATTGAATATGATGAAAGCTATATGAGATAAATTACCATCAACAAGGTTGCCTCCCAAAGCCAACAGAATGCATGGAATCATGGCCTCCCTGGTCACCAAAGGAACTATTAGACAGTACCAATAGATTCATAATCATCCCTAAAAGAATTACCCAACTAAAATCTTTAACTTAATTCCGTAACACAAAATCACAGATTGCCTTTTAACCAAGATTGAAATGTTTTCCTAAAAATATATTTTTCTATAAATAAATATTTTATTTAGAGAAAAGAGGATGAATAAAAGGGAAGAGGATAAGATATCTATCCTCTTCTATACTATAGAGGAGCAGAAAGAAAACATTGTCCTAGAGAGGCTCAATGTTTATAAAGATTTAAGCCAAAATTTGATGTTACAAGTCAAAAGAAAAATAATTAGGTGAAACTATGCGTCACTACAGGTCTACTCCTGCTATTTCTGATGGTAAAGGTTGTTAACTTGATCCAATTATTTTGTTCAACAGATCAATGAATACTTACAAAAGAAAACAAACTAAATTTATAGCACCAATATATAAATGTAAAAGGATCAACTCCAGTTGAAATTAAATGTGCATACCCAAGAATCATGCAGCTGTCAGTGAAGAAGAAGAGCGGAGCATCAGATGTAAAGATCAGTTTCTTGAGAAATGGTACTGCACCAATTGCCATGGCCAGAATCTGCAAAACTTGCACAATACCTTGATCAAAAACCAACTCTGTTCGCATATTAACACAAAAATGGTCCATGTACCAAAATATGAGTAAACCAGTTTGCAAACATTACTTCTACTTAGACAAATTATACATAAGGTGTTTACTCTGGGTAATTGATTATTATCAGTAGCTAAACCCATACAGGCACAACGACAACCACTACTACTCCTAAGCCAGGTCCCATCAATATTTTTCTATAATTTTCAACTATATATAAGACTCAGCATTTATACTGCTGATACAGAGAAGTAAAATGTAAAAAGGAGAGAAAGGTAAGAATAACAGGGAATGAACAAGTCCAGAGCCAGTCTCCTCAATGATTTGAACAATTAAATGTTGATTAAGTTGCCCAGGTTCTAAAACCGGACACTGGCAGAACAACTTCACAGGGCATCTGGGTTTTTAGTGCATAAATTTGTTTCTCTAATTGCTCTACCAGATATTGAAGAAACGTATCATACATAAATTTGATTACCATATTAGGATAAGTAAGACATAGCTTCCAATCACAAACACAGGCACAAAAAGGAAGAGGGTATGAGATCTAGCATATAGAATGGGAAAAAAGTAAACATTAATTATAGGTTAAATGAAGAGAAGCTTACCGATGCAATGATAGGGGGCTGAATAATTTGCTTAAGCTTCAACTTCTCATAAAGGTATGCCCAGATATCTTTAATCTGCACCAACAGCCATGTGTAAACATTGGATCCAGAGAACAAAATACAAATGAGATAACTTAACAGGCACTCCCTGGAAAGTGCACAAATATAAAAATTAAACCATCAATTCAGAAGCCAAAAAGAGGAAGATTTTGGGAGATGGACTTGAAGGACATAACAAAGAAAATCATATTAAAATCTGTGCAGTTAAATTTGAGAACATAATTAAATAATGAGGTTGTATAAACTTACATTCTACCCAAAATAGTCATGAAAATGGTCAGATTGCACATTGGCCAAAAAAACCAGATTAAAAAACATGAATTTCCATCATTGTGTGGCACAGTAGTCAGGACCTTTATTCAACACAAGCACAAAAGGACTGGGGAAGACATGATTTAGATTATGGGGAAAATTACTCGAGAAAATCATATCACCAATATGACATTGTTGTTTCCTTGAAAATACTTCTTCACTTCCCAGTCCCCCCAAAAGCACATATACTCTTCAATATTCATCTTTTAGCTCATCAAATCACATGACAAAAGAATTTAAAAAAAATAAATAACATCTGTGCATCAAGTCAATCTCACCTTCCATTTCTTTGAAGCATTTGTATCTGTTGAAGTGACCTCCTCCCTTTGAGTGAGATCCTCCTTTTGAGTGAGCAATGGTGTTTGTTCAGCTGAGCCATCATTCTCTAGAACACTCTTCAAGGGAAGGCTTACACTATCAATGTCAAATGTGCCTTCTGGAGGAGGAGCCAACATATTAAATACATATGTGTATAGGGCAATAGCACCGACCTAAGACAGACGAGAATTAGTGTTTGCTGACTATTACAAAGCTCTTTCTTTATTGGGAGTATGATTTCTGGAACAATATAATACATAAACTAGTCTAAATTATAACAACCACCCCAAAAATTAAGAGCTTATATATTTAACAAGTGAATCAATTCAAGTCAAGGCACCAGATATCAACATCAAAGACAATTTTTGCAGTGGTCAACAAGGTATCCAGAAACCTACCCACTGGCCAAATGATATATAGGCAGTTCCATCTGTGCTACATTTCTCTGAGTCTCCAAAAGGGTTGGATGGGTCTGACACAAAGCGGCAATAAGGACAAGTGGCACATTCCCAATATTACCTGTATAGGAATTTGCAGTGATATAATTTAATTCAACACAAGAAAAACCAACATGTAGAACACCAAATCAACATATTTGCTCTTAACTTTTATTTTAGTCAATACATCATATAAAACCAATCAATCATTCCTTGTCTTAGGATGGAGACGTTGATCCAAGTATAACAACAACAACAACAACAACAAAGTTTTTTCTCACTAGGTGAGGTTGGCTACATGAATTAAACAACCCCATCATGTCTTATCATAAACCATTATGTAGGCTAGACAAATAAATCTAAGTCCTTTTTAATGGTTTAGTCAACAGTTTTTCTTAGTCTTCCTCTACCTGTAAGTATTGGACTGTCCTCCATCTAATCTAATCTCCTTTCTAGGCTTCAACAAGTCTTCTTCATTGTGACCAAACCACTTAAAGCAAAATTCTACCATCTTTTCAACTAAGATACTACCTCAACTTTCTCTATAATGCTTTCATTCTTAATCTTATCTTATTTAAATGTATCAATTAATCCAACACAACATTCTCATTTCTGCAAACATATCTTAATCTCCTATTGACTTTTTTCAGAAAAACATTCAAGTCTCATATCATAAGCAGAATTGCAGATGTAAAGAAACAAAAAAAGAATAAAGATTGATGTGGTTACCGACTCCAATATGTATAATTGTAAACTTGAAGAAAGGGTAAGGGGGACGGATGATGGTGGCAACAATAAAACCAATGATTGAGCCTGATATGATACCCAGCACAACATTCACAGGAATAAACCACCTGCAATAAATAAATAAACAAGATCAATTAATTGATTTAGTGTATGTGTTTTAGACATGACTCATTAACAACTACGGAAAAAAATTAAACACTAGTTACCAGTATCACCTACCAGTCAAGCATCTTCTGCAAGGTAACAGCTTGTCCCAATTGGGAGAAAATCAAGCAGGGTAGCAAGAGTGTGAACACAAGCTACAACAAGAACAACCAACAATTGGGGTGAGCTATAAGTAGGAGGATTTAAAAGTATCAGTGAAGTAAGTATCTGTGCATCATAGTGGGTGAGTCAAAGATAGATTAAGAATGAGCAATTTCAATTGATAGATAAAGCACATGCATGATGATGCAAAACACGCAGATAGATTCACAGATCCATAACATACCCCATTCAAGAGCTTCCTCCCAGAAGCTGGCAAAATGTTAACATACTTGGAAGCCATTAGAAACCCCAAGAAGCACATGGTGAGGACCTTGGCTATAGGCATCACAGCGATCTTGATGGACGCCAACACTGATTCCCCTCCTCCAGATGCACCCTCATTTTGCAGTGCTGACAGAAACCTCTCCACCGTTCCCATTATTATGTATATTCTTTTGTTGCTATGTTGCTGCTATTGTTGTTGTTGTTGTTGTTGAAGAAGCAATTCAATCTGAAAAACCTCAAATACAAGAAAAAGGTTCCTCGATTTGAGACTTTTTTTAGAGAGAGAGAGAGAGAGAGTGTGTGTCAGAGAATCTGAAAAACAGTTGCGGACTCAAAAAGGAACATAGATATGAACAGGAACAAAAATTCAAGGTAATGTGAAATGGGTGTAGGCCTGAACCTGCATCGGCATGTCCACACGAATACTGTGGCCTATTCTGTTTCTGTTCTCTTTTTACACAGAAATAATAAATAAGACACAGAGATCACATCAGCACAGCCAAACATGAATCAGTCAAATTCAAGAAAAAAATTGTTATTCATACTTATTTTATATGAAATACTGCATAAATTTATAACTTATTTATTATTAAATATGATTTAAAATTTGTAAATCTTACTCAAATAAAATTTAAATCTCACCTAATTATAAATACAATATAAATCAATTAGATATCCCATAAATTATTATGAGTGCAACAAATAGGTAATTTCAAATTCAATGTTACCTAAGTTTCTAAAGTGTACGAATGTGAATGTAAAAATCTAATATCAGAAAATCTGAATCTAACAAAAGGAGTAGACCTTGTTCAGCTAAGTTGTTGAAATGAAATAAAAGACTGGCAGTTACAGAAATATATGACCTGAATCGTAGGACATCCTCCCGTATTTATGCCAAATTTTTCCATTTTCATTTTTTTCCCTATTGTTGCCAGAAAAATTTACATAAAAATATTAAAATAGCAACCTGATTGGGGCGAGGCTTGATTGTTATTCTATATAAAAATATATAATGAGAATGTAAGCTTGATTTGCTATTAAGACTAACGATAATGAAAATTGCTGTTTGATTTTTTCTTTTTTAAAAAGATATTTTAACGCCCTGAATAATATGGACACCCAGCACCTAACACCTCAATAAAAATAGAGGAAAAGATCAGGAGAGAGCATAATTGGAAAATGAGAGGAGATGTGGTTCTCGTACGTTTTGTGAAAAAGATATTTAGGTGTATGAGATTTTGGAGTGTTAAAATATTACTCAATTTTTTGATATAGTTTGTTATAAACAACTAAATAGATAATGTGGTATGGTGAAAATCTTATCTTTTATGTTTGTAATTAAATATTTAAAGTTTAAACAGGCAATAAGCTAAAATGATAATTTTATTTTTAATATTTATTTTGAATTATTAATTAAAAAGTCAAAATTATACACTTGAATTTATAAAATTCTTCATAATGTAATTGTCAAATTCACCATTAATGACTAAAATATTACAAAATTTATTGTATATCATAGTAATAATTGAATCAATAAATAAATAAAAATAAATTTATTTATTTTATATCATATTGCGAAATTTTTATCTCTCTATTAATTTATTTTTTGTATTATTTTACTTTTAAGATTAAAAAATAAAAATAAATAAATGCATAACTAACAGTTAATAAGTTTTTTGAAATAATTAAAATTAAAAAGTGTGTAAATTAATATTATTATTTTTATGATTAATTAGATAATTAGTTACTAATAATACTTTTTTAACATCTCATAATTATCTTTAAATTGTTATATGATATATTTATTATTTCTTAAATTTATAAATATTTTTTTACAAAGGCAATAAAGCTTAAATTCTTCTAGATGAGATGGGAAAGAGAGAGTTGAGTCAAACATAAACCACTCACTCAAAGGTGTATGAACACTAGCTATAGGTTAAACCGCTTATAAATACTTTTTTGGTACTTTAATAAAATTTATGAATGATTATTTAACAATTACATTTTTCAAAAAATAGATCTCAATTAAAGATTTCTTATTATAATAATAATGGATATAAGACAAAACATTAATTATTATATAATTATAATATATTTTTATAATAATTAACTTAACTAGGGGTGTTTTCGATTTGGATTAAGAACCCAAGTGAGCCAAACATTCTAATTTAAATCCGTTTTGATTTGGTTAACGCAATTTAAAGAACTCGATCCAATTTAAACCAACCTTTTTTTGTTTTAGGGGTTTGGATTGAATTGGATTAGAATAGATCACGTCACTTTAATTGGTTTTATAGATTAGATTAGGTCATATTAGTTTGATAAAAATAAATGAATCAAGAATATTATAAAGGTTTTATTTTTATATACTTTCGTTATAAATTCTTTTTTAATCACATTCATCTAATTTTTTATCATCATATCATCACAAGTGTTTTGTCACCAAAAAATATCATCATAGTGTTTAACTTCCATAATAACTCCCCCAAAACTCAAACATATGATGATATATAATTGGCTATTTTTTAATGCTATTTTAGTTTTTTTTTTCAGGATACTCACATTGGACGTATTGATTAATCATTCATTATAACCTATTAAGGGATAGCCTGCCATAGGTTTTAATACCGATTAATTCTCAAGGCAAGAATCAAACCCTCAACTCTTGGTTAAGAAAAAGAGAATTTTTCACCTCATCTTGACCCCATGATTAAATGCTATTTTAGTTTATAATAAGAAATTAATTCTTCGTGTATCGGCATCGTACAAGTTGTTTACTTCTTTGCCCTCTTTTCTTAGCTGTGCTTCCTTAGTGGATGTTTCTTGTGTGACTTTTCCCCCATATTGTAAGGGTTAGTCTTTATGTTTTCCTCCTGGGTGTGTTAGCCCCGTTATTATAAGCTAAAATGGCATTAAAAATTAAAAACAAAGAATTAATAAAAATAGTTTTCAACAATTAAAAAGTTATTTAACATGTATAAAATAATATTTAATTGAGAATTTTATTATAAGTAAAACTATAAATTTAATGTGGTTGATATTAATCTAGTAGTTGTGATTGTCTTTTGATCTTTAAGTGGTGGTCCTATTTTGACTCTGATCTAGTAATGTGTATCAACATTATATGTATCAACAATGTAATAAATATAGATATAGATATAGTAATTAGTAATTATATTATTAACATCATCATTATATTTATCATTTTTTTAAAAATATTATCATTATTACTCTTATTATTCATATCATCATTCAATTGTAATAATATTTAAACATTCATCAACTTGGAATCATCTACTCGCTCTCCTCCAATCTTTACTTATCAAATTCACTCCTCCAAATTTGTTTCTCATTTTTTAGAATCCTTCTCATCCATGCTTTGATGTTATTTGTTTTTTGTTTGACAATTTCTTCTCTTATCTCATGTTATTTCAATTTTTTCATCCATTACCTTATGCATGTTTGACATGCTAGTGAGGATGATGAGCAAAAGAGGCTTCTTTGTTTACAATAGCAACAACTGAGGATTAACTAATAGAAGATCTATAGGAATCGCCTATTAGAGGGGAGCATTGGTCAATCACGATGAAAAGACAACGGTGAAGGATAATTTTTTTCCGTCTTTGTATTTATTATCCTAAAGCTATCACTTTATCTTACCCTTTTTGATTTTTTTAGTTTCTCTACTTCCTCTCCTTTCCCCTTCTTATTTGTTTTTTCACTTACATTATTGATTTTGATTTTCTTTTATTGATTGATATATTTTATGGACAATATGTAGCTCATTGCATAGAAACAAGTTGTGGAGGTGCTACCAATCATGTCCTCTTTAATTTTGAGCAACTTTGAAATTCTGGAGCTAAAGGATTGGTTTACAATGAGAGGTAGAATGGGCATCCTGCCTTTATGACAAGCTATGTATTGTAATCTTCAATTAATTTCGCAACTTAAATAGTTATATTTTAGTGATGCAATGTAACAAAATGGAAAATGTAATTTTATTTTCTTTTATTTTTCGTTTGAAGTTCTTACCAATGATTGAGAAGGATAAAAAAAAAAAAAGCAAGGTTTACATTGGTACTTGATATAGGACAAGTGGATATATCACTTAAGATTGTTGCATCCTTTTCGCAAAAATTGATCTAATCAGACTGGTGCAAAGGAGAAAAGTTTGGCAATGAGAGTTGGTTATAATTTAAAACAAATTATTCGTTGAATAATCACATTTCTCCTATTTGCTGGCATTGTTGAAACAAGTTTACTCGAAATAAAATAAATATTTTTCTTTTATGGTTAATTTGATGATAGAGGCTCAAAAGAAAGAGCCAACAAAGATAAAACAAAATAATAGGCCATACTATTAGACTTTGCTATGTGATCTTTCATTTTAAATGAGTATAAAACAGAACAATACACCATACTATTTCAAATCTTTAATTTTGTGTGTGACTTTAAAATAAATTAATAAAAGAGTGTCACCCATAATTGGAGCTTCTCAATGTTGCACACTTGTTGAGGTTCCTATATTTATACAACTAGTTCGTTGCAATCCCATATGATGATATTGAAAAATAGTTTGTTGAATTACTAAAGAAATAACAATTTAATTAAATATACCTTATGGTAAATTGAATATATATAAATTAAATTTAAAAATAATTTAATTGTTAACTAATTAAATAATGAACAAAATATAAAAGTATCATAAAATTTAATAAATAATTAGTATCATTATCAAAGAAGGGTAAATTATGAAATTGAAGTCTTTTTTAAGTTTTAATCTTGAAAAATTGAAGGCTTTTCACCCTTAGGTAAATTGATACTTATTCATTATTAATTAATATTAATTATAAAAATAAAAATGGAAGTATCAATAACATATCATTATTAACTCAAAATATTTTTATTATTGATCCTTAATTTTATATATTACATATTATTTATTATTTATTTAAATATTTATTTTATTTAATATTTTATTTTATATTTATTAATTATAATTACTTTTTATTTTTATTGTATATAGGTAGATCAATATCATATATTATTTATTAACAATATTTATTTATTATGAAATAATTTTATTTATTTAAGAATTATTTTGATCTAACCTGGTCCTGAATTATTTAATAAACGACCTTAAACTTGATATTAGCCTTATAATATACCAAACTCAATGAACTTTTCAAGAAGTTTTTTTTTTTTTTTTAATTGAAAGGGTCATACTTCAAGGTATTAAAAATGTCTATTGATATAATAATTACACCTATTTATATTATTATTATTATTATTATCAAATAGATAATTAAATTTAAATCATTGTTTTCTATTTCAATGCCCTAACATTGTCCTATCTAACCCTTAATAACTCTCACCTTCCACCCGCAGCTTATAGAGGGTGCTAAATGATAAAGAAAACACTAAACCCAGGAATGTAAAATTAAACACAGCAGAATTAAAATAGCACAAAGGATAATAATAAAGATAGAGTTTTTCTATTAGGCATTCAAGGAACTTGTTCTTAGCAACCTAGATCACCGGAAAAGGGGGTTTGTTCTACTAGACCTCTTAAGAAACTTGTTCTTAACAACCTAGATCACTAGAAAGCTTTTTCCTACTAGACCTCCAAAGAACCTTTATTTGGCAACCTAGATCAAAGAGAGGATAAACAATGAAACAAATAAGGATACGACACATCTAACTTGCACAACATTTGTGAATTAGTTTGAATTTTATCATGGACAAAACAAAATAGCAACTTTCAAAAAAGGAAAAAAGCAACTACAAGTGTATTTATACGCAATTAAGACACCACAATTAAAACAAAAATAGTGCATTTAAATTAGCCTACCCGAAGCAACAATTGCATCATTTAATTCATCATTTCTTTAGCTTATATCCCTATATAAATTCAGTACAATCCATTCAATTATAAAATCGAATTTAATGGATTAGAAACTAAAAAGATTGAGTTAAATTAATGGAATGTTAATTAATTAACCATCCAATATTTTTTTCCTTGATTCATTTTGCCGTAATGCAGTTAATAAAAAAAAAAACCGTAATGCAATATTGCAATCCGAGTTTCCAAAATTAAGCAGCAGAAGATGGGTACGCAGTTCTTTAACTATGTCTGCACAGAAAATCGCTAGCTACTCATAAATTTTCTCTCTGGAAAATGACTCGTGCCATAAAAAATAAACCAAGAAAATAAAACATAAGTGAAATTTATATAAATGATATTTTGAATAATATATCATTTTCATTAAATTTTTACTATATATATATATATATTCATATTATATAATTTTTCAATTTTAGTGGTCGTCTTCTGTATCGCCATGTTATTGTAATATTTTAATGTTCATATTAATATAGTGTTATATTCATAAAGGTCACTATTGATCCACGTTTTTGAATGATGTCCAAAGATAAACATATTTATTTTTTCTTGTATCACGAAGCATAATTTTCGAATGGTATGTTTTTCATGTTGGGATAGAGAAAATAATAGTGGAACTGAAATCAAATTAAAGAAAAGAGAAACTACGCGGGCCTAAGTGAGATGGTAAAAGTCTTTTTCTTCGTTAATTAATGAATCCTCATTTAAGAAGTTGAATAGCTTAGAAATTTGTGGCCCGTGTATACGTGGAAGGGAAGATTATAAAGAGCAGAGAGTTTTCCCGTTATTTTTAATATATAAAATCCTTATAAATCTTCTAAAATTGATATATTTTTAAACAAAATTCGCAAATATTTTGCCCAAATAATTCTCTTTTCCTCACTTTTTCCGCACCATTCAAATATACATAATAAAACAGGTGATTAATTAATCAAATGGAAAAAAAAGAAAGAAAGAAATTAGAGGACGTCGCAAACAAGAAAAGAGCCTTGTTTTGTGCATTATAAAAAATCATCGCAAGCAAAAAGAAAAGAATTCATATAATTATTAAAATGTTTTTATAGGTGAAATAACAATAAATAATAATAATTTTTTATTATCAAAAGATTTCCAACCGCAATACTTAGTGACTGCTCCTTAATCATGAATGTATATATTCAATCCTTTTTATTTAACGTAGGTGGTCTTAGATAATATTCTCGATTTATATATATCCATGATTTTCCACACAATAAACCAAAAATAACAGGATAGAAAAGGAGCTTTTAGGGTTGAGTCACTTTCGTTGCCCGTTTAAGTCAAAATTTCGAGTAGTTTCGCGCCCCTTTCCGGATTAACTAAATAGCATAGGAAATAGCTTGGTAGGGAAGGATGCATACCAATTACATTACGATACTATGATTATTTTTCGTTAATTGAAGCAATTGAACGCTATGACCAATTGACACGTGTCGACAATGGTCCCCTTGGTGAGATGAATTATGAAAACTCTCCATGTTGAGTAAGAATGGGGCAAGGTTAGCATCGTCTGTTACCTTTTCTTTTGGAGCATAATGACGAAGTTATCGATTGATAAGATCGATCTTACTTAACACAAGTATCAAAGGATTTGAGTTAACAGAATCTAGTGTGACATCACCCTTTCCATCTTTACTTTACGTACGGTCCCTTTTTCTGCTGCAAATTTTTGGATGCTCCAAAATCATATTTAAAGTGTACTTTATAAATATGTATAATTATTTAGTTTATATTTTTTAAGATAATTTTTACATATTACAAATAAATATAAATGATGTGAAGAATATTTTTGGAGTATGCATTAAATATATGTTACAAGTAAATACAAAAATTTTTCCTTTTGTTTCACTCCATTAGATTCACCGCTACCCATCATAAAAATAAATAAATAAAATGAAAGAAATGTTGGATTCCAAGGTTTTTTTTTTTTCCCTTTTTGTTGATAAAATGGGGCAAAGCCCTTTGGATTCTGAAATCATAATAGCTCTTACTAACAGAGTTAGAGAAGCTCATTGACCCAATAAGAGTTAGCTTAATGAAAGTGAATTGAGTCCTGAACGGCTTTATCCATAAATTTAAGAGTTTGAATCTTGAAAAGGGATAGATCATTTAACCACTCTAAATTCTGGGGCTTAGGCTTCCTTGCTTAAACCTTTTTGGTTTATTTAAAAACAGAGAAGCTCATTGTTAGAAAATAGATATACCTCTTAATCTATTTTTAAATACTTAAGAAGAACAATAATTAAGAACATGATACGCAATTTAATAAGCTTTTATGAGTCTTAAGGTTTCACGTCAAGTCTTATGAATTAAAAAAAAAAAAGAGTTACCTTTTCATTGAGAGTAGATTTTAGTATACTTTTCTCCCCCTTTATTTCTAAAACATACACTTTTCTCTCCTAATAAATTGAGAAAAGCTACACTTTAATTCATTTTTATTTTTTATTTTATTACTTATTTTCTCATACTTATTATTTTATTTTTGATCAAAATATCCTTTATTACCAATTTTATATCTATTTTATATTTTTTTAAAAATAAAATATATGTGGTTTATAATAATACAAAATATTAATATATTTACATAACGTAAAGTTACGTTGGAATTACCTTCCAGCATACGGACGATGGACTTCAGGTGGTCCTCCTCTCCTTATGGTGGTAAGGATTCTAGGGATGGTACCTACAACGGACTCCAATATTCAAGTTTGTATATGTATGTGAGTAAGGGTAGAATAACTAGAATGAATAGCCTTCATTTGGGGATTTCCCCTCTCTATTTATGCCCTTCCCATACGTGAAAATGAGGGATCCTGTAGGGCTAAGGTGAAGTGTACTTTATTAGGGTCCATTTGGGTGATATTAAAGATTGTTGGTGCTTTTCCTTTTTGGTTCTCCATTGAGTTCGTACAGTTTCAGCATTTGATGATGCGCTCGTTATTAATTTTTTTTATATAAAAATGAACACCAGAAGACATAACAAATTTTTTTTGTGATATCACTATAAAAATATACATTATTATTCTAAAATTAATAGTTTAGAAAATAATAATTACAAATAATATCATTTTTATCTTTAAAAATAATATATCATTTTTGTCTTTAAAAAATAATAATTACAAATTGTTGCTACTTTTTCTTATTTTTTATATTAATAATTAATTTTCATAATATTCAAAAGTTAAATTAATTATATACATATATAATTATTTTATATTATTATAAGAGTTTAATTTTTATGCATTGTTAGTGTAAAATTGACATCTAAACAAGTGCTGCTATATAAGTAAAAGATTTTTTTTTGGGATAGTGATTATGAAAGTCAACCACTTTTGCTTTGGTGACACCTTAAAATGTCGTGTAAAATAAATAATTTTACACTAAGGACATAGAAATTAATCTCTTATTATAAACCACGTATATTTCATTTTATAAAAATTAAATAGGTATAACTATTAATAAAGGATATTTTAGTGAAAACAGAAAAACTTGAGAAAATGAAGAATTAATGAGAAATTTAAAAATGGGTTAAAGTGTAGTTTATCCTAATTTTATAGGGGATAAGAGTGTATATTTTATAAATAGAGGAGAGGGGGGAAGTGTAGTAATATCATCTTTTAAGAGAATTGTATTTTACTTTAAAAGAAATAATACCAAAATATTTCTATTTTTGAAGTGAGTCGGTTTAGCTCAAATTAAATTGAGGTTAAATGAACATTAAAATAGTGGTGGTTTATAAAAGAAAAAAATAGTTTTAAATATTTCATTGTAATTTTAATTGAATAAAAATGGCACCACCAGTTCTTAGTTGGTTTAACTAATTTCACACTTATATTCCTTAAAATAAAATTTTTGCTTCAAGTCTTATGGATAGAAGAAACTAGTATCTATAATCTATAATCTATAATAATACTAATATTGTAGACTCCTAAGGGAAAATTTTTAGATGTCACAATAAGAATGATTTAGGGCCCACAACTTTTAAGAAATTAATTATTAATTATTTTTTTAGAATATCAATGACAATCATCAATATTTAATTGTAGGATTGCACTATAAAAATCTGTACTAACAATAATTCAGAGAACTAAACAATGAAGCTTTGACAAGTGTCACACTTTAAGTCATTCTTTTTTTCCTGAATTATTATATTTCAAATGAACGAAATTTATACTTTTTAATTTTTTAAAAGTGATCTTACATTTAAATTTAATTTTAATAACTAGAGAAATAAAAAAGGAATAATTGAAAGAAATAAAAACAAAAAGGAATATTTTGATATAGCTTTATGTCCGTTAATATTTTTTAAAAAACTACAAATTAGGAAAATAAATTCAATTATTCTATTTAAACATTGAGTATCAAATACCATTTTTTTTTTTGGAAAGATGGTTGTTTAAGGGACCTAAATGATTTGATTTAGAAAGAATTATTTAAGTATAGTATTTAGAAATAATAATTTGATTGGTTAATAATAATTTTTAAAAAAAACCCAAGTTATCTACTATCTACTATGTTAATAATTCAGACTTATTTTAAAGAAACTTTAACATATATAATTTTCAGAGTAATTTTAGGTCCACAATTTTCATAACTCTATTATTAATTATTTTTGAAAAAAGTATCTCTATGTCTCTCCTTTATTATCACAACATGAATATTCTACATTAAATATTGAAATTCAAACTATTACAAGTTTTAATTTAAATCAAAAGGCTCATCAATATGCCAAGTAAAATTATTTAATATTAAAATATTAACAAATAACGTAAACGAAACATATATCAATATATTATATATCACTAAAATATTAAATATTAAAATATTATAGACAAATGAGTTTTCAGCTATAATCGATTTTGGTAGATTACAAGTTTTTTTAAAAGCTATTTTAAAAAATATGGCTTTTCGTTATGAAATGAAACCGAGCAATTAAAAATTTTACTATTACACTTTCGATCACTTTAGGTTCGGGTTTCTTTGTTTTCGTTGTTTAGAATAAAGGAATATATTTTTTTATGAGAAAATAAAAATGGGTTTTTAATAAATATGTTGATTTATTATACTTTTTAGTTAAAAATAGATAAATAAATTATATCCATAAAATTAATTAAAACAATCAATCCATGGTCATATCAATTTAAATTGATCCATATTCTTCAAATTTAAAATCACCTTCACACAAGCATAATCTCTGGAAACCATAAGCATGAAGCAATGATTTTATATGATCTAATTTTTAATTTTTATCATGTATTCAAGAGTTTCCTTTTTAAAGATCTAATCTAATTTACATTATAAAATTTAATTTCTATATACATTATCAATATCAAATAAATTCTAATCTATCTATACTACTAATAAATAAGACTCATTTGAAGAAAAGTTTTCCACATGTCACTCTTAGAGTCTTTTAAGACTTTCAATTTCATAACCTCAATTACAAATAATTTTTTTAAAAAATTCAAAACCTTAATTATTTTATGTCATTAAAATTTTATAAACATAATTGATTTTGATATATTGATAATTTATAATTTAATACATTGAAGAGTATCAACATTTAATTGAATATTTTTTTGATCATTTGAATAATGAATGTTACATCAATCTATTATGAAAAAAGAAATAGATTAATCAACATTTTAATCTAATTAAGACAAATAGATAATGCATTTTATGAAAACAAGAGATATGAGCACTCCAAGAAAAGCAAAAGTTATCAATTTAGGCTAAAAATATGCTGATTATAAAATTGTTAGAATCCTAATTTGTTATCAGTAGATACTGATTATAAATTGACTCTCATTTATGTAATAAGGTCTAATTTGATATAATACGATATAATTATAAATTGATACTAATATTAATACAAATTTTTGTAATCTAGTCTAATTTGATATAATAAGGTCTCATTTGACATAATTTGATCAAATCATTTTTTTATTGAAACTAAATTTAAAATTAATACACTACTGACATCTATATTGCCATGTGTCATTTTCTTTCAATTTCTATTTTTTAAAACTTAGTTTTTGCTTCTACAAATGAAAATATATTTCACAATTCAAAATCATATTTAAATCAATTCATATTTTTTCACATAATGTCAATTATTAAATTCAATTTCATATTTAAAAATGCATGCACATTCTATTCTTAAAAAGTCTTTATCACATTGAATTTTGTGACGAGTAATGTGTATCAACGTTATATGTATCAACGATGATATGTATCAATAATGTAATAAATATAGATATAGAATATAGATATAGATTATAATTAGTAATTAATAATTAGTAATTATTAATAACACCATCATTATATTTGCTGTTTTTTTTTAAATATCATCATTATTATTTTTATTATTCATATCATCATTCAATTGTAATAATATTTAAACATTCATCAACTGTAATCATCTACTCGCTCTCCTCCAATCTTTACTTATTAGAAATTCACTCCTCCAAATTTGTTTCTCATTTTTAGAATCCTTCTCATCCATGCTTTGATGCTATTTGGATTTTGTTTGACAATTTCTCCTTTATCTCATGTTATTTCAATTTTTTCATCCATTACCTTATGCATGTTTGACATGCTGGTGAGGATAATGAGCAAAATAGGCTTCTTCTTTGTTATACCGATAGCAACAACTAAGGATTAGCTAATAGAAGATCTATAGGAATCGCCTATTAGAGGGGAGCATTGGTCAATCACGATGAAAAGGCAAAGGTGAAGGATAATGTTTTTTTTTTTTTTTTATCTTTGTATCTATTATCCTTAAACTATCACTTTATCTTACCCTTTTCATTTTTTTAGTTTCTCTACTTCCCTCTCCCTTTCCCTTCTCATTTGTTTTTTCACTTACATTATTGATTTTGATTTTCTTTTATTGATTGATATATTTTATAGAGAGTATGCAGCTCATTGCATAGAAATAAGTTGTGGGAGGTGCTTCCAGTCATGTCATCTTTAATTTTAGCGCAATTTTGAAATTCTAGAGCTAAAGGATTGGTTTTCAATGAAAGGTAGAATGGGCATCCTACCTTTATGACAAGTTATGTATTGTAATCTTCAATTCAATCCGCAACTCAAATAGTTATATTTTAATGATGCAATGTAACAAAATGGAAAATGTAATTTTATTTTCTTTTATTTTTCTGTTGAAGTTCTTACCAATAATCGAGAACGATAAAAAAAGAAAGCAAGGTGGATGGGTAGGTTACATAATTTACGTTGGTACTTGATATAAGACAAGTGGATATATCACTTAAGAGACGTTTGCATCCTCAACAGCAAAAATCCACCTAATTAGAATGCTACAAAGGAGGAAAATTAGGCAATGAGAGTTAGTTATAATTTAAAAAAAATTATTCGTTGAATAATTACATTTCTCCTATTTGTTGGCATTGTTGAAAAAAACTTTACTTTAAATAAAAATAAATATTTTTCTTTTATGTACAGGACTAGAAATATGGGTCTAACACCTGTCGTGAACCATTAGAGCTGGACATGGGTTCCAAAGATCGGTCATGCGGCACCTAGATCCCCATGGATTCTCCCAGATTTAGTTGAGGGTTTCTTCTAAATCCCATATAGAATCTCTCTATACCTCTCATTATATCCTATCATTATTACATCATATCTCATATATTATCTTATACCTTGAAATACGGAATATATTAATATCTACTAAATCCTAGGAATATCTCCCCTATTAGAATAGATTATCTCCTAACTTATCACGAAGTCACCTCACACTATATAAGGGGCTCAACGCTTCCAGGTATCACAAGTTGATTACATGTTATTCTCTTACCACTCTCCCCTCATTCATTTACGACTTGAGTATTGGAATGTCTTTGGTACCCCAACCCCCGCTTGCACAGAACGTTGAGCTACTTGGACTTTACCGTATTTTAGGTAAGAACATTGTGCCCACGTTGGCCCAATATATAAGCCTCCCCACAACCTCTAGACATAACTACACATGGTCAACGCTTAAACCAAAACACTCCCCCAGGTTACGACCTCCTCCTAACCACGACAAGCTTCAGGAAAGAGCCAATGGCTGAAGATTCGACAACCACAAGCCTTCTAAACACGAAGGATGACGTCGATGATGGTAACACTGAACACGTCGAGCCACGACCGTGATCATGGCAAAACTCGTACTCCGACGTACCATTACCATGCCGAATCTAGGACGAGCCAAAACTAATACATTATGGCCCATTTAGACAAAGTCATGACAACCAACCTCCTTTCAACTTCAGACTTCTAATATCACTTCGCCCTATGACAGGAATGGAGACCCCAATCATTCATCACAATGTTTAGATTCATGAAGCTAATCAATAGGCAACTGGAGAATCCTCCAGCTTTCCCATCCTTCCTAGAAAAATCGACACCTTCTGTTCTCTCTCCCTTTAAACTTAATCCACGATTCCTTCCTCTTCTTAGCCTTCACCAATTGGTTCGTCTCTTCCAAAATCTACATCAAGACCTCGGACTCTTGGAGTACCTCAGACAAGGATTCGACGAGTCCTTAAGAAGCCACCTCACCGGATTTCAAGAAGAATCATCCCAAATCCTAGACCTCAACCCATGTTTAACCACCAGACCGAATCGGATTCAATCCCTTTAAGGAGACCTAGAACAAGAGAAGACCATATAAGAACTAAGAAAGAGCCCTTGTCTACATCAATGTGGAAGAACTCAGAGGAGAAAAAATAGCCACACAAAGACAGCCAACCAAAGAACAAGGATGATTTTAGGTACTCCAGTTGAGATTCAACAACTACACACCCCTTTATGCCCAAGCATAATTTTGAAGGAAATCTTCCTAACTTGGCTCATAAAACCTCTACAGGTGATCCTCGCCAGCCTCGAAAGGCTCTAACAAAAGCAAAAAGTGTGAATACCACACTTCCTTGGACACTCAACCGAAGAATGCAAAGGCCTAAAAAATCAGATTGAATGCCTAATCGAGGAGGATACCGAAGATTGTAGAAGAAGAAAGAAGAAGAGGGCCCTAAGTCAGGAAAAAAGACACACACTTGTATTACTCATCTTCCACTGATGACAAATGAAGAATTTTTTAAGTGCTACACATATGTTACCCTCATGAACCAACTTTGATACAAAGAATTTATTATTATATTATTTTTATGATCAAATTAACTTGACGTTATATTCTTGAATTACAAGCATTTTTCTAGGCCAACCTTTCCTGTCCTTGGCCAAGCTATGCTCCCTCAATATGTTTCCGCTACTCCTAGAATCATCTTATTCATAATCTATATTTTATATGCAGGACATGTCCTCTTACATTCCATGAAGATTCCTTTTGTGTAGAATTTATATCTCATATTCAATTCATTTATGATCTAACTATTCATGTGCCTGACATATTTGTATTATATATTAGACCTACTCCAACTCACTACTATGGCTGAAGGAACCCAACTTCCAGTGAAAGTAGGACAGTCTTGTACCAGCCAGCTAACTTTGGCAAGTCCACATTCTAATGAAAGTAGGACACCTCAATACCGAGTAGCTCTAAACCACTCACCAAGCCTACCTTAGCACCATTCAAAGTCTTTAACACTCTAACGAGAATTACAAGATCAAAATGTACTCTGACCATTGCCGAACACACCTAATTCTTGGAACACCTTGGACTAGAGTCGAGCACTCTAGAGCTTACGATGATAAGGTTTCCACACCTCAGAGCATCTTGGTTCAAGACATCCTCGGACTTACTCTGAACACGTTTCCAAACCATGGGCATTCTAACATGCACATCGGCCCATCTTCGGATCCACATCCAGCTTTCCGAGCACAATGAAGACCTAGCTATCCTCAACACATCAAAAGCAAAACACAAACGTAGCGACAGATCGACCTCCACAATGACTTCAGCCTCATGCTTCATAAACCTTAAGTTACAATGCCAACAAAGTACCCAGTGTTTTGGGTCAACTTCTAATGGACATAAAACCTAACAAGCCCTAAGTCAACACCTCGGCCATGCACTCAGCCATTCTTGGGAGCCTTAATAATGCAAAGTCAGCATCTCACTAGGCGGTTTAATAGCCCATTGACATAGGAGGAAAGTTCCACACACACCATGTGAACATCCATGACTAGTACCATCTCATAGCCAAAGTTACAACCTTGGCCAAATTAGTAAAAGCTTAGACCTTGACTTATTCAGGCTCCCTCAAGCAACTACAAGACCATTCGAAATAGACTAAGAAATCACTTTTGGCAAAAAGAAGCATGAACACTACTGCCAGACACTCTACCTAATCATGGACGGGTCGCAACTTTTGATCTAATGGCTCATCGCACTGAGAAGACACATTAACCGTACTTGCATAATTAGGCAATTCAAGCTCCAGTCTCTGTATTCATTGCTCGACTTACCTACTTCATCCAACTTGGGGGTTAGTCACTTTAAATCCAACGGTTTTCACTACAACAATTGAAGGTGTACTCAGCGGTGCATAAGAAGCCGACTCATTCGAGCTCAAACACGCATGTCTCAGGACACACCTCGGTCATGACACCTAGAATCATGATACATCAACATCAGCTACTCGACCTATGACAAGCTTAGGGGCTATGTACTAGACTAGAAATATGGGCCAAACGCCTCGACCGGTGTAACATCTCATGCTACTTTATGGATTGATGACTGTTCCACAAACCAACACGGGTCTTTTTAGCGTGCTTTGTCCTTACTCACATGCTTTCTGGAAATTTTCCAGGAGGTCACCTATCCCAAAATTTATCCAATCAAGCACGCTTAACCATGGAGTTCTTTAGTGATGGGTTATCGAAAAGAAGATGCATCTTTGTTGGCATAGGTAGTACCAATCAATTCATATAAGTCATCTCGTAATAGTCTATACCTATAGAGCTTCAGATCTTCATTTTGGTGTGTAATTGGTTCATTCATGTACCCCTTCAGAAGCCTGAGAGAAGCCACTTATTGTCCGTCTCTTCTTGGGACGATTTACTCCCACCCTCCTCATCGGGCATTGCATGTCCACGGTTTTTATTTGGTTCGTCCCGAACCATACTACTAAAAGAGGTGTAGGCTCCACCATTTGTAATATCCCATGTTACTTTATGGATTGAGGATTGTCTCACAAACTTAAGGTCCTTTCAGCATGCTTTGTCCTCACTCATTTCCCGGAACTTCCAGGAGGTTACCCATCCCAAAATTTCACCAAGTCAAACACGTTTAACGATGAAGTGCTTTAGTGATAGGCTACCTAAAAGAATATGCATCTTTGTTGGCATAGTTAGTACCAATCAATTCATATAAGCTATCCTTAATTGTATAGTTTCATACCTATAAGCCTCAAGATCCTTCTCATTCTGGTGTGTAATCGGTTCATATATGTACCCCTCCATTAGAAGCCAGAGCCGCTCATTGTGCCTTCTTGCATTGGTGATCACTCCCCACGTTTCTGAGCGTTACAACCCAAACCATTAGAGCTAGGACATGGGTCCCAGATCTGCCATGCAGCACCCAAATCCCCCAGGATTCTTCCAGATTTAGTTGAGGATATATTGTAAATCCCATAGGTTCTCTATAACTTTTATTATATCTTATCATTATTACATTGTATTCATATATTATGTCATATCCCTACAAATACAAAATATATCTAATATTTACTAAATCCTAGGAATATTTCCCCATTTAGGGTAGATTATCTCCTAACTTATCACAGAGTCACCTCACACTATATAAAGAGCTACGTCCAGGTATCACAAGCTAATTACATGCTATTCTTTTACCACTTTATACCTCATTCATTTGTTGACTGAGTGTTGGAATCTTTCAGGTCCCCCCTTGCTTACACTACGTTAGCTAATTACACTCTTGTCACATTTATAGGTAAGAACAACTGCAAAGGAGGAAAGTTAGGCAATGAGAGTTGGTTATAATTTAAAACAAATTATTCGTTGAATAATTACATTTCTCCTATTGCTGGCATTGTTGAAAAGACGAAATAAAAATAAATATTTTTCTTTTATGGTTAATTTGATGACAAAGGCTCAAAAGAAAAAGCCAACAGAGATAAACAATAATAGACCATACTATTAGACTTTGCTCTGTGATCTTTCATTTTAAATTGATTATAAAACAGAACAATACACCATACTATTTTAAATCTTTAATTTTGTGTGTGACTTAAAACAAAATAATAAAAGAGTGTCACTAATGATTGAAGCTTCTCAACTTTGCACACATTTGAGGTTCCTATATTTATACAACTACTAGTTTGACTTGCGATGCAATATAGAGTGGATTAAAAACTAGTTTGTTGACCATTACTAAAAGGAAATAACAATTTAATTAAATATACCTTATGGTAAATTGAATATATATAAATTAATTTTAAAAATAAGTTAATAGTTAAATAATTAAATAATGAACAAAATATAAAAGAGTATCATAAAATTTAATAAATAGTTAGTGTCATTATCAAAGAAGGGCAAATCATGAAATTGAAGTCTTTTTTTTTAAGTTTTAATGTTAAAAAATTGAAGGCTTTTCACCCTATAGGTAAATTGATACTTATTCATTATTAATTAATATTAATTATAAAAATAAAAATGGAAGTATCAATAATATATCATAATAACAATAATTATAAATTTTTTGGTTATAATCATCAATGTAATTTAACAAATTTTAAACATCATTTGGTTCGTTTAAAAATAATTAATAATTAAGATTATTTTTCAACCATTAGTTTTTCTCTCTTCTATATTTGTGTTTTGATATTTTATTTATTTTGGGTCTTTATATATGCTGGCACATGTTATTGTGTCCTTTATTTTTTTTCATTTTTTAATAATCCTATATGCATAATAAATTAATTCGAGATATAGTACATTAATTTGATAACATGCAGTTAAGAATATGTAAATAAAATATGATAGTATTTGTTCAAATATCTATCTTTGATAATAACCAAAAAAAATTATAAAAAATAATAAAAAAAGGAAAGGTTTGGTGACATTCAAAATAGATAGGTAATCATATTTATTATTTAAATGATAAATGATATATTTAATCAAATATTGATAATCTTCAATAATATTTCAATGATATATAATAATTATTATTATATATTTTTAAAAATAATTATAGATTAAAGTTATGAAAATTTTGAGCCTTAAATATTACTTTAGACGTGTAGGAACCTTAAACATTAAATTATACTTCATGTGCATTTTATGATCATTTTCATTTTTTAATTTATTTTTGCTAATAATCAGTTATAAAATTTAAAATATTTTGTAGATCAATGTATATTCATTTGACATCCACCGTAATAAATGGAGATAATGATATAAATATACAATTAATTTTTTAATTAGTAAGAAATGAGTTTTGATTATATTTAAAATAATTTGAATGTTTTTGTTTATTTTCATTTATCTAAAATTTAAAAATCAAAATACATGATAAGTACTTTCCAATTGTTTCTGTACTTGATCATGTCCCTTCAATTTTCTCATTTTGTTCTTTTTCCGCCATTAATTGTTGGACAATGGAAAGGAAACAAATTGCTTCAAAAGCAAGTGCAAAATATGCTATGTAACAAATAATGTTTTAAAAAGAGAAAAATCTCATAACACTCCATCATAAAAGTAACATAATGTTGTTCATTTAATTTCAAAATATTGTTCATTTTGTTTGGTTATATCTATTTTATATTTTACTATGTATTTTGAACTCAAGTAATAAAAATGTAAAAAAATATTGATGATTTAAATCCTTGAATAATTTATTTGAAAATATTTATTTATTTTTTACCTGATTTAAATTTCCCGTCAATATAATTGGAATCAAAATGTTATCCATGTCTATGTTTAACATTAAATAAATTAATAAATATTAGATAATTAAACTGTAAATTGAAATTAAAATGTAAATATTTATTTATTTCACTTTATTTTATTTTGAAAATTATTTTTATGAGAAAATAATGTATTTTGAAAGTGCAAAAATTGTCTTATGAAATTAATCACAATTTTATAACGAGAAGTTTATAAAATTGAATTGCACAAATTTTCTTTCTTTCTTTCTAATGACTTTTTTCCGCTGCTTTTCTAATGATTTTGTTAAGTATGTTTTATTATTTATTATTGAGAATCATTTATATTATTATACATGAGTAACATAAGGAAGAAATTACAATGAATTCCTATGTAAGAGTTTATAAATAAATATGATGGATAAACTCTATGTATAAAATTATTCTATGAAAATTTATTCTCCAATTAAAAATATCCTAGGATATTAAAGAACATGAAATGGATGAGAAACACATAAATATTTTATTTTAATTATTTAATTCCACTTTAACAAGTGGACTTTAGACCTTATAATTTATGTATTTTATTTTTTCTATTTAATTTTAGTTAGTCATTGTTAGTAGGTTGAATAATGTGGACAAAAAGAATAGGATAGGAGGGATATCTAGCATGATTTATTTTTTAATAAATTGGAGGGACAGGAAAATGAAACCAATTTTTCTTTTCATTTTGTTCAATTTATAATCACTTTAAAATTTTTAAAATATTTTTTATAAAATGAATTACATTTTCAATAACAAAGTGATAAATGGAATTGATTTATACAATTATTTTAATGTCATTTATTATTCCAATAATAGTTTTATAATTATAATTTTTTTAAAAATATTATTTCACCTTAAGCTAAGCATTTTTGTATAAGATGTATCATGTCATAACATAACATATACTTACATATTAGTCTTAATTTTTATAACCATGTGCATTGCCCGCAAAAAACGCTAGTTGGTAAATAGTTTTATCTCACAAGTGTGCCAATCCGACTCAAGTTGAATTAAAAGTGGTCTAACGTATTCCAAATATTGTTGATTTTGAAAAAATAAAAGTAGAAAAGTTCTAGCTGGTATCCTTAGAACACAGGCTAAAAAATAAAAAAGACAAGTTTTTAAATTTTTTTTTTTGATGAATCTCACATATTGAAAATTTTAAAACGAATTTTTTTTTCAATATTTTCATGCTTGAAGACAATTTTAGTTGATAATGCAACCGAAATTGCAGCGTTTTCACATTTAGTAGACCTTCTATAAAAAAATGTTTTTGTTATGGGATTGAAGCCATGGGCAAAGAATAAGAGATGGATAGAAAGCAGAAATTGGAGTCAGATAAGGAAAATTTACGAATCATCATTTACAGGGTTTGTTTACAATCGGTCTACCTCAATGTCAAGAACTTTGGTTATGGTATTAGTACTCAAATTCAAAGGCAGGATTACGACTTTTTTTTTTTCATCGATAGTTTATATAACAACACTCAACATCCTCAAACTAAGGATGGAGCAAAGATGAGATGTACGACAACCGAATAATAAAAAGAAAGATAGTCCCACTCCTTGTTGCAGTGAATTGTCTTCCTACTCCATTACGCCAACCAACCGATATTGGGGGAGAAAACACAGAACACTTCAGGAAGGTTGTGTTTTGGCTGGAAGTTGGTTATGCCAGCTTGAAGGGTCTTTGGCTTGCATATGCTAAACCGATTAACCTTTAACCTATCAGGAAAAGTTAAATTAAACTTTTCAAAATATTTTTTAGCTAATCAGTCACCTTTAAGTTATAAAAATAGCCTATTAAGCTTAATAAATAATCTACTTATATTATTATTATTATTATTATTATTATTATCATCATCATCATTTAAATATCTAATAATAATAAAAATATTTTAATCTATTTAAAAATATACTTTTTAACTAAAGTGTTTTAGTATATTTGAAAAATAATTTTTGATATATTTTGTAATGTTTTGATTTATTTAAGAATATGCGTTTTGATTTTTTAAAAATATTTTATATAAGCTTTTAAATAAGTTTTCCTTATTAGACTTTAAGAAGTTTAGACCTAACATAAAAAAGCTTATGTTATGATACCCTTTACTCTACTTTTATTTGGTATAACATAACTTATTTAAGTTAAGCCAGCTTACTCCCTATTTCCAAGGTATAGTTGTGCAGCTGTTGAAAATCTAAAAAGAGACATAAAAAAAACTTGGGCAGCATAACACCAGAATAGAAAGCCTGCCACTCAAATCCTTTTCGACATTGGCATCAAGAATGGGGTTGGAGACAGAACAAGAAAAGTGCACAAAAGCCGGATCTTATCGCCCTCAATCACACTTTTAGGCAGCCTTGAATTGATAGGCTGTTCTTGCTTGGTCCAGAGAGAACAAAAGCCAAATAGACCCCTTTGTTAGAAAAAGCGACCCCTGTGAGAGAACAAGATTGAGAGAAACAAAGGATTTATACAACATAAAAGTCCCACTATCTGTACACCACATTGTGAAAATGTCGTGAATAGCCTTATATCATAACCACGTAACTTTCCTGGGATTTGCTGCATTAATCTCATCAGACCAGGCTTTACAATCTATAATTTATTTTTATAATATAGTAAAATTTTAAAAATTGAATTAATACATGTGTATATAAAAATATATCAATATTTTTTATTATTATATGCACACACATATATTTAACTTGTAAAAGAAAAAATATATATATATATATATATATATATTAAAAGGCTATTTTGATTAAAAAATAAAATAATAAGTATGAAAAATAGAAAAGTAATAAATTTTTTTAAAAAGCCAAAGTGTAGTATTTCTCAATTTTTAAGGGATGAGTGTATATTTTACAAATAAAGGGAAGGAAAATGTATATTTTAAAAATACAAAGAAGGAGAGTGTAATTAAGTCTTAAGGAAGGGAGTTGTATTTTACTAAAAACAAAAAAAAGAACCCAATCACCCAACCCGATCTAACTCGATTTAGACTGGAGTGAGTTGGCTTGGATTGATAATTTTTTTAAAAAAAATAAAAATCGACTTAATCCAAATGACCTCATTTAATTGGATTGGATTTTCTCTTCAAACCTGATCTAATTAACTCAACTTGTGAATACCCTTAACGGAGGAGTGTTATCTCAAAAGGATGACTTTTGTGATAGTTTTGCAGTGAGTTTTAGAGAAGAGGAGGAAAGGTTTGCAATGGGAGGTACCCTACTAGGTAGAGAATAATATATAAAAATGATGACTTTGTTATCTGTGATGGATCGAATTCAAATATGCCAATAGGTCCTCAGTTGATTGTCTTTAATTTATATATTGCTTTCTTTTCGTTGTTGTCGTTTATTATTTACAGTTCATAACCCCCCTCCTCCTCACAGTTTATAATTGGAAATGGTGTCTAAGATTTTTGGAGTAACGATTTGAGTTGTTTCTATACCATAACCATAAGTTTGGAGCAACCTAATTTTAATTTGGCGAGTTTGACAATTTATGGTGACCAAATTTTATATAATTTGATCGAGTTTGGACCAAATGTTTTGCCTCACTTAGAGCACCTAAGATTTTTTCTTATATCATTGTGGTGAGTTGTTAATTGTGCATTTATGCTTATTATTAAACAAGGAAGAAGAAGTGCAGGAACAATGATCAATCGGGCCGTGCTATGTATGATGTGGTTGCGGGTTTGAAATGGGGGACCGCAAGATATGAATTATGGTGTATTGTTGGTTTCCTATGTGTGTTTTATTGTTGTTATGTGGGTGCGTAAGGTTTCTAACAGGGGACTTGGAGGATGTGTGTACTTATCTTAGATTATGCATATAATATATGCTGGAACAAAGGAATCTCGAAGGCTGCATTTAGAATTTAGTGAGCAGGAGTGGTTGAATTTGTCTGACATGCTAATGTTAATTTTTGTGAATGCCACTTGTGTGTGCATGCTAGTCTTTTGTTTTTGAGTTTATTAGAGTGGATCCTGAAACTAGAAAGTGTAGGTCTGTTGTGTCTTATCCTTGTATTCATCTTGCAGGATTTGTGTTTGGATGTTTGCTCTCTCACTCAGTATTGGGATTTGAGCTCATTTAATTAATTAATGATATATATATATAAATCTAGTTCTGGGATTAAATAATATTTTTAGGATATCAGACACATACCATATTTTTTTTGGTACAGACACATACCATTTGATAATTACTTCCAAAATTTAAAAAATAAAATAGTTAAATATATTTTATAGATGATCAAAATTTGTCTGTATGATAATTCTCGGATTACATAGAATTTTTTAGAGTGACACACATGTCAAATCTAGTCACTTTCAAAATGCATTACATTTCTTAAGTTTGACTAAACTGAAAAACTATTATAATAAACAATGAGTTAGTATATCAATACATTTCGTGATGTTCATAGTTAGATCACAAAGCGCATCATATGCGTCATATCAAAAGAACAAAAAAAGCGCATCATATGCCTTCACAAGCATGATAAATTAAAGACGCATATGCCTTTACAAGTATGAATATATATCTTTGTAAAAAAACTCCTACACTTATATATAATTCATCAAAATTAAATTAATAACTAATTTATCAAGCAATTGGTTATAAGTTATTTAGTTTCTAACGCCGCTAATTTGGCATGGTTCTTTTGGACCATCTCCCAAAAGAATATTATATTGCAGTCATAACTCAAACAATTGCGGTGTGATGGTGAGTGCATTTCACAATTCACAAACAGTTGTTAAAAAGGCCGCAGCAGTCATCGGAGACAGAATCTAATGCAAAAGGCGAAAAGTACTACGCAAACTATATTTTCTGGTTTTGGCGTCTGATGCTCCAGGTGAAAAGCTGATTAGAACATCTGGGTCATGCTGTCTTATCTACTCAATCGAATGAAGATCATGACCTCCACCAAAAAGAATAGAAAAAAGAAGTAAAAAAGAAGATCATGACAATTGGTATATCCGATCGAGAACCTGATTACTGAGCTAACACGGGATCAAGACAGAAAATATACATTAATCTCCACAGTGTAATATAAGGAGAAAAATGAAAAAATTATCTATATTTAAGAGAAAATAAAAATGAATATTTCTTCTATAATAGTTATGTAAACAATGAAATAAAAGACAATAAAGTTTCTATAAATAGATACATATACCAATACATGTAAACTACAGCTTAGAGGAATACATTTTTTTTAAAATTTTATACCAAAAAAATGAATACCAATTGGGACTTCCACGTGGTCAATCAATACCATTCAACATGCATGTATTCAAAGCAGTAAGGTTGGATTAGTGATGAGGAGCTTGAATAATAAGTATAAGATCATATAGTTAAGTTTTATTATCTTCAAATATTAATACATTGTAGAAAATATGCATTATAGAGCGAAACAAATGAACCTTATAAACAAATGTTACTTTTTTTTTATTTTTCCTCAACCAGTGCAAGCTAGACGTTGAGAGCTTCAAATACCCATGGCCTTCAAGAGGGCAGAGACGGATACAAAGGGGGCAAGCAGGGACTGGCTCCCCTCCGAAATTGTTTTAGAAAAATATATATAATTAAAAATATGAGAATATATATAAGAGTATATAAATATAATATAAAGGGTTGATTATACTTTTATTTTTACTTTTTGATACACTTAAAACAAAATTTTATTAATTCCTTTTAAATTCGTCAATTGGCTTATAAGACCATATTGAAAGATTGTGGTAAAAATTTTTCCTATAATTTTTTGAGAAAAATATTTTCGACATGTTATTTATTTATTGACAAAAAAAAATGACTAAAAAAAGAAAGAGAATGTGAACCGTAACAAAAACAAAATAATAGTTACAACTCTCAAGTAACTATAATAAATACTACTCATACAGTACCAAAAAAAAAAACTACTCATGCAAGAAAATTATAATATTTATTGATAGTATAATTTATTATTTACGGCCCTTCCAAAAAATTTTTCTAGATGTGTTCCTGCAGGAGGTTGGGTTTCATATGCTTGAGAGGCCACCACTATGATGTGGACTCTTTTGATGAATGATACTGCTAGTATTTTTCTTATAAGAGTAAACCTCTAAATTAATCATTTACAATATCATTTATGGACAATATGGTTCATTTTGGTTGAACAAAATAAACTGGTATCAATGTTTCTTAAATTGCAACATATAGATATATTAATTAGTCCTTGATCATTTACCGACCAGTAAATTAATCCTAAATAATCACCCCCACCCACCTCACTTCTCATCTTGCTGAACTCATTGACCTTCACTCCTAATCTTGCATTGTCCATCTCTATTTCAATCCTCATCGCCACCCCCACCTTCCTTATTCTTGGGTTTGTTAATTTAAAACCTTGATAATTTTTTTTAGTCATACATCTTCATTTTTCATGTAATTAGGAAAAGTAACAAAAATAATACGGAATACACATTTTCCTTCTCTTGGCAATTAAATATGATTACCAGTTTAGAATAATTAATTAATAAATAACTTAACAAATAAAATATACAGAAAATTAAACCCAACACACCAGGAATTTTTAACATAAAACCCTTAGAATGAGGGACAAAAGACCACAGGGTTTACCTAGAAAATTCTTTACTAATCAAATCAATGGATACACGAGAATGTCTTCACCAATCGAACAAAAAGAAGATTTGCACAACAATTACTAGGGGAATAAAATAACCTAATCAACAAAGGAGACAAAGTGGTTTGCTAATCGGGTAAAATTACCTCACACTAATAAGAGTATATTGTACCAAATTTATCAAATCTCAAAGAATGTCAATGTAATTCTTTACCCTTTTAATAATCTAATTTTAAAAAAGGCAAAACCTGAGAGCATCGTATTCAATCCTGCTCAATTAAGATCAGGTTGGGTTGGTTCAAATTGATCATCAAATTTTGAAAGAATCGACCAACCCAACACCTACGAAATTGATTGGGTTGGTTTTTATTTTACCCCAAAACCAACCCAACCTATGAACATTCCTAAGCACATGGACTAAACATAATATTATAAAAGGCTAAAATAAAAGAAAAAGGTTGAGGTGTAAAAATCAAAATAAGTTATATTTATAAAGACTAAAAACTTATTTAAGCCTTTTATAAAATATTTCTTATAAATATTAGTATGAAATGAGTGTGAATTTTAATTTTAAGTAGTATTAACTATTAGATTTAAAAGGCAAGAGAGGGCGCGGGCTTAATTTGAAGGGAAAAGCAATCATACTTGCAGTAAGTTTCCATTCCATGTAAGTCAAAGCAAAGTTGCATTGATTCTACAACTTTAGTCCCCACTGACACACTATATGGATTTGGATTCGACCGTTTGTCTCCGTCTCATGTGAGTGAGTTGCCCACCTCCAGCTCTGGATACGGATGAAGACAATTTTTGGCTTAATAATATGCTTTCTCGATCTCTCATGTAGATATCACTTCATTCAAATTTGAAAAGTATATATGAATAGACTCATCGCATAACTTTATACAGAATATATACGACTAGATAGTATTGAGATTTAAAAGAATATTTTATTTCCAATTAAATTCAAAATCATGCTGCCTCTATATATTTTTTTTTATAGAAATAAAAATCTCTGGAGAACCTATACATGACAATGGCATATTAATTAATAAATTTAATTATAAAACACCTTTTTTTTATCAGGGAGGGCCCTAAGACCCGGAAAAATAGCGCCAACAGGCAATTACTTATAAAACACTTTACACTTACATTATATAGATTAATCTTTAAACCCTAAGGAATTTGATGAGCAAGACATGGTTCGCATTTGACAAGTTGCAGGTTCAAGTCCACACTCATTTTCTTAGGATAATACAGATATAAGTTTATCTGCAAGTGCTTTAAGCCCTAAAATTTTCCAGTTTTAAACTTTAGCACATCTCACCCTAAGCCTTACTTTTACTATATATATATATATATATATATATATATATATATATATATATATATATATATAATCTCTTACAAAATTTAACATAGTAATTAACCATTTGATTAGTTATACGTACAATAGTATATAATTAGATTATCAATGTATAAAAGTTTACGGTCACAATTAAACTCTTGGTTAATATGGAATATATCAAGATAAACGACTTTGGAGGTTGACTAAGTCTCTTATCCCTTACAATGTACATTGCTATGCTTGTGATCGAGGCTAAAAACACAGCAATGACTCAATTTTAATTTATAACCCCCTATCTCAAAAGAATAACAATAAACCCTCTGCCTACCTGGCTAGGTTTTTAGTCTAATATCCAAGTTCCATCACTCTCCGGGAACAATATTTTATTAGCCTGTTTGTCCTTTGACGTATTATTATATCCCTTACCTTGATTCATGTCATTCATCCATGTGTGTTCTGCGACAATGATGACACATGCATATCAAAATAAATTGAAGGACAACTTAAGTTTATTTATTTATTGTCATCATCTTACGTGACATGAGATATAACTAAAAGTTTGGCTCGCGAGACCAGATCTAGATCTATTTAATTCCTCGCGTAGAATTCGTATTTTTTCAAATCAATAATTTCCAACCGATCCATTGATCATTTCACTGTACCATATTTCTTTTCCTTGTTTAATTATTTCATATCCATAGGGATGGTGAAGTGGGTTCAGGGGGAGTGGTCCTTCAAACGCAATCGTACAAATCTGATAAATCAAATTTTGAGCACAACAACACTAAGAGAATAATTAAATAAGACAATCATGAGAATGGATAGATAAGAGTTTATGTAGTTCATCAAACCTGATACCTATATCCATTTCAAACAATAAACACTCTCATTATGAAAAGAAAAATAATACAAAAATATCACTTTATTCTCATACTCAAAGTCATTGTACATGCTCTTTCATTGTAAAGTCTATCCTTTTTCCCTTGTTCTCTCACTGTCACACACTAAGCAATTGATTTTATTTATAACAAAAGGGTCATTAGTTTCTATTTTCCCTTATTTCAAATCCTAATATATATTTTTTAATCTTAATAGACTTCATGTATTCTAACATACTTTACATATCCTTAATTTAAATATTTCTAAATCCAATGATACATCATATCTTAAAAGATACACATTTCAAAGATATACATAAATAAAATCTATTGTTATTTAATCAAGGCATAAACATAAGCCTAAGTTAGTGAATATCTCGCTTCCTTAGAAATCATTAATATCCAACCAAACCGCAACTTCCGTGTTGCTAGGTTGGGTCACTTCTAATTGAAGTCCAACACTCTTGTTTTAGAAACATAATAGTAATAATTTTCCTTATTTTTTTTCCATCACGTGGCTGGTGGTCCTTTTTCATTTCAACAAGGATTTGAAATCCTAATTCGTGTGTCCTCGAGAAGCGTGTATGTATTTTTAAGCCCTTGGCTTTTGGCTTATTACAAAGGCAATATACAGAGCCTTATTTTGTGTGAGAGAAGCAACATGATGGGATTTTATTTTGCACACTGCCGTCCTTGGTCTTTTGTGTGCAACCTGGTGCGCCGTATTTTTTTTTTTTTCCCAGTAGAGTAAATTAATTTTGAGTTTATATTGACAGAGATATATTCCTATCAGTGTGAGATAAAATTTTATCTGGTCAATATATCATATTATCTTTATTGTTGTTTGAGATATTTTATTTCCTTGGTTATTTGTTGTCGGAATTTCTGTAGTTATCTACCAATCGAGAAAGACTTTTGTGTATCCATTGATTTGATTAGTGGAGAATTTTTTGGATTTGATCTTGTATTTGTCCTTCATCCTGGGGGGTTTTTACATTAAAAATTCTTGGTATGCTAGTTTAATTTTCTGCATAATTTATTTGTTCATAGTTTACTTATCTATTGATTACTTTGTAATTTTTTTAATCATATTTAATTGCCAAGAAAAGGGAAATATTTATTCATATTATTTTTGTAACTTTTCCTAACACGTGAAAACCTTCATGAATGCCGTGAAGAATCCTTATTTGTGTTGGAATTTAACCCAAAGTCCCACATTGTTAAGATGTAGAAGCTTTGCTAGTGTGTTGGCTTATAAATATGAGCTTTGAGTGTTGGGTTTAGATATGCTGCAAAGAGTGGAAATGATCAATTATATGAATAGTTTTTAGGAGCTATATAATGAAAGATTTGTAATGATGATTTCTAAGTTTAGCCATTTAAAAGTTGTAGATAGTTAAAGGATTTATTAAGTTGTGGATGTAGACAATAAAGACTGAACCACATTAAATTTTGTGTGTTCCTTAGAGTTTGTTTATTTCTTTTGCTTGCGCCCAACAAGTAGTATCAGAGCCCATAGTTTGGTCGGTTGAGCTTGGTCAAGTATTGGATAGAATGATAGTTTTTGTATTTATGGAGTCTCTTATCTCGAAAGTCTCCTGGCAATGAAGAGATCATGCGGTGTGTTCTGTGAGAGCGACGATGAAAGTGAATATAGCTTGTGTTGAAAGTCTTTTTGGCAATATAGGGGCCAAGTCATGCATCCATGTGCAAGTGAAGGAAGAATAATGTTTGTAGAGATGCAATCAACATGACTTTGAATTAAGGGGGGATTTGTTGGAATTTAACCCCAAGTCTTACATTGGTAACATGTAGAAGCTTTGCTAGTATGTTGGCTTATAAATATAAGCCTTGAGTATTAGGTTTAGATATCCTCCAAGAGTGGGAGTGATCCATTGTATGAGTAGTTTTTAGGAGCTATCTATGTAATGAAAGATATATCAGGATGATTACAATTTAGCCGTTTAAAAATTGTAAATAGTTGAAAGATTTGTCAAGTCATTGATGTAGATAGTGAAAACTGAAACACGTTAAATTTTGCGTGTTGTTTAGAATTTGTTTATTTCTTTTGCTTTCGCGCCCAACAATTTGTAAATACTACAAATAAGTACAATTGGCCTCAACTCTCAATGGATAACGTTGCACACACCTCGAATCCACCATATAACATGGCTTCACTTTGATTCTAAAATTTAGCCAATAAACATGTGTAGTCTTGCAATCCACTCATCAGTTGTCATCTTCTCTAGCTTCTCATTCTTATTGAAGAAGGGTGTTCTTCGACCTTGCCATAGAGTAAAGCTTCCCCTTCATCAAATCCTTCATGATAAATTCGTAAGATTTAACCATGTGCCACAAATATTTGCGGATTGTAGTGAGCTCCAATGAGCTCTATATAGTTTTATAGGATGATGTAGTAGATTGGGTCCCTCAAACACAGTCATATGATTCCAATAAACCAAATATGAAGCATAACAACACCAAAGGAAAAAAATTAAACAATATGGCCATGAGTGCAAAGACATGAAAATCAAACACACTCATACAAAAATCTCTACCTACATCTACCCTAGAGAATAAGCGCTTTCATTGTGAGAAGAGAAACAATACAAGAATATCATCACTTTGTTCCCATACCCAAAGCCCTTATACACCCTATCTCATATCAAAGTCCATCTTTTTACTTGTCGTCTCATTTCTACACACATCTAGGCCATTAATTTTCTTGTAACTAAGGGGTCCTTATTCTGAAAGAATCTTTACTTCAAATCTTAATGGACTTTCCAAGTCTTAACAAATTTCACATATCCTAATGACAAACTTCACATATCCTTAATTTAAATATTCTTAAATCTAAGGATACATATCTCAAAGTATATACACAAACAAGATTAATCATTATTTAATCAATATATACACATGAGCCAACTTTCTGACATGTGCCTCATCGTAACTTCTTAAACTAAGAACCCATCAATTATTATTTGTTCATTGTAAATGTATATGTTTAGTATCTATAAATATAGGTGTTATTTATTTATTATTTATTTTGTTTTTGGTCCTTTTTTTAATATTATGTTTTTTGTCCTTGCTGTAGCTGGCATTGTTAAGTAATGATATTTATAATGATCAAATAGAGCTTTCATAATATTTATAAAGGCAAAAAGTAAAATTTTCAATATTTAATGTATATTCCAAAATACTTATGAGACAAAAATAAAGAACATAGGGATCAAACAAATAATATTGAAGGAAAAGGGCTCAAAAGTCACAAAAAAAATATTTATAGGGAAAAAAAATATAGTTAATTTTTTTTTTCTTTGGTTCATGGATATGTTATTATTTATTACATTAGTGAACCGTATAAACGGGGTTGGCCCATTCATTATACTTTTGGACGTGCCCATTAGGAATTAATTAAAATTGCCAGTCCATATATAAACAAGAACAATTCAATGTTAAAGCATAGTTTACTCGGCCCAACATAAAGATGGTTGACTTGGCCCAAAAGGGGATAGATTACCCAAAAGGATGGTTGCGAGCTTATTTCTAGATTATGAAATTTTAACATTTCATTATTTTTTCAGAGAACACAGACATGAGAGATGACATGACATGGATATGTAAGACATATCAAAATTGAAAAATTATAGGATACAAATATAATATCTGTATAACTAAAAGTTTAAAGAATATGATATATTATTTAAAATACTATTTATATAAGTTTTACTTATGCTTTATTTTCTTATAAATTCAAAAATTTGTCATAACCTTATTTATATTTTTTTATGTTAGAGTAAGACAAAAAATATAAATTAAATATATGTAACTATGTGTCATCTTTGTATCATACAAGATCTAACATGGACACGTATCTATCACGTAACGTAGGACTCAAATAGTGTGTCTGTATTTCATATAGTAGAACAATTATAAAGAGAAATGTTTTTTTAACCCCTTACCTTAGACCCATGCCAACAACTAATCTATTACTATTAAATTTTGTGTGGTCCTTATTTAAAAGAAAAAAAAAAAACTTTCATTTTTCTGTAACATCTATTACATTTGGGCGTCCTGAGAACGGTGATACGTAGCACACCCAAATGTGGGATGTTAGATGATATCAAAGCTAGTCCAGAGATTAGTGTGCCAGCAGCAGGACGTTGGCCCCACTAGGAAGGGGGAACTAGTCCCATTGATTGGGAAAGGGAATGAAATATGTCATATAAGAATGTGGATATCTTCATGCAGACATGTTTTCCCTTGAGAAGAGAAGAGCAAATCCGTGATGGACATCCCATTTTGAGTGGTCCAAATAACACCATTCAATTCAAACTTAAGGAAAAAAAAAAGTGTTAAGATGAGCTCTTGATTGCAAATTGCAATAACGCTAATGGGATTAGCACTTTTTCCAGATAAACTGAATATTTTTGGTTTAATTATTTTACAAGTCTTATATTTTTATTTAGTTTTTAATTAGGTCCTTATAGTTTAAAAATTAGGTAAATTACACTCCTCTCTTTAGATTTGTGGAAATATAACTCACACCTCCTCTATTTGTCCATCTAACACTCACACCTCTCTCTTGCCAAATTTTAAGTATTTATATTATAGTTTCACTTCTCATTCATAGAACATGTTAATAAACTTAACAAATGACATTTTTATAATATTAACGTTTTTAATTAATAAAATTATAAAAAATACCTTAACCCCTCTATTAAGTTTAATGGTATTTTTATAATTTTATTAATTAAAAACAATTATATCATAAAAATATTATTCTGTTAAGTTTATTATCAGTGTTATGTGAATAAGGAGTGAAACTTAATATAAATACTTAAAATTTGACAAGCAGAGGGGTGTGAGTGTTAGATGGACAAATAGAGGGTGTGAGTTACATTTCCACAAATCTTGTAAGGAGTGGTGTAATTTACCCCAAAAATTTGTTCATAAGTCCCTATAGTGTATGACAGTATTAATCAGGTTCCTACCATTAAAAACACACACACACACACACACACACACACACACACATATATATATATATATATATATATATATATCATGGAATATTTTGTTTCTAGAAGAGGGTGAAGAGGGAAAATGAAAATGGAATATTTATAGGACATTCCATTTTTTATAATGGCAAAGATTTGATTGAAAAAACTATATACTATAAGCACCTATTTATAAACTTTTAAACTATAAGGACCTAATTAAAAATTAAATAAAACTATAAGGATTTGCAAAATAATTATACCAATATTTTTCAATTGTTATTCATTTATAGACTAATATCATTCCTAAAAGGACATGTATTTTACTGCCCCAAAAAAACAAAACTAAAAAAGGATATGTAGTAATTGGATCATTATTAACAATTTTTCTAATGAATGTCAAATTGCTTAAAGATAGCCACCAAGGAAAACTGTTTTTATTTTTTATTTTTCCAGGATAACCATTATCGAGAACAATGACTAAGTTCTGAGGTAGGAGTTCCTCAAAAGGGATATAACATGTATGAAATGAGCTTGGATCCATTAGTAGCAGCCTAATCTAAGAATAGGTAAATCATATAAAAAGTAGAATAGGAACTTAGAATGGGGATCATGAAAATTGTGCAATGTCTCATATCTTCTCCCAAATAATTCTCTCTTCCTCCCCTATATTTCTTTTCTTCTTAGTACTGAGAATTAGTGAAATCTCATTATTATACTGCCACTTCTATACAAGATCAGAGTTATATTCCTGTGTTAATTTCCTACTTATTATAAGGGATAAACATCTTAGCATGAGAACCTTTCCATTCCCGCCGCTAATGTTCACATTTTGGGACTACACAGAGGGCAGAACCTTATTTATGCCCCGCCTCAGTGAACCTCGCTTAACAAGAGGCCTTTGACATTAACGTACAGCAATTTACACATAGGGAAATGCTGATAATTTGGGAGAGATTAAAAGAAGTTAGACATAACATGTCAGAGACGTTGATTTATATATCATGGCGAAGTTTTGGCCTAATTAAGCAAATTCGATACTCAAGCCAAATGGTATGAGCGGGGGGATTCTTAGAGACTGCACAAACAAAATAGTCAAATCTTTCTGAATAGAATTCACTAGCATCAGGACACATGATTTCAGACCTCATAGGTTATATTATTCTATAATCCTCCGAAAGGCTTCCTCTTTTTTCCTGATTTGCTTAGCATAAAAACATGAATAATTTCTAGCTAATTAGCTACACATTAGAAAAATTCCAATTAGACTAACACCTTCATTATATTGATTTTTCTGTTTACTTAGGTAAACTTTTTTCACCCTCAGCTAATTTGTCTCAAAAGTGACTTTTTATCCCACAGATACTATCTCACTAGAGACTGAAGACAATTCTGTTCGAGCATCAAGATCTCACAGGGACATAACTCTCCTCAAAAGTGACTTTAAATGATAAGGAGAAATTAAAAAGATCTATGTTATTTACACAAATATTTCTGAAAAAGAACTCTTCTTTAATATTTTGATCTTAATCAGGACGATACAAGCATAGAACTAGAAGGATTGGGGCTAACTGAACAATTCAGAACGAAAAATCAGATGATTGCCTAAGTGAACTTTTACAATAAGCAATAGCAGCCTGAACATTGGAGTTCTCACTAGAGTACAATGAAAATCCTTCATGAATTGGTGTGGTGTCACAAGAAGCTGACTGAGAACTACTCCTCTTTGACCCGCTACCTTTATGAGCAATGCTCATCCCCATAGCATTGAATATACCTCCAAGTGCTCCCAAATCCATCTCCATCACCCTGCTACTTGATTTCTTACTACTGCTTCGTAATGAGCCACTACATATGCTATTGTCATCCTCCAAATCCCAGTTCTTGTAGCTTCTTGATCTTCCTTGGTCCCTCTTCATATTATTACAGCATCTTCCATTTGTGGGGTTGACCAACTTCTTTTGGTAACATTGAAAAAACGTTTTGGATTGGAAAAGCGTTTTGGACTTCTTGCTTGACTTTTGCCCATTGTTGGCATGGCAGGGTTGTCGTGGCTTCATGAGAGATGCTAATAATGCCCCGATTTTTATACCTCGAAGCTTGATCAACAACTTCATCATGCCTCCGTTTATTGTTGTTGTTCTTGTGGCTGTAGTTGTTGTCGTCAAATTTGGTTGTTTCCTAGCGCTGTGAAAATATTAAAGTTGAACATTTGATTCTGTTCATTATTTGGGGATTTGTTGAGAATATACCTGTGTATCCATTAAAATATGGGTTTATCTAACTGGTACCCTTGGTGGCATTTGGTAAATGTCCCCGAATAGAAAATAGAGATATTAGGGACAAAAACGTATTTGAAAAAGAGACAAAGACAAAAATCCCAAAATCGTCTCGTCTCGAGAGTTTTGGAACTAATTTTTGCATCTCCAATAAGAAGGGGCATTAGAGACATGTCTCTAGGACACATTAAAAATATATTTTTTTTCCAAGATCATCTCTTTAAACATTTTATATTTCACTTTTGTCCTTTTTACTTTTCAATTTTTAAACAAATTATAGCTTAATCTTCTCGTCTTTTCATCAACCATCATATTATGTACATACCACTAAACAAGTTCTATCTCCATTTCTAGTCCTGTTTCCATCTCTACTATCTCATTATCTTTGTCCTTTCTGTCACGAGACAAGTACAAAACACGACTTTAGGGCATTGGTTAAGATTTTCAATAAAGGTAAATCTTTAAATTTGATAGTAGATCTTACACATTGAAATATAAAAAATCACACGTTCCCAATGCAAATTTACCATTTTAAAATGCTTAACTAGTGATCTTAGCAAAACCCTTAAAAAATTATCAAGATAGAGCACATGATCGATGAGCCAAATGTAGGAATTTAGAAGAAACCAGCTATTTTGACTTTATTTAATGAAATATACTACTAACTTTAAATCGGAATACTAGATACAAAATATTGTTTTTCTCTATGGGAAAAAATTTAGGTAGAGGGGAAGACTGCCTCGTCTTGTAGAATTAGAACATATTTTCAAGCAGGTTTATTGTATGTTTATAGAGATATTTATGAATAACCCATCAATAAAGACACCTAAAATTTAATCTAAGTCATGACAATACACAATTAAAAACCTGCCTAAATGAATGAATATAATCCCTTTTACAAATATCGATTTGATACTCAAATTAAATTATGGAAATCTTTTAGCCTCAAACCATGTCTATTTTTCCATCACACCAATTATGTATTGCCACATAGATAAGATAGATTACATATTTGACAACCATTTAAAATTTTCAAATCTCTTTGAATTTTATCTCATACATAATAATACATGATTGGTGAGATAAAGAATGGCGGAGACAACATATTTTTATCTACTAGTTAGTGTCTAGAAGACCAACATGCAATGGCTTATTTAGTTTCAATTTTCAGTTTTCAAGATTTTGTAAAGGAAATACTAAAATTATAAATGAAACTGGAATTTATAATTTTTCAAATTTTCAGTATTTTCTTTATAAAAACTGAAAAATTGAAAAATTAAAAATAAAAACTGAAATCTGAAAATTCAAACTAAACATACACTTAGTTTCCCTTTTAGAAACCACCCCAACCTATAATTTGGGCAAAAATTTACAAAAGAATATCTTCTATTCAAATTTTGGAGTTTTTAAACAGGAAATCAAATTTGTTACAGCTCTCTTTCACACACACATGTTCATCTTTGATTGAATAACGTGAATTAAAAATTACTTGAGACAGAAGGATTAATTGAAGACTCATAATTTTAATAAACTTTTTTTTTTTTACCAAGACTCACATTCATGATAAAAACACCATGTACATGTTTCTGAACGTGTCATAACACTAACATAATTGAGTTTTACTAACACTTGAAAAATGTTACTAAATCATATAATAATGTTAGTAAAACTCTTTGGCAACATAGACTATATGTTGAAGTTGAAAAAATGTTACTAAAGAATTTTAACAACACTTTTTTTTTTCAGTAATACTTTTTAAATGATAGTAAAAAGTTTTAAATTGTGCTATTTGTATTTATTATATGTGTGTGATATATCCTTAATTCACACACCATCCACCATTAGGCTGTAACTTCATTCAACAAGACCACACCATATTCAATGAAAATGAGGTATGAGTTGGTGCGATATTCCATATATAATTAATATAAATAATATTTTTTAAAGTTTTAACAATACTTCTTAATAATAAATGTTACTAAAAGTTAAATATGGTGTAGGTACACATACCTAGCATATTGCACATCCTCTTTATCATAGGGAATCACACTGGTTGCCCTTAGTGTCGTTGTTTGGCCGTCTAGTTGAGCACTCTCCAATCCAACTCCCCTATTGAATGGTACAGTATTGCATAGTCGGTTCTGCACTGAAAAATCAACTTCAACCCCTTGTTCACCATTTTTGCTAACAATACTAGAGTGCTGCCGGGGCATTATTATTTCCTGTGATTCTGTAAAACTCCTTGCTGTTGCATCATACGCAGAAATGCTCATAAGGGGTGACATGCACGGTGCCTCAATTGCAGTCATATTTGGCACAGTACTATTCTGAAAGCACAAAATTTAAAATGAAAACTAAATTTTACAATTTTCACGAATAAAAATAGAAAACTAATTGAAAATAGAAAGTAAAAACTGAAATTTATTTTCTGAAAATTAGACAAACCCTTAGATTCTCTTTGTGGTCATCTTCAAGGGAAACAGAAATGGTTGATGAAATTGATATGCGCAGTTGGTACTCCTTGCTTCCTCCATCATCATCATCATCGTTATATTGTGTGCAACAACTTCCCTTGAGGTCGCTCTTATCCTCACATCATCATTATTGTAACATGTGGGTGATGCATCAAGTTCTATTTCGATGTATGAGTCATCTTCATCGATGGAATTAATGTCAGACCAAGTGTCTTCTAGGTGTTGATCAGCTCCGTAGGCCTCCATGGATATGGATGCAGGAAATTTTAGCTGCTTTAATTTAGAAAATTTGAGGGTCGTCTATGGTACTTGGCATGTCACCCATGCATGGTCAACAATGGTTGTTGGATAAGTAGATAGGTACTTACTGTTCTTTATCACGAACTATACTCTATGGATGGTGATATATATAGATTCCCGAGAGTAGGAGACATTCTTGGATAATTATACGATGGAAAAAACTTTGTCCCCTAAAATGAAAAAACTTGAATTACATATTAATCTTTGAGTAATTAATGAATTATAATTGCTATATATATTTTAGTGTGGTCCTGCATTTATATGAAAAATGATATTTTGATTAATATTATTAGATAAGTTTGTGGTTCTCACTCATTCAATTCAACAAGCTCATTTAGTGGGGATAAAGTAGATGTCAAAATAACATTGTTATATATATATATATATATATATAGACATTGTTGTGAGACCAACAATTTTGGTAGTATGCATTATGACTAAAAGACATTCCAATATATAATTATTTAGGGTTTAAACAATATTGGTTATCTCTTTAGGAGTAGTGAAACTTATATTATGCACATAACTCTCGAGGGTTATTTGTGGTACTTTAAAATCAATTTTTAAATATGTAAAATATATTAGGTAATCACAAATAATGTTCAGCAAAGATATTTTATATCAAAATTTGAAAAAAAGAAAAAGGTTTATCGAGTACATATTCACATGTTCAACAAGTATCGTTATTTTTTTTAATAATAAAAAACGGTATTAGACCATGTGTACGATTCAAGCAGAAAGGAAGAAGCACACAATAATTTCTTGCGTACAACAGTCATATAGGAATATTCATTCATGCATAATAGCTCACACACACACATATATATATTTGGTTTAATTTTGATGAATTTTATTTTTCTAAGATTTTACTAATCAATGCTTTTACAGCACAGATTACTACTGAATGTTTTTAGTGAATAGAATGCATTAACATTGAAATTTTTCCTTTCTTTAAAACTTCTCTTTTTCTAAAAAAAAGGCTTTGCTCCGAACGCTGTAATCATAAATTATTTCAAGCATAAGACAAGTAAATGCAAGCACACATTTAATTTGTATTGCTTGACTATGTAGGTTGTTATTACGATCTTTGAATTCTTAGTATTTTTAAATGTAATGATCGTAACAAACTAACTAAATTCTTTCTTCTAAATAAATATCTTTTTCATTCTTTTAGATATATTCATAAATCAATATATCTGGATATAATTTTGTGTCCAAATATATTGATTTATAAATGTAATTAAAAAATAAAAAATATATATTTATTTAGAATCAGGGCGAGTAGTATTAAATTTCATTTTCCTATTAGCGTGCTCCCAAATAGGCCATTTCCGGAGCATATTAGTGGGTACAAGGTCACAATCTTCGTTGGGGACATACCAGTTTTCCTGGAAACTTAAATAGGGGTCCTTACGACAAAGATAAAAAAAAAAAAAAATGATGTGTCCTTTTGGTGTTGTCATCAAGTATCAATTGAAAAGTCACGGATTCCCAGTACCAAAAAAAAAAAAGAGGGTCACGGATTCTGGAATGAACTCCATATTTTTCGACTTTTGTTTCGCAAAGGTGCAAAAATCTCCTTGAGTTGTGGTTCTTCTTGCTGAATTTTCGTTTCATTTGACTATAAAATGCCAAAACTATTGATGAATAGATGAATAAATAAAAGGAAAGAAGTAGACAATCACAAAATTGATCCTTGAAAATTGTCAACATTCCATTTGCCCTCCAAAGCACGGTATTTAGTATTCTTTGAACTAAAAGGATTCAACCAAAGCCTTTAAAAAAATATATTTATCTAATTAGCGCCCTAAAAATGTCAATTAAAAAATTAAAAAGAAAACTTTGACAATCAAAAGATAAATTTTTGTATTTTTAAAGTATGAGACATTAAAAAAAATTGACATTAATTTATTTTGGTATCCTTAATTAACCATAGAAAAACTCAAAAAAAGAAAAAGAAAAATAAAACTTATCTTATATTATGTAAAGATATCTAAATATTTTTCTCAATATGAGTACAAACTTTTGAAGTTTGAGTTAATTATGAGGTGTTTGATTTTTGTTTATATTTTTTAAATTTTATTTTGCTTCTTTTTGTTAGAAGTGTTAAAAAAAGTGAAAATAAGAAAATCTTATTTTTATTTCTATTTTCTATTTTTATAATTTTCTTCACAAGAATTTAAAAAATAAAAATATATATTAAAAATAAGAAATGAAAACAGAAATCAATAAGACCCTAAGGGCCTATTTGGTTTGAGTTTTAGTTTTATTTTCAATTTTTCAGTTTCTAGATTTTGTGAAAGAAATCCTGAAAATTTTAAAAATTATAAATTTCAGTTTTACCATTCTCTTCACAAAATCTGAAATACTAAAATCTAAAAACTTAAACTAAATAGATCCTAATGGTCTCAATTCTTGAGGAAAATGATACTCATTGCCTCAAGAAAAATGTTTACATATTATTACTTCATTTTAAAATTGAACAAAATATATATAAAAATAACTTGGTATAAGACTAGTTTAAGTTATATATAATTTACTTCATTTTTTCATTTGAATCATTATCATTATCTTAAATTTGTTAATAAAAAAATTATTTGTTACAACTCGTGTTGGAAATGTTTGGTACGTGACGGTTAAAATATATTTATGTCTCATAGCTTAACTTAAGTATAAAATGATTATTATAAATCAGTTCCAAATGATCCAATTTCAACTTAAAATCATAATCCTGAATTGTTTCTAAACATAAGTTTTGAGCATAAAACTGAATAATATTAATCTAGGCCTTGGCCTAATATAATTAATAAAATAGCTATAAGTCAAAATTAAATAAATAATCATGAACCCATGTATGTTCAGAATCCCCGCGGCATAACTACTAGAGCACTTGTAATACCCAGTGTACACGTGTCAGGAGACAAGTTCTGTACGGCCTCAGGGTCCCAGAGAACCGCCTGTCTAACTTCTTAAGTCTAGACCTACACCTCCTTGGAAAATTATATATTAGAGTCGCATTTTTGGGATTAAAAATCCCGATAATTGTTCCTAGAGGGAAAATGAGTTGAAAAGTGATTTTTAATGAATTTTATGAAACCTTTAAACATTTCGTTTTGAGTCCCCAAGTTTAAAAAATCTCGAAAACTTCGGATTTAACTAAAACCAAAATTTAGATTTTGATTTGTTGAGGTTTTGATTTTTTTGATATTTTATTGAATTCAAATTAGGGGTATTTTCTTATTTACATTTATGTTTTAAAGTTAATGGGAAGTAAAATACATTATTAAATAAGTGAGTATTGAGGTAACCTAGATGCCAAGATGTCTGGAGGGTGCTGTTAGGATGCCCTCCCAAAATCTTAGGACGGCCTTGCTGAAGTGAGGCGAACTAGAGGCTCGCTGAGATATGTTTGTTGCAGCGAGTTGTTGCTCCTCGGTTCGCAACCTTGCTACGAACATGTCTAATATTAGCAGTGTAAAATGATGCAATTTTGATAAATAAGGCCCCAACCTCCTTTGAAACACCCAAGCTCGGAAAAACACCCATTCCCGAACCCTACCCCCAAAATCTCTCTTTCTCCTTCCTCACTCTCATCCTCTCCTAATCTAACTTCCATCCAAGCTTCAAGGTGAGTTTGATTGTTGATTTATGCTTCCTTTCTCTCCTTGCTTCCATGTTCTAGTGTATGGGCTTTGTTGTCCTCCATTGTTGTCAATGAGGGTGCTCCCCCAATGTTGTTGAAGTTAGATTAGAGCTCTCTAAAGGTAATTAGAGTTTAATTTAGAGTTTGTGATTGTTCTATGGTAGTTGGTGGTGCCATACTTGCTCCAGAGCTATATTGGTGTTGACGTCATATTTTCCTCCCTCTAGGTGAGTGGTTTGATCTCATAATCTTAGTTTCATCATTATGAATATATTCTTGCATTATGGTTATTAGACATGAAATTTGAGATGAAAAAAAGTATAGAAAATGATTTTATATGATTATGTTCAGCTAGAAAAATAATGATTTATGCTGATAACATGAAAGAAATATGTTTTACAAAACCATGGGACCATGATTGCTATGTTGTGTGTTATGGAAAATGTTTCACATGTTTGAGAAATGATTTATTAAGAAAATATGTATGGTAGCAAGATGACTATTTTATCGAATATATTTTTATGGGTTTATTGATATCACCATGTATTTGAGTTTTAAGATTTCAAGCTATGTTTCTGAAAATTTAGTTAAGATATTTATATATGTTAGAGAAATGTGAAGTAAGAGTATGAACCTCAGTGTTTAAAATTATGATTTTAGATTTATCAAGAATATGAAAAGTTATGTTAGCTTAAGATTTGAATTTAGAACTTCAGTTTTATGGTACCAAGAGATACGGAATTTAGTATGATTCATAATAACTCAGATACATATTATATGGGCTTGAAATCGGAATGCCTACAAGCGGGTGATCCCTTGGGCATGATTTCCACAGCCACAGTTATGCTAAAGTTAGATTGTTAGAGTTATATGAATCCAAAACTCTTAGTGTCCTGAGAATTTAGTGGCTTTGCTTCGCCAGGAATAGAGTGCCCGCTTTCAGCTATGGTTTTTTTTTCATCAAACTAGTTTAGATTGTAGCTATAGACAAACAAACAATGAGTTAATAGCTTGGAAAAATAATCGTTAACTTTGGTACCAAGTTATCCTTAGGGCAATCTCACTGGAGAAAACACGTGTTTTTCCTTGTGCCCATGTCTGGGGGAAGTAACAAAGCCTTGAGGGTGGAGCCCATGTCTGGCACCCATAGGATTGCTTATATTATAGTTGACATACATAACTGGAGGATATATTATGATATAATTAGTAAAAAGATATCCATATTTCTCTATTAGAGTAATATTATTTATATTTCAGAGATTATTGATGTTTTTAAGAGAATATTTGATTTAAGAGCCATTATGTGTATGAAAAATGATTTCCCATTGGAGTAAAATCTAGAGATGTTTTTCCATGAATTTATAAATATAGCAATATCTTTTCTATATAATTATGCATATGAATATCAAATGGTTTATGACTACTGCATGTATATTGCATTATATATATATTATCTCTGGTTGTCCTATGTGGGTGATGGGTGAGAGCTCACTCACTAAATCCGTTGACTCACCCTTCTCCCTTCCTCTCATAGTTGTAGGTCAGAAGTTCGGTTGTTGGTCCAGTAGTTGCAGTTACCTTTTGGTGAGCTTTACATTGTTGTAAGGCTTAGTTTAGGTTCATGTTAGTTGTAGAAGTGTTCCAGTTTTGCATGCAAGATCTTAGCCACACATGTATTTTGAGTTACTGTAACTATTTTCAAAGTTCATGTATTTCCCTATATGTTTCCAGAGTTTAAGTATGAATTTCAACTATTTGTTTTGATTAGATTATGTATTTGATTAGCCATGTAATTTATGATTTTAAAATTTGCAAAACAAATTAGAAAGGGGCTTTCAAAGCTCGAATATTAAATATTCCAGTTTATATAATCAAATATTATGTTTTCAATAGAGAAATAATTATTGATTTAGAAGAAAATCATCTTTTAAGTATTATATTATAATAAGTTATGCATTTAAATAGACACGTCACTCAAGAAGGCTTAGATGGGATGAGATTTCTCACGTGCCGATCACGTTCTCAAGTCATTCGTGATAGCTCTTTATTCTACCATGATCCTAATTTAAATCTCACTACACAATGAAGCTCACCACTGGAATAGTTGCAAAGCTATTGAAGCCAGTTTAAACGATAACTATCTAAACCAACTATAAGGGAAAGGAAAAAGGAGGGAGAGTTCATCAAAACTTATGAGTGGTCTCCACCAACCCATACGGGACAACAACAAAAATACATAACATATACATGCAACCAACAAAAACATTTTAGTATTTATATACATATAGTTCTACTGGAAAAATCATTTAAACTAAACTCATAACACTAACTAATGGAGAAAGAGAAACTAAACTTAATAAATTAAATTGTCCTAATTGATAACTTGAAACTGAAGGGCACCTATCAAGGTCCCATAATACGGACACCACATTGGATTCTTTACTATAACTAGGGTTGAGCTAGTTCTCTTGTGGATCACTTGGTACCAAAATTAATGATCCTTCAGCTTAATTCATTTTTTCTCACTAATTACTATAAAACTAAGTTACACGTAAGCTGAATATATTTGACAGTTTGAATTCTTGTAATTCTAATAATTAGATTGTCAAGCATAAATGTCAAGTTGATAGGTATAGTGATTTCAGAAGTACAAGAGTACTATTGTTATAAATCATACTTAGTTCAATACTTTCACTAAATCATAATTAAGACTCTAGAATCTAAATAGGAAATTCGTTGTCTAAAAACAAGGTAATTAATATTTTTGCTATAGGTCTCATTATTTCATAAACTGAAAAAGATGTTCTATAACATACAAGGTATCAAATATGGTCCTATGAGCTTTCTAAAATAAAGTTTTCATGATAACTGTGAAAAACAATAATTTTTTTGAAACTAACATAATCCATAAAAGCATGTATTTGACAAGAATCATTCTAAAATTTCATAAACAATTTACATAATGCTGGGAAAGTACTAATAATGACCAAAAGTATGGCTATGAGCTTAAACTCACTCACCATTTGTTACCGTGAATGTCTAACCACTGCCTACATGATCCTGGGAACTTGAAATGATGTTTCTAACTACCAAAGTGTTGGGGAAATTTTAGGAATGAACCTGTTGTCAACAGCGGAAGCAACAAATATTTCCTCCACCTGCAATTAAATAGGTAGTACCAAAAATACTTTAGACGGATAATAATTTGGCAGAAACATGAAACAAGAGACACCATAATTTTTAATGTGGGAAACCCCCAAATAGAGGACCAAAAAATCGACGAGACCTTGTCTAGCAAAAACTTCCACTATGATCAATAGAATACAATCAGTCCTTGTAGTAGCATTAGAGAATCTTAACAATCAACATAATATTCACCCAATTGGTGAAACACAACTATATAACTCCACAATATAGGTATCACAAAACAACCACTAGAGAAGGCAATAAAATTAACCGACTATATCAAACTATCAAGCGCAACATTAGGAACAACATACTCAATTTTCATGATAAATAGAGCATGTTTACCGTCTGATCATAAACTCACTACATTGCCCTTTATTACTTTCCTTCCTCTTCGTTGTGCTTCTCGCACTTCCACTTTCTCATTTTTCAATCTTAACGCTACTGGAGCGTTTTTGCTTCCTTTTGTTTTTTTTTGGTTTTCTTTTTTTTTTACAAGTTATTGGGCCCCTTGAGAAGGGAAACCCACCAACAAATCTCCTCCTTTGACTCAAGTGGGGATGCGCTATTCCACTAAGCCTGCCTTCTCTCTAGAAACAAACTTCATCGTCGGCAAAGCTTTAGTTATCATATCTGAACCATTGTCATCAGTATGGATCTTTTCCAATAAAAGCAACTTCATCTCTAGTGCTTCTTGTATCCAATGATACCATACCTCTATGTGCTTCAACCTGGAATGAAATGTTGGGTTCTTGTTGAGATGGATAGCACTCTGACTATCACAAAATAACACAAACTTCTCTTGATCAAGGCCTAACTCTTGTAGGAATTTCTGCATCCATAAGAGTTCTTTTGAAGCTTCAGTAGCAGCATATATTCGGCCTCAGTGGAAGACAAAGCAACATATTTCTGAAGTCTAGACTGCCATTACATGGCTCCCGTTGCAAAAGTCATCATGTACCCAGAGTAGACTTCTTATAATCAAGATAACCAGCCATAGCCACATCTATGTAACCATCCAACACAGGCTGACCACTACTAAAGCACTAACAAACCCTGGAAGTGCCTGGCAAATACCTGAAAATCCACTTCAGCTTGCCAATGATCCTTACCAGGATTAAAGAGAAACGGCTAACAACACCAACAGCATGAGCAATATTTGGCCTAGTACATACCATAGTGTACATCAAACCTCAACACAGATGCATATGGAACCTTCTTCATCTCTTCTTTTTTTCTCACTTGTAGGGCATTGTTGTGAACTCAACTTGAAATGACCAGCAAGTGGAGTATCAACATGCTTTGAATTACTCATGTTAAACTTCTCCAACACATTTTCAATGTACTTCTACTGAGATAACTACAACTTACCATTCTTCTATCACGAGTGATCCTCATGCCAAGGATTTGCTTTGCAGAACCTAAGTCCTTCATAGCAAAGGACTTGCTCAAGTCACTCTTAAAACTCTGAATCTTTGCTTGTCATGACCAACATTAACATGTCATCCATATAAAGCAAGAGAATTATGAAATCACCATAAGGGAATTTCTTGACAAATACGCAATGGTCAAAGGTAGCCTTACTATACCCATGATTTGCCATGAAAGAATCAAATTTCTTATACCATTGCCTTGGTGCTGGCTTGAGGCCATACAAACTTTTCTTCAATTTGCACACCTTTCGCTTAACCTTAAAACCCTCTGTTGTTCCATATAAATTTTTTCCTCCAAATCACCATGAAGAAATGTAGTCTTCACATCAAGCTGCTCAAACTCTAAATTCAAGCTTACTGCTAAACCAAGCACAACTCGAATAAAGGAAAGCTTCACCAGGTGAGAAAATCTTTTCAAAATCAATTCCTTTCTTCTGCTCAAAACATTTCACAACCAACCTTGCTTTGTACTTTGGCTGTAAGACATTATCTTCAATTTTCAGTTTGAATACCCATTTATTTTTTATTACTTTTCTACCCTTTGGCAACTTCATCAACTCAAAGGTGTGATTCTCATGCAAGGAATTCATTTCCTCTTGCATGGCCTTCAACCATTTGTCTTTGTACTCATGAGAAATAGCCTCTTGGTAGCTCTCTGGCTCCCCATTATCAAAGATCGTCACATACTCATCTAAAGGATATTTCTTAGAAGGCTGATATGGTCTTGTAGATCTTCTCAATTGTGGGTCAACTTGTGGTTTTGGTGGAACTTGCTCAGGCACCTAGGAGTAGGTGTAGGCTTATCACCTGGATTCCTATCATCAACCTTTACATCTCCCCCATCAAACGGAGTACTAGGAGGAGACTCTAGCTCAACATCACTTTTCCTTCTACTAACGGACATTGACTTCTCTGACTTCTCAAAATCTTCAATGCTTTGGTATTCAAGAAAGATTACATCTCGATTTCTGATTATTCTCTTACTCGTCGGATCCTATAACCTATAACCAAAGTCTTCATGATCATAACCAACGAAGATACACTGCTTGGACTTCCCATCAAGCTTGGACCTTTCATCTCTTGGAACATGAACACAGGCCATGCAACCAAACACACTCAAGTGATTGTATGAGACATCTTTCCCTATCCATACTCTCTATGGAACGTCACCATCTAAAGGAGCTGAAGGAGAAAGGTTAATCAAATCCACTGCAATTCTCATTGCTTCACCCCAAAAGGATTTGGACAACTTTGCATGAAAGAGCATACACCTAATTCTGTCATTGATAGTATGGTTCATTCTCTGGAACTCCATTATGCTGAGGAGTCTTGGGAAGTTTTCTCAAGCTTGATCCCATGTTCTTTACAATAGTCTTCAAATGGACCCCTACTCACCACCATTATTTGCTTGGACACATTTCAGTTTCATTCCCTTTTCTCTTTCAACACTTGCATGGAAGCTCTTGAAAACTCCGAGCACGTGGTCTTTAGATTTCAAAATAAAAGCCAACACTTTCTAAGAATGGTCATAAATAAAAAGTCAGAAAATATGATGCACCCTAGTGTTTTTGTGTCTATAGTGCAAACATCAGGACGAACTAAATCTAGCACATGTGGTCTCCTATGAGGTCCTAAATAATGAAAAGCTACTCTAGCATGTTTTCCAACAAAACAATGAGTGCAAATCTTTAGAAACGTACCTTTTACCTGGAAGAAACTGATTCTCGGCTAGAACACCAAGTCCTTTTTCACTCAAGTGGCCAAGACGCATATGCCACAAGTTTGAAGAGGAATCATCAACAACATTCACCTCCTCTTTGCTTAACTTTCCAGGCAAAGGTAGAGATAAAACTACCATCTTCTCTTGCAACAACTAGCGACCCTTTGGTGATTTTGAATTTTCCACCACCAAAGGTAGTGTAGCAACCTTCTCGTCCAATGCTTTGATTGACATCAAGCTAAGACACATATCAGGCGCATGCCTAACATTCTTCAACTGTAATCTGCAACCCATGATAGTTTCAAGCCGCAAATCTCCCATACCAACAATCTTGCATATCCCTTCATCTCCTAGCCTTATTCTACTAAAGTCACTAGCAATATAAGTAAAGAAAACTCACGCCCAAGAGTAATATGACATGAGGCACCAGAATCCATGATCAAACTAGAATCATCACATGCAAGATTTATGAAGTTCTTATGATGTAGAACAAGGACATCATCATATGCAATAGCAGCAGTGTCTTTATCATTGTTGCTATTTTTGTCTTCATCTATTTCTCTTGATTTTTCTCTTTTCAAGTATCTGCAATGCCTCTTGATGTGTCTCGACTTGCCACAATGATAATAATTAAATTCTTTTCTTGTCTTGGACTTATCCCTTGACTTGCTACGTTCTGACCTCAGGATTATGAGGTCTTCTACTCTGGCTTCTTTCCGTGACTCTACAACAAGTGCTTCTGACTGGGTGGAGGCATTAATCAAACACCGCTCTCTTCTTCTGGCATCTTCATTCAACATGCTTTCTTTAACCATTGACGATGTCAACTTCCCATTTGGAGTTAAGTTAGTCAATGTCACAACCAGGACTTCCCAACTGTTAGGCAAATAACTCAACAACAATAATGCTTGCAACTCATTAGACAATGTAATCTCATTGGTTGTCAGCTGATTGACAATCTCCTGGAGGCTACTCAAATGCTCTGGCATTAAATTATCTTCTTTATATTTCATATTTACCAGCTTCCGAATCAAATATGCCTTATTTTGCACATTCTTCCTCTCATATAAATCTCCCAATTTCTGCCACATGCTTTGAGCATTAATTTCTTTGTCAACATGTGGATACACACTAAAATCCAACCACTGCCTAATCAAAGTAACAACTTTTCTATTCATTCTGCTCCATTTGGCTTCAGATTTATCAGGAGGCCTATATTTATCTCCTTCAATAGGATCATACAAATCCTTACTATATAGCATGTCTTCCATGAGAGTCTTCCAAACTGAGTAATTTTTGGAATTCAACTTGATCATATTTGGCCCCTGATGTTCCTCCATTTAAACTCATAGACAAAAAACTAAGCAAAGCTCTGGATACCACTTTATTAGGGAAATCTTAGGAATGAACCTCTTATCAATAGTGAAAGTAACAAATATTTTCTCTACCTGTAATTAAATAGGTAGTACTAAAAATACTCTAGACAGGATAATAATTTGGAAGAAACATAAAACAAGATATACCGTAATTTTTAACATGGAAAAATCCCCAATAGAGGGACAAAAAATCCACGGGATCTAGTCCAGGAAAAACTTCCACTATGATCAATGGGAATACAATCAGCCCTCCTAGTAGCACTAGAGAATCTCAACAATCAACATAATACTCACCCAATGGGCGAAAGACAACCATATAACCCCACAATGAGGTATCATGAAATAACCACCAGAGGACAATAAAATTAACAGGCTATATCAAACTATCAAGCTCAACATCAGGAACAACATACTAAATTTTCAGATAAACGGAGCACGTTTACCCATCTGATGATGAACCCATTCACCCCTTTCTCCATTCCTTCTTCTCGCTGCTGTGCTTCTTACACTTCCACTTTCTCATTTTTCAATCTTAATGCTATTGTAGCATTTTTGCTTCCTTTTGTTTTTGTTTTGTTTTTTTTTTCTTTTTTACAAGTTTGGTTGGCCCTTTGAGGAGGGAAGCCCACCAACACAAAGATTCATTAGAATGTTATTAGAATTGATTTGAAAGTATTAGAGATGAGAAAAGTAAATGAGAACCCAACAGCAACTAAACTGAAGAACGGGCTAGGGATATGAAGAACACGCTTACTAGAAGGATTTAATAAGTGGAAAATGGTTGTAATTACTTGAAATCTCTTGAGAAAGCTTGGAAATTCATACACAGAGCTAGGAGAACTCTTAAGGGTGGCTAGGGTTCATCTAAAAGTGTTTGGAGTTATTAAGACATGTCTAGTTATAGTGGGGGAAGGTTAAAACACATAAAAAATGTAATTCTGTGACTTTTTGACATCATAGGCTTGCTAAAAGGGAGTGTGAACCCAAAAATGAGTCTTACACTAGATCGGCTCACTGCAGCGAGTTATTCGAGCTGCAATGAGTATGTGCTTGACAACACACATATTACAACTTAATTTATCTGTAATTCTCAATGCGATTGGAATTTGGTCTCAGGCCTAGAAATAACACTTGTATAGAATTGAATTAGCTTTCTAACGAAGTAAAAATCATGTCAATTGGACATCTGTAGCTTAAGATATATGCAAAATGATAAAGGTCATACTTGACAGTATGAAAGCAAAGCTATATCTTAAAACTTATGCTCCAGCTTTCATCTAGCATATATGGGAACTAGAATATAGTCCTAAGGGCAATATTGAAGATCACTCAATGTCACTTTGGGATATTTATACTTGAGGTATTATATTATTATAAATTTTGTCATTGTCACTTTTTGTATCCTTACTTCTCACCCTTTTTTTAAAAATAGTACGAGACACCCCTTGAATTGAGGTGGGGCCATCTTTATGGAAGCTTGGGCAATTTTCTATAGCCACTCATGAAATCCACATAATGGTGTAAGGCCAAAATGCACCACACTACATTGAACAACTTTAGATGAGAAGACAATGTAAGTAATGAGATCACTGAATCACGTGGTGAAGATTCATAGAGGTTCTAATCTCACCGACATTCATGTGGTTCAAATTTCATTGCTCTAAGTGCTAGTTCATAGTCCAAAAGACATTAGTAGATGCACTGAATTCTCACGCTCATGGGAATTATTTTAATATTAATATTAACTTCAAAATATGTAGGGGATTGTTATATTTTTACTAATATTATTATATTTCAAAGTTAATCATATATAATAATATTCATATTTGTTCCTAAATTTCTTTCACGTGACTATTATATTGGAATTAAACTATAGGTTACAAGGTCTTTAATTTCTTAACATTTGGCCATAGGTGTGTGTTTCATTACTACACATATTTGTATTATTAAGCTAATTTATGATTTTTGTTTATACTTCATTTTGTTAACACTGGTATTAATTGAACGTTAATTGATTGTTGGGCTAAAATGATATAAATAGCACTCTTTCATAGGTCATTGTAGACAGAAAAATTAGAATTTCTATATCATACTTTATCGATCAATGGAATTCTTCTTTTACTAAATTTTTGATTCCTTTGATTAATCCAACAAGATATTCTTGTATAGCCTCACTAGTTCAAGTGCAGAGTTAGCGAAAGTGACTGTTGTATCCTAGAGAGTATTATCCACGAAGACTTTCTGTTGAGTAATTGACTCGTGGTGGTGAAATACTTTCAGCTTTGCCTAGCATGCCTACCAACAAACCTGAGAAGCTTTTCTAATTTATTCTTAATGTGTTATTTATATCTAGTTTTTTCTACTTTACTATTCATGCATTTATTTATTTTATTATTCCATGATTAATTTATTTTAATTTATTTTATTTGTGATGTTATTTTAATTAATTTTTCCAACAATTCTTCTTTCTCTCCACTTTCAGCAGCGATCCGAAAGGGAGAAAACTAAATAATCCACTATTTTACTCTTCCCTTATTTTCTATCCAATTTTCTTTGATCCAAATCGGAGCTTAGTTTTCTTTTTTTGTAGTTAAAGATCTTCCAATAAGACTAGTTTTCATGATGGACAGGTAAGGTAAGGTAAATGAGACTTCTAGATCAAATCAAGGGACACGAATTAAATGTCCAAAATAACAAGCCAAAGAACACATTTGATTAAAGCGAGGTGTTTGGGGAGAAATTGTTCTAAGAGTATGTTTAATCTTTTCTCCAAAAATATGTACAATTATTTATTTTAATTTGTAATGCATAAAAATTATAAAAAAAACTTAAAATAAGTAGTTATATATATTTATAGAGCATGTATCACTCAAAAAGAAAGTGTTGAAATCCAAGTTGTGGGTATCGCCATAGCACCAACTCCTTAGCTTGTATAGCACCTTGTTTTGCCAAGTAGTCTCCACAAATGCTCGTAGAACCTAGTTAATTAGCCACAACATGAGATTATGTGGCCTAGCAAGGCTTTCCATTAAGTGAATCACTTTAAAGCAAGTAGCACAATATTTTTTCAAAAAGTAGAAACCATCTTAACAGTGTGCATCATAGTGGACTTAAGGCAATTGAAACTTTTTTCTTCTAGAACTAAGAATTGTAATTAGAAATCCTATATTACAACTTAGAAAGTGATAAAATCATTCCAATTTAGGGCAAAATATTCAAAAAAAAAAAGAAGCATAAAGAGAAACCATCAAATTCATAAAACAAATAAAGAAGAACTTGATCCAGACGTCCTCCATCACTGTTCACAAAACCAATTCATTGCCACCATTTACTGAATAAATACATGGGAAAAAATGAAGTAGTATAGTTATTGAAGAAAAATAAAATTAAAGTTAATAGAAAAAAATATAGCAAACTGAAAAATGTTGCTGAAAGAAGGCAAAGACAAAGAAGTGATAGAGAAATGAACTATTTTTTATATAGACATCTAAAAGGAGAGAATGTCAGAAAAATAAATCACAATCAACAATGAACAAATTTCAATTGGACAAAACATAATTCTTTCATCAATAATAATTAACAATAATATAAACTCCTTATTTACGATCAATAATTGATATCTAGTAATTAATTATAATTGATGTGATTGATATTATTTGTGAATTAAGTTTGATGAATATAATTAATATCTCAAAATAATTAAGAAATTTTTTTATTTTTTATTTTTAATATATATTTAATGTAGAATTATTTTGGTTGCATTGTGTTAGCTCATCATTATTTAGTCCTCTGATATATAATTAGTATAGATAGATGGCAAACAAACCCTAATAAAAATTGTGGCTTTGTAACAAATTTACTTATAGCACGACTATACGGTATTGATATGATACAAAAATATGATATAAATCAAAATTAAAACATATACAATAAAATTAAAAAGTATCTAAAATTATTGATAGTATTCAATACAGATACGTCGACGATTTTAATAAAGTATCTGTATCTCATAAATTGTACCATAGATGAAAGATAAAAGATGATAGATTCAGTTTATGGAATTCAGGGATTAAATGGCCTGTTTGGTTTCAGTTTAATTTTTATTTTTATTTTCAATTTTTCAAATTTTCAGTTTTATAATTTTATGAAGGAAATATTGAAAATTGAAAATTAAAGTTAAACTGAAATTTGTTAGAGTTGTTGGTTTAGTTTTCAACTTTCAATTCTCATTTTTAGTTTTCTAGTTTTATTTTGTGGGAAATATGAAACTTCTAAAAATACAAATTCCAGTTTTCAGTTTTATTTCCTTTACAAAATCCTGAAAATTTGAAAGCTGAAAATAAAAACTGAAACTGAAAACTAAACCAACAAGCACTTTTAATTTTAAATATTTCCTTCATAAAACCTAAAAAACATAATGAAAATTGAAAATTAAAAAATGAAGACAGGCTCAAGGTTTGTCACAAAAGCAAAAATAACAAAATACAAAAATCAATTAGCTTGGGACAACAAGAGTGGTGCGCATCATGTCCTTGAACTCGCAGAAATCAACAAGGCCATCCCTGTTCCTATCAACTGAGACAATCATCTTCTGAACCCTCTCAATCTCATTCCCTTCAGCTAAACCAAGCTTCCCCAGCACCACTTGCAGCTCCTTTGCGGATATGAACCCATCACCATCCTCATCGAACACCTTGAACGCTTCCCACATGTCCGATTCCTCTTGCTTCTTCTTCTCATCGTCATCGTCATCATCATCCATGTCCACAATTCCAAAATATGATTCCCCGAGACTCATGAAGTGCCGTAAAATCCTCGTACGTTAGACCCTCGTTTCCCGGTCTTATGTATGACCTTGTCATGTTCTCTATCTCCGTGACCTCGGCTTCAAGGCCTAGCATGTTCATGGCCTGGCTTATCTCCTTCACCGTGATCATGGAGTCTCCGTTCTTGTCGAACATGTCGAAGATTCGCCGGAGGCGCAGCGAGTTCAGGCTCCGGCATCTGAGCTTGAACGATGAAGAGGGTGGTGGAGATTTGATGTCCCTTTGTTGTCCCATTTTGGAGTTTCTTTTGGGATAGATTATTTCCTGCTAAAAAACAGCTTATAATCAAAAGCTTTCTAACACGGCCTTTTTGAAAGAAAAAAAAAGGGTAACTATATCTCAAAAAAATCTTTTCCCAAGCATGCCTATGATAACACCCTTGCCTTTTGTTAGCAACTTTTGCTTTTAGGTGTGATTTTGGGAGGGAGATATGGATGCGGAATCGGGGAATTAGGAGTTAGTTTGGGTGTGTGTTGTGTTGGATTGGTAGGTTTGTGGTTGTAGAAGAAGAAATTGTTAGGGTAGCTATATTTGTGCTATGCTATGCTATGCCAATGGCCCTCAATTTTTATTCATGGTGTGGAAGTTCTATATTATAGGGATCTTGCCTGTTTGGTGGCCTGCCAAAGGGGACTATTCCATGGTTTGTGTTTGTAAAGGACCGTTTCTGAGATCAATTTCCTTTGTAATTACTTTATTTAGTCATAAGCTGCAAAGATAATAAATAAGAAAATCTTGGATGCTACTGTACTAATTTATAATCTAGCTTCATACACACGCCAATTAATTTGAAAAGTGAAGATTATTCTTGGTCCTTGTGTGGATTTCTTCAACGACTCTACGTAGCTATGCCTTTTCAGTACAACTACTAGAAGCTAGAAGGAAGAAAAAATGGGAAAAAAGTAAAAACCCAAGGGATGATTTTGAGATTTGAAAATGGTTAAGGATAATGGCTCTAATAAATCGGCATTGACTATGTTAATTTCACATTGACTTTTTTGGAGATGCAATGAAAAGCTTGTCCAAGCTTCGGGAAATTGGGTCATTGACGTGGGACGTGACATGAAGGAACGCATTCAAGTCCTGCATTGTATAACTCACGTTCATTTATTTGACATGCCAACTTTGAACTGCACGCTTACATTTTTTATGAGAAATATTTAAGTGTTTTGAAAATAAGGGAAAATATATAGTTCATTTCGCTTTAAAAATATAGAAAAAATAAAAGGTAATAATAATATATTAATTAATAAATAAAATAAAATAAATAATTTCTCTTATTCCATGAATAATTAAGAATTTCTAGTTGTTTATACTCAATGGTGGCTTCTTATAAAATCTTAATTGCATAGTTGAAAAAAATGTATAGATATCAGAAATGGATGATAGCGAATATGGCGAATTTTATATTTTATATTTGATACAGATAATAAATTAAGCCACGTATTTGGCTAATCTTATATTATCAAAAGAAAATAAATTTTTTTTATTTTACATCATTCAGTGCTTAATATTTTAATTTTATGAGTCATTTTTATTCTTCACTTAAACTATATTTTTTATACAAAATTACAATATCAAATAGTGCATAATATACAAGTAAAAACGTTTTTCTTATTCTAAAAATTAAATACTTAGATGGGATCAAATTGTCAGAGAAAATGCCGGCATCACGCGTAAGGTCAAGACACGAACAAGTTGACAGCACAGCAAGCATGTGCAAGGGGCGTGTGTGTCCTTTTGTGTTTTGGCCTGGCATGTGGTATGTCCCTTCGTTTTTTCGGTCAGAAGCGTGTCCCATTTTCTGTTTTTTTGGTCAATGTATTTTCTTTGCTTGGAAACCTTCTCTCTGGACAATGGACCTTTTTTGGTCAGATCTTTTAATATTGTCATCATATTTTTTTGGGTTGGATCTATTACTAAACTAAGCCTAGTCCATTTTTTTGTGTCCTTACTGTTATGAGTTTCTCCATAAGAGTCGTTTAGCCCAATATGGACCCATCGTCATAAATTGCCCCAAAGCCTCTTTCGAGTCCATTAGCTCACTCATGACCAAAAATATTGTCTATCTACCAAAAATATGTGTATTAGCCCATTGGTTATTGATGTCCAACTATGGACCTTGGCTTCACCTTCTAATCTTCTATCATGAGTGGTAGATAATTGCGCCAGGGGCTTCTTAAACTAATGAATTATCGCGACCAATAAATAATAATAATAATAACGAAGTATTAACTTTTTTTAATCTAATCTCCAGTTTTAGGCTTTATCTAGATAATCAATGAGTGGAATGCAATAAATAAAAGAAAGTAAAATATAAGAGTAAATTAAACTAGGGTGCCTTCTTCTTTTAGTCTTGAACCCTCTTATTCCTGAGTGGTGAATTATGGGTCATGAGAATCTTGAACAGTGGTGGCATTAATTTCAAGTGCCCCTCTTCCAGACCAAAAAAAAGAGCCCCTCTTGAATAGTGACAACATGTACTAGCATTATCTTCAAGTGCCCATCTTGATAAAATTTTGAACAACACTCTGAACTATCTATTTTTGTTTGGTTAAATAGTGAAAAGTCGTCTTGATAGTATGAGTGTCCTTGTAAATAGTAAAAAGTCATCTTGATAGTACATGTGAATATCATTTCATTTGAAATGTTGTCGTCTTCTTCTTGTTTCTTTAAATTATTTGATAATAGAGTTGATTCGACTAGACAAATTTTGTGCAGTCTCAAATTTACTCAACAATCCTTTAGAGAACAAAGCCTCATTACTCATTTTTATAAAAGTCAATACTCCCTATTTGTGTGCAGATATATACATTTTTAAATTAATCAAATTTTTGCTGTTTTTCAAGAAAATAATAAAAGTGGACGGAGAGTGTACCAAAACACTTATCCTCATTGAGGGATGTGAAGCTCGCTGAGGATTCTACTTCATCATCTGTTTGCTTCATTGTTTGTACACTTTGATTCATATGCTCTGGCTTACCAACTACAAGTTTCTTGGTGGGGATCACTGAAATTTTCATCTAACTGTACTTCGAAATTAAGTCTACTTAAAATGTTCCTATATTCAATTTCAAAAATCTCAATGCCGAAGTTGAAAGTACAACTCAGGCCAAGCTTTAATGCCAATATGTCTTTCACTAAATGACTCTAAGTAGAGTTAATCAAGATTTTGTAACAGCAAAAGCTCAAGCCAAGCTTGATCTGTTCATACCATAGGACAGAAAATTAATATTGAATTTGAGGCAGAGAAGATGCCAAGATTTTTCTTAAGCCCTCTTCCAATGAAGAGGACCTTCCTCTCTTGTGCATGGCATCACATGACATGTTTCATTGGAAAGCAGTAAACCTTTCAGTTTAACCTGTTTTCTATTAGTTAGTGCAAGGCTTAAGCCCTTGAAATAAAGGTCTGCTTATATTTATCAATAAATAAAACTCCCCTGAATTGTATTCTCAAAATTTTCAAAACTTAAACCAAAGTCTAATGGATAAGCATACAAGTAAAGTAATCAACATGAGGAAATATGTAGAGACATGTATGCAACACTACCCTATATATGACTCAGAAATTCACATAGTGAGAAGCAAAGTGTAGACATGACCACATATAATATATCAGCTTCCTTTCTGGATTCATATCTTGGTCTTGCAGACTTGATTTTGGATCTTGAACTGAGGAATAGCCAGAGTGAGTTGGCAATTGGACTTTGCAACAATATGTTTCTTGATGAATCCAAGGAAGGAAACTCTTCCAGGAATCCGAGTAACTGTGTCCACTGTGAGTTGTCCTCCCAATATGTCCCCAAAAAAACTGGTCAAATTAGATGCTAATCTATCAGCCTCAATCGTGAGCCTACTTGGTAAAGTTTCAGACCCTCTTGAAGGAATCAAACCAGGATATATGTCTGTCTCTCCAATTTCTATTCCTTTATATAAAAGGATACTCTTTCCCTCTGCATGCTTGAAGCTAACACGGTTTCTGTTCTGAACTAGAATCTTGAGGTCAATAGTCACATTTAGTTGTACGTTAATAGCAGGAAGTGTGACTCTAGGTGCTATACCCTCCAAAGTAGCTGAAACAAGCTTAGTCCTTGGCTCTTTTGGCTTGAACAAGGTCAAGGCAAGGATAACTGAAACTATGACAAGAACCACGAGGAGTAAGAGCAGAACCCCTATTGCAATGGCACAGTGGCGTCTCTTGTTCATCTTTTTCTGTGAAATGATCACCACTTGCTGCTGCTGCTCATGGTCCTGGTTACTTTGTGCCTCAGTCATGGCCTTGTGCTTTGGTTCTAATTCAGACATTAGTCCTGAAACGGGAATGTGAACTAGGAAAAAAATGCAAGGTGGAAATGAAGGGGAGAGATTGTAGTGAAGATTATTATTGGATTTGGTAAAAATGAGATTTTGATAGCTGAGGATGGCAAATGGGATTTAAGACTTTAAAAGAGTGTTGCAAGCCATATTAATAAAGTGATATCTGAAGGTGGTTGGTAGGTGTGGGGGTCCTCCAAATTTAATGCTTAGTATGAGACTCTTAACACAATGCGCGGCAAGCCATGCCGTGTCCCAACTGCCAATCAAACTTTTTCATTTCGGTCCATGAATCTGACATGCCAAAATAAGTTCAAAAGAATCCATTTGCTTACACATTTAGTTCATAGAGAGAAACTTCAAATTAGTACTCAAAAGAAGTGTTGAGTGTATGCTTTGTTTTTAAAATATTTTGGACCTTAATTAACATGGTCAGAAGTTGATTTTTATTTATTGGTATTCCACAACTCTTTCAAGGATTAATTGGATATCGATTTTGGTTGATAATATAAAATATTAGGCACCATAGCATTTAGTAATTTCTTCATCGAGGTTAACGTTTGGACTAATGTGGAACAAAAATTAATCTTTTAAAGATTAAATTAATATCACAAAATTTTTTAAGAACCAAACTGATGTTCTTGGTTATTTGGAGAACTATTTTGATATGAGGGTTTCTTCTTAATAAATTAATTCTATTTTGTAATAGTACACTATAATACTAAAATATTTATACCATGAAATATGAAAAAAATGGCATAAAGTGATGAAAAAATTCTTTTTTTAATCATATAAAAAATACATGATTGATCAGAAGCAAAAGGAGATTTACACTCACAAGAAGTTAGAATTAAACATACGTAATTACATGTAATAAGACTCCTATAAATTAAATATAGTTGGAGTTTGTATGCGTACAAATTAAAATTAGTCTTGAGTATGAAAAAGGTAATAAAAGCGAGTATAAATCGATTATAAACTTTACAAAACTTTTTGATAAGGACCACAGAATACTACAAACAAATAAAATAATTAAGAGTTACTTTATTTTTATCTTTGAGATATATATAAAATTGAAGATAAAATGTGTCTGTAAGGTACGGTTTTGATTAAAAATAGAAATAAAAGATTTTTTCAACTAGTATCTTAAAGACATTGGTTGAGGAATTAGAAATGGAAAAAATTTAAAGTTTACAATAAATAAAATACACTGAAAACTTACAAATTTTAATTTTCAATTAGGAAAAAAAATTTCACTTTTAATTTCGTAATCAACGGTACTTGAGATTTCCGCCAGTAAAATTCTATTGATAACAATATCCTAAAAGTCAAAGCCACCATAATGCAGAGCGAAATCATCGTACCCTTTTGTTTACTTTGTACTTGTGTATTATTAGCCATAATAAATGTTATGTCCTCACTATGGACAACCTTCTCTAGTCATAATGAGACATGCTCTCCAATCAATATTGGAACCTTTTTAATTTTGAATTCTAAGCGAAGAGAAGAGTAAAATTATTTCAATTACGTCAAAATTAAACCCAAATAGCACAAACTATCAAACATTAGGATTTATGAAGTAATTAAGTGTTATGGTAATATAATGAAGATAGAGGTGATTAATCTCCGAAATTTTTAAGGGCAGCCCGAAAGAGAGAGAGAAGACCGAAGGTTGCAAGCTAATTACAATAACAAAAGGAACATAAAGGTTAAAGGTGATGCTTTGATTAATTAAAATTGGATTAATAATCATGAGAATAAACTATGGAGCACCTATATATCCACACTTATGGTGTGTTTGGTTTCAGATAAAAATATACATAAATTTTTTATAGATAAATTCCATTTATAAATTAGGAACCAGACACACCCTGATAATAGAATGGAAGGTAATCAAGATGAGAGGTTAAATATTAAGTTTCCTTCTTTGGATGTTTAAAATGCGCCAAATTAGGAGAACTTCCACAAAAACTTGAAACCAACCAATGATTTGAAAAGCATTTATCATTTGTTTTCCTCTATTCTTTCTCCCTTCTCCTCCATCCATCAAGAGGCATGAGCAATTAATTAATGAGTAGATACTCGAATCAATCCCTCATCACAGTTTACTCTTCAAAACAAGTTGATCCCTTCTGAAGATAAATTCATCTTGCACTTTCCGCCGCATTTGGACCCCGATAAAAATAAATTTAGACCCCGATAATTTCTTGCGATAAAATCTGATGGCCTGGTTTGGTAATCAAACATCATAGTTTTGTGGTGTATTCACACTTGGTATCCGCAACCGTTCTATTGTAAAGAATGAGGTTGAGATCACAAGATGCGGTGGAAGACACATGGACTTTGATGAAGCCTACTATGTTGACTTTGCCCTCAATGCTCAAGAAAACATTAAGGGGCAATGCACCCGACACAAGATCCTTGAAAACCATAGTATTGGACATAACACGGTCCGCCATAATGTTAAGTGTCAAGTTCAATCCCTTGGTCTCTTGTGGTGATATCTCTTCGGAGGGTATAGGTGCTTCCCCTATGAGTTTCCCTCTATAATTGAGTTGTGCTGTGGTGTTTGAGTACTTGAACCCAAAATTGTTTGTGTTCTTCATAGACACATCCAAATCTAGTGACACATTCATGTCTACCTTCAATGCTAATATGTTCATGTCCATGTCCATCCTCCCGAGATGGATGGAATCAACTTTGGTAGCGAGTTTCCTTGGTTTGAACACTGTGAGTGCTAAGATCACTATTAGCAACACTATTGCAATCACAACGCCACATGCGATCAGGCACAGTATTCTGCCTTTGCCACATCTTCCTTTCATTCTGCCTTTTCTCTCTTAATCATGAATCTGCATCACCATGCAAACAGATCATACCAACTCTCCTCGTTACATTTAACAAATACATACTAAACTTCGGATAACCATCATTCACAACACTCAAGTGAGAAATTCTTGCATCTATATATATCAATGTAAAAGTTTAACAATTATGTAAATTCAAATTAAGAACAATAAATTAATGAACATCATGCATGCAAGTACAATAACAACTAATAAGTTGTCCCACCACATGAGATTGGCTATCTAAATAGATGATGCCATCGTATTATGCTGTTTATCATGTTTATGTTTTATCTTGATCTCTTTTAATTAAGATTTTCCTTTTCCATTAGTTATGAGACCACCTTTTATCCAATTTACTCTTTTATTGGAACATCATATATAAGTCTTTTTCATACATATCCAAATCACTTACAATAATATTTTATCATTTTTTTCACAATAGACACTATCCAAACATTTTTCTTAAAATATTTGTTCCTAATCCTATTTTATCTAGTGTGTCCACTCGTCCAACCGAGTATTACACGTATATATTGAAAATTTCATTTGAATGGCCTATAATATAATAAGTGATCACTAGATATATCAGAAAAGCTGATATAGGTAACAAAAGCATAATGTAATGACTACATGGACAGCAATGGTGTACCTAAAATTAAGAAATTGGGTAGGCTAAACAGGAAATGTATGTTAGGAAGTCAAAAGCTCCTTGTTGAGTCAAATTGAACAAAACACAGTATTGACACCTTGCCTTTTCAACCAGCTGTGTACTTCAAATTAAACAAAACACAGTATTAGATTAAATTAAAGTAGGACGGAATCAATATAGAGTTGTAACTTGTAACCCTTAGGTAGCATTTGTTTATTGTCTTTGATAAATATAGAGACATTTGAGACACAAACCTATTTAGTGGTGGAACAGGGACAGAAAAACATAAAATATCTATACCTTCAAAATGTGAGATAGATTAACAAAATTTAATATTTTTGTCTTCCAACAATACCCCTATACATATTTATTATTTATATTTCGTCTCCACTATCTTTATTGTCCATGTATTTTATTCCTATCCCTATATTTCCTGTTCCTGAATAGGAAACAAACGCTATCTTATAGATTTAATGTCATGAATAATTCACATGAGGACAGAGGTATTAGTTGTCGTGTGTGTGTGATCAGCAAATTAAAATGTAAGAAGGTGGACTACAATTAACTTGAGAGAAGCATAGAGCTTAGATTGCTTCTGGACCAGAATTAAGAAAGGTTGATCTGTCGATCAAAAGCAATCCCTGAGTTGTTCAGGCTTCATTTATATTATATGAATTGACACTGATCAATAATTGCAAGGAATTCAGATTTGTCAAAGTTTTCTGAAGAGGAAATATACCTACCCCTTCCAATTAATCAACTGTGACCATGCAACTAAAAATTACACTATTTAAAAACATGTAATGTCTCACATCATATCCTCTAACAACATGTTACTATTTGTTTTCTTGCCTATAATAAATTCTTCCACACACACCCATATAATGTTTATAAACAATTAAAGGTGCGTGCATGGTATATGTTTTTGTCGTTTATCTTACCCCCTACCTTGACCCGTATTATTTTTTTCATTATGAACCATGCAAAACAGATGAAATGAATAATGGAGATATGAAAATTCTTATAAATAATGCTCCATAGTCCTAACATGATCACATGCATGCAACAAATCGGTATACCAATTTCAAAATTGTGATACCGATCATTTACAAAGAAAACAAAAACATAATATATTGTCATAAAAGATCATGTCCTGCACTTTAAGAAAAATCTAGGGAAAGAAGAAAATAAAGAATTACAAAAAGCAAAATGATATATAGCATTGCAACAACAATGACACAAATAGAAGAACCAAACAACAAGGGAATTGTAAAATAACGGTACACATATATATATGTACCTGCTAATTGAGGCTTTTAACTGAACGGTTCTTCACTCAAAGAATCAAATCCTTCAAAATGCAATTGAAAACGTTGTGAAAACGAATTTTGACAAACCCTAAACGCATCTACAAAGGCTCGTTTACGGTTTGCCGAAATGCTTCAACAACGGCTATTGTTGGCTAACAAGTAATGAATAAGAGGCCTATGGAAATCATCGTTAGAGTCGTGTTTGCTTATATTTTCTATTTTTAAGAAAATGTAAAGAAAATTCGAAGGTCATACATCTTTTTTCAAAAGAAATTATAAGTAAGATATTTTAAATTAAAGAAAAACGAGTTATCATCTCCTTTACTTCACCAGTTTTAGCTCCTATTAATGGTAAAAAGCTTGCTCATTTCCTTAATTAAATATATGAAAAAGAAAGTAATTAATATTTTCACTTTGAGTTATTGTTCATTTTAGTCTCTAACTTTATATTCAATCATTTTAGTCTTGATTTTTAAAATGAGTTAAATTAATCCTAACATTGTAAAATGTGAGTCATATCAGATCATCAACCTATTTTTATTTAACATTTCATCAATTAAATGGTGATATGTAACATTAAGTGATACATTGACATATGTTATATCATCTAAAGTAGAATTAAGTTTAAAATAACTTATTTTAATATATAAAATTAAACAAAATAAGTTATTTAAATCTCCTTTTTAAGTCATAAAATGACTCATTTTATATAATTTTAGATATCAACATGAGTTATTTTAAACTTTATTATACTTTAGATAACACATGGTAAATGAATATTACTTAATGTTATACATTATCATTTAATTGACAAAATATTAAATAAAAATGAGATAAATGATTAACTTGACTTATGTTTTTCAATGTTATAACTAATTTGATTCATTTCAAAAGTTAAAGACTAAAATGACTTACGAATATAAAGTCATCACTAAAATATAATAAGCATTAACTCTTTCCGCTTTGCTTTAATTTTCTAGAAACTTCTAAACATAGCATAAGTCAACGCTAAGGTCAGGTATTTCCTATTTAGCAGTCTAATATTGACACATTATTGGTAGAATTTAAATCAAATGAGAACACGAGTTATCATCTCCTTGACTTCAACAGTTTTAACTCCTAACAATGGTAAAAAAAAATTAGAATTCATCATTTCCTTTGTTTAAATTTAGAAAGAGAGAGAGTAAAATTTGTGCTTTATTTTACAAGAAACTGGTAGCATAGCACATGTCAACGCAAAAGTCGATCATTGCCTATTAGTGTACAATTTTTATATGTTGTTAATATAAAATATTATGAACTACTGCATTAATAAAAACATTTGAATCCTATAATTACTGCATTTAAAGTTACATATGTAGGAGCATATATACTTGAACAATGGTGCATATATATAGCTTTTTTACATTGCACTACATTAAAATTAATCTATAAAGAAAACTCTCAAAATAATCATCGATTTTCACATGGAAAAAATTAGTCTATGAAAAAAAAAATGACATTTTAGTCCTTAATCTTTAATTTAGAACATCATACAATTTAGGACTTGTTTGGATAAATAAATTATTTAAAAACTTATATAAAAGTAATTTATGAAAAGTAACACATAAATAAGTTAT
>JAMLFY010000005.1:25394239-25734417 GCA_030441495.1 Dalbergia oliveri | reverse complement strand
AAATGCTACAATAGCATTAAGATTGAAAAATGAGAAAGTGGAAGTGTAAGAAGCACAAGCGAGAGAAGGAAAGGAGAAAGGATGCAATGGGTTCATCATCAGATGGGTAAACGTGCTCGTTTATCTGAAAATTTAGTATGTTGTTCCTAATGTTGAGCTTGATAGTTTGATATAGCCTGTTAATTTTATTGTCCTCTCTGGTGGTTATTTCATGATACCTCATTGTGGGATTATATGGTTGTCTTTCGCCCATTGGGTGAGTATTATGTTGATTGTTGAGATTCTCTAGTGCTACTAGGAGACTGATTGTATTCCCATTGATCATAGTGGAAGTTTTTTGGACTAGATCCCGTGGATTTTTTGTCCCTCTATTTGGGGATTTTTCCATGTTAAAAATTACGGATATCTTGTTTTATGTTTCTTCCAAATTATTATCCTGTCTAGAGTATTTTTAGTACTACCTATTTAATTGCACAGAGAAAATATTTGTTACTTTCACTATTGATAAAGGTTCATTCCTAAGATTTCCCTAATAAAGTGGTATCCAGAGCTTTGCTTAGTTTTTTGTCTATGCAGTTTAAATGGAGGAACATCAGGGGCCAAATATGATCAAGTTGAATTCCAAAAATTACTCAGTTTGGAAGACTCTCATGGAAGACATGCTATATAGTAAGGATTTGTATGATCCTATTGAAGGAGATAAATATAGCTCCTGATAAATCTGAAGCCAAATGGACAGAATGAATAGAAAAGTTGTTACTTTGATTAGGCAGTGGTTGGATTTTAGTGTGTATCCACATGTTGACAAAGAAATTAATGCTCAAAGCATGTGGCAGAAATTGGAGATTTATATGAGAGGAAGAATGTGCAAAATAAGGCATATTTGATTCTGAAGCTGGTAAATATGAAATATAAAGAAGATAATTTAATGCCAGAGCATTTGAGTAGCCTCCAGGAGATTGTCAATCAGCTGACAACCAATGAGATTACATTGTCTAATGAGTTGCAAGCATTATTGTTGTTGAGTTATTTGCCTAACAGTTGGAAGTCCTGGTTGTGACATTGACTAACTTAACTCCAAATGGGAAGTTGACATCGTCAATGGTTAAAGAAAGCATGTTGAATGAAGATGCCAGAAGAAGAGAGTGGTGTTTGATTAATGCCTCCACCCAGTCAGAAGCACTTGTTGTAGAGTCACGGAAAGAAGCCAGAGTAGAAGACCTCATAATCCTAAGGTCAAAGATAGCAAGTCAAGGGATAAGTCCAAGACAAGAAAAGAATTTAATTATTATCATTGTGGCAAGTCGAGACACATCAAGAGGCATTGCAGATACTTGAAAAGAGAAAAATCAAGAGAAATAGATGAAGACAAAAATAGCAACAATGATAAAGACACTGCTATTGCATATGATGATGTCCTTGTTCTACATCATGAGAACTTCATAAATCTTGCATGTGATGATTCTAGTTGGATCATGGATTCTGGTGCCTCATGTCATATTACTCTGGGCGTGAGTTTTCTTTACTTATATTGCTGGTGACTTTAGTAGAATAAGGCTAGGAGATGAAGGGATATGCAAGATTGTTGGTATGGGAGATTTGTGGCTTGAAACTATCATGGGTTGCAGATTACAGTTGAAGAATGTTAGGCATGCGCCTGATATGTGTCTTAGCTTGATGTCAATCAAAGCATTGGACTGAGAAGGTTACTACACTACCTTTGGTGGTGGAAAATTCAAAATCACCAAAGGGTCGCTAGTTGTTGCAAGAGAAGATGGTAGTTTTACTTCTCCCTGTGCCTGGAAAGTTAAGCAAAGAGGAGGTGAATGTTGTTGATGATTCCTCTTCAAACTTGTGGCATATGCGTCTTGGCCACTTGAGTGAAAAAGGACTTGGTGTTCTAGCGAGAATCCTTCCAGTAAAAGGTACGTTTCTAAAGATTTGCACTCATTGTTTTGTTGGAAAACATGCTAGAGTAGCTTTTCATTATTTAGGACCTCATAGGAGACCACATGTGCTAGATTTAGTTCGTCCTGATGTTTGCACTATAGACACAAAAACACTAGGGGTGCATCATATTTTCTGACTTTTTATTTATGACCATTCTTAGAAAGTGTTGGCTTTTATTTTGAAATCTAAAGACCACGTGCTCGGAGTTTTCAAGAGCTTCCATGCAAGTGTTGAAAGAAAAAGGGAATGAAAATGAAATGTGTCCAAGCAAATAATGGTGGTGAGTACAGGGGTCCATTTGAAGACTATTGTAAAGAACATGGGATCAAGCTTGAGAAAACTTCCCAAGACTCCTCAGCATAATGGAGTTCCAGAGAATGAACCATACTATCAATGACAGAATTAGGTGTATGCTCTTTCATGCAAAGTTGTCCAAATCCTTTTGGGGTGAAGCAATGAGAATTGCAGTGGATTTGATTAACCTTTCTCCTTCAGCTCCTTTAGATGGTGACGTTCCATAGAGAGTATGGATAGGGAAAGATGTCTCATACAATCACTTGAGTGTGTTTGGTTGCATGGCCTGTGTTCATGTTCCAAGAGATGAAAGGTCCAAGCTTGATGGGAAGTCCAAGCAGTGTATCTTCGTTGGTTATGATCATGAAGACTTTGGTTATAGGTTATAGGATTCGACGAGTAAGAGAATAATCAAAATCGAGATGTAATCTTTCTTGAATACCAAAGCATTGAAGATTTTGAGAAGTCAGAAAGTCAATGTCCGTTAGTAGAAGGAAAAGTGATGTTGAGCTAGAGTCTCCTCCTAGTACTCCGTTTGATGGGGGAGATGTAAAGGTTGATGATAGGAATACAGGTGATAAGCCTACACCTACTCAAGGTGCCAACTGAGCAAGTTCCACCAAAACCACAAGTTGACCCACAATTGAGAAGATCTACAAGACCATATCAGCCTTCTAAGAAATATCCTTTAGATGAGTATGTGACGATCTTTGATAATGGGGAGCCGAGAGCTACCAAGAGGCTATTTCTCATGAGTACAAAGACAAATGGTTGAAGGCCATGCAAGAGGAAATGAATTCCTTGCATGAGAATCACACCTTTGAGTTGATGAAGTTGCCAAAGGGTAGAAAAGTAATAAAAAATAAATGGGTATTCAAACTGAAATTGAAGATAATGTCTTACAGCCAAAGTACAAAGCAAGGTTGGTTGTGAAATGTTTTGAGCAGAAGAAAGGAATTGATTTTGAAAAGATTTTTCACCTGGTGAAGCTTTCCTTTATTCGAGTTGTGCTTGGTTTAGCAGTAAGCTTGAATTTAGAGTTTGAGCAGCTTGATGTGAAGACTACATTTCTTCATGGTGATTTGGAGGAAAAAATTTATATGGAACAACAGAGGGTTTTAAGGTTAAGCGAAAGGTGTGCAAATTGAAGAAAAGTTTGTATGGCCTCAAGCAAGCACCAAGGCAATGGTATAAGAAATTTGATTCTTTCATGGCAAATCATGGGTATAGTAAGGCTACCTTTGACCATTGTGTATTTGTCAAGAAATTCCCTTATGGTGATTTCATAATTCTCTTGCTTTATATGGATGACATGTTAATGTTGGTCATGACAAGCAAAGATTCAGAGTTTTAAGAGTGACTTGAGCAAGTCCTTTGCTATGAAGGACTTAGGTTCTGCAAAGCAAATCCTTGGCATGAGGATCACTCGTGATAGAAAGAATGGTAAGTTGTAGTTATCTCAGTAGAAGTACATTGAAAATGTGTTGGAGAAGTTTAACATGAGTAATTCAAAGCCTGTTGATACTCCACTTGCTGGTCATTTCAAGTTGAGTTCACAACAATGCCCTACAAGTGAGAAAGAAAAAGAAGAGATGAAGAAGGTTCCATATGCATCTGCTGTTGAAGGTTGATGTACACTATGGTATGTACTAGGCCAAATATTGCTCATGCTGTTGGTGTTGTTAGCCGTTTCTCTTTAATCCTGGTAAGGATCATTGGCAAGCTGTGAAGTGGATTTTCAGGTATTTGCCAGGCACTTCCAGGGTTTGTTAGTGCTTTAGTAGTGGTCAGCCTGTGTTGGATGGTTACATAGATGTGGCTATGGCTGGTTATCTTGATTATAAGAAGTCTACTTTGGGTACATGATGACTTTTGCAACGGGAGCCATGTAATGGCAGTCTAGACTTCAGAAATATGTTGCTTTGTCTTCCACTGAGGCCGAATATATTGCTATTACCTGAAGCTTCAAAAGAACTCTTATGGATGCAGAAATTCCTACAAGAGTTAGGCCTTGATCAAGAGAAGTTTGTGTTATTTTGTGATAGTCGAGTGCTATCCATCTCAACAAGAACCCAACATTTCATTCCAGGTTGAAGCACATAGAGGTATGGTATCATTGGATACAAGAAGCACTAGAGATGAAGTTGCTTTTATTGGAAAAGATCCATCCTGATGACAATGGTTCAGATATGATAACTAAAGCTTTGCCGACGATGAAGTTTGTTTCAGAGAGAAGGCAGGCTTAGTGGAATAGCGCATCCCCTTGAGTCGGGAAGGAGGAGATTTGTTGGTGGGTTTCCCTCTCAAGGGGCCCAATAACTTGTAAAAAAAAAAAAGAAAACAAAAAAAAACAAAAGGAAGCAAAAACGCTCCAGTAGCGTTAAGATTGAAAAATGAGAAAGTGGAAGTGCGAGAAGCACACATGAAGAGGAAGGAAAGTAATAAAGGGCAATGTAGTGAGTTTATGATAGACGGTAAACATGCTCTATTTATCATGAAAATTGAGTATGTTGTTCCTGATGTTGCGCTTGATAGTTTGATATAGTCGGTTAATTTTATTGCCTTCTCTAGTGGTTGTTTTGTGATACCTATATTGTGGAGTTATATGGTTGTGTTTCACCAATTGGGTGAATATTATGTTGATTGTTAAGATTCTCTAATGCTACTACAAGGACTGATTGTATTCTATTGATCATAGTGGAAGTTTTTGCTAGACAAGGTCTCGTCGATTTTTTGGTCCCTCTATTTGGGGGTTTTCCACATTAAAAATTATGGTGTCTCTTGTTTCATGTTTCTGCCAAATTATTATCCTGTCTAAAGTATTTTTGGTACTACCTATTTAATTGCAAGGTGGAGGAAATATTTGTTGCTTCCGCTGTTGACAACAGGTTCATTCCTAAAATTTCCCCAACACTTTGGTAGTTAGAAACATCATTTCAAGTTCCCAGGATCATGTAGGCAGTGGTTAGACATTCACGGTAACAAATGGTGAGTGAGTTTAAGCTCATAGCCATACTTTTGGTCATTATTAGTACTTTCCCAAGCATTATGTAAATTGTTTATGAAATTTTAGAATGATTCTTGTCAAATACATGCTTTTATGGATTATGTTAGTTTCAAAAAAATTATTGTTTTTCAGTTATCATGAAAACTTTATTTTAGAAAGCTCATAGGACCATATTTGATACCTTGTATGTTATAGAACATCTTTTTCAGTTTATGAAATAATGAGACCTATAGCAAAAATATTAATTACCTTGTTTTTAGACAACGAATTTCCTATTTAGATTCTAGAGTCTTAATTATGATTTAGTGAAAGTATTGAACTAAGTATGATTTATAACAATAGTACTCTGTACTTCTGAAATCACTATACCTATCAACTGGTTGACATTTATGCTTGACAATCTAATTATTAGAATTACAAGAATTAGAACTGTCAAATATATTCAGCTTACGTGTAACTTAGTTTTATAGTAATTAGTGAGAAAAAGAATGAATTAACAGCTGAAGGATCATTAATTTTGGTACCAAGTGATCCACAAGAGAACTAGCTCAACCCTAGTTATAGTAAAGAATCCAATGTGGTGTCCGTATTATGGGACCTTGATAGGTGCCCTTCGTTTCAGTTATCAATTAAGACAATTTAATTTATTAAGTTTAGTTTCTCTGTTTCTCCATTAGTTAGTGTTATGAGTTTAGTTTAAATGATTTTTCCAGGTAGAACTATATGTATATAAATACTAAAATGTTTTTGTTGGTTGCATGTATATGTTATGTATTTTTGTTGTTGTCCGTATGGGTTGTGAGTGGAGACCCACTCACTAAGTTTTGATGAACTCTCCTCCTTTTTCCTTTCCCTTATACAGTTCAGATCAGTTATCGTTTAAACTGACTTCAATAGCTTTGCAACTATTCCATGGTGAGCTTCATTGTGTAGTGAGATTTAAATTAGGATCATGGTAGAATAAAGAGCTATCACGAATCGACTTGAGAACGTGATCGCACGTGAAATCTCATCCATCTAAGCCTTCTGAGTGACGTGTCTATTTAAATGCATAACTTATTATAATATAATACTTAAAAGATGATTTTCTTCTAAATCAATAATTATTTCTCTATTGAAAACATAATATTTGATTATATAAACTGGGAATATTTAATATTCAAGCTTTGAAAGCCCCTTCTAATTTGTTTTGCAAATTTTAAAATCATAAATTACATGGCTAATCAAATACATAATCTAATCAAAACAAATAGTTGAAATTCATACTTAAACTCTGGAAACATATAGGGAAATACATGAACTTTGAAAATAGTTCCAAGTAACCCAAAATACATGTGTGGCTAAGATCTTGCCTGCAAAACTACTGGAACACTTCTACAACTAACATGAACCTAAACTAAGCCTTACAACAATGTAAAGCTCACCAAAAGGTAACTAACTGATTGGACCAACAAGAACGACTTCTGACCTACAACTATGAGAGGAAGGGAGAAGGGTAGTAGTCAACGGATTTAGTGAGTGAGCTCTCACCCATCACCCACATGGGACAACCAGAGATAATATATATATAATGCAATATACATGCAGTAGTCATAAACCATTTGATATTCATATGCATAATTATATAGAAAAGATATTGCTATATTTATAAATTCATGGAAAAACATCTCTAGATTTTACTCCAATGGGAAATCATTTTTCATACACATAATGGCTCTTAAATCAAATATTCTCTTAAAAACATCAATAATCTCTGAAAATATAAATAATATTACTCTAATAGAGAAATATGGATATCTTTTTACTAATTATATCATAATATATCCTCCAGTTATGTATGTCAACTATAATATAAGCAATCCTGTATGGGTGCCAGACATGGGCTCCACCCTCAAGGCTTTGTTACTTCCCCCCAACATGGGCACAAGGAAAAACACGTGTTTTCTCCGTGAGATTGCCCTAAGGATAACTTGGTACCAAAGTTAACGATTATTTTCCCTATTAACTCATTGTTTGTTTGTCTATAGCTACAATCTAAACTAGTTTGATGAAAAAAAAACCATAGCTGAAAGCGGGCACTCTATTCCTGGCGAAGCAAAGCCACTAAATTCTCAGGACACTAAGAGTTTTGGATTCATATAACTCTAACAATCTAACTTTAGCATAACTTGGCTGTGAAATCATGCCCAAGGGATCACCCGCTTGTAGGCATTCGATTTCAAGCCCATATAATATGTATCTGGAGTTATTATGAATCATACTAAATTCCGTATCTCTTGGTACCATAAAACTGAAGTTCTAAATTCAAATCTTAAGCTAACATAACTTTTCATATTCTTGATAAATCTAAAATCATAATTTTAAACATTAGGTTCATACTCTTACTTCACATTTCTCTAACATATATAAATATCTTAACTAAATTTTCAGAAACATAGCTTGAAATCTTAAAACTCAAATACATGGTGATATCAATAAACCCATAAAAATATATTCGATAAAATAGTCATCTTGCTACCATACATATTTTCTTAATAAATCATTTCTCAAACATGTGAAACATTTTCCATAACACACAACATAGCAATCATGGTCCCATGGTTTTGTAAAACATATTTCTTTCATGTTATCAACATAAATCATTATTTTTCTAGCTGAACATAATCATATAAAATCATTTTCTATACTTTTTCTCATCTCAAATTTCATGTCTAATAACCATAATGCAAGAATATATTCATAATGATGAAACTAAGATTATGAGATCAAACCACTCACCTAGAGGAGAGGAAAATATGACGTCAACACCAATATAGCTCTGTGAGAGCAAGTATGGCACCACCAACTACCATAGAACAATCACAAACTCTAAATTAAACTCTAATTACCTTTAGAGAGCTCTAATCTAACTTCAACAACATTGGGGGAGCACCCTCATTGACAACAATGGAGGACAACAAAGCCCATACACTAGAACATGGAAGCAAGGAGAGAAAGGAAGCATAAATCAACAATCAAACTCACCTTGAAGCTTGGATGGAAGTTAGATTAGGAGAGGATGAGAGTGAGGAAGGAGAAAGAGAGATTTTGGGGGTAGGGTTCGGGAATGGGTGTTTCCCGAGCTTGGGGTGTTTCAAAGGAGGTTGGGGCCTTATTTATCAAAATTGCATCATTTTACACTAATATTAGACACGTTCGTAGCAAGGTTCAGCGAACCAGGGAGCAACAACTCGCTACAACAAACATATCTCGCAGCGAGCCTCCTGAGTCGCCTGCTCACTGGGCAAGGCGCTTCTAGATTTTGAGGAACAGCATCCTGACAGCACCCTCCAGACATCTTGGCATCTAGGTTACCTCAATACTCACTTATTTAATAATGTATTTTACTTCCCATTAACTTTAAAACATAAATGTAAATAAGAAAATACCCCTAATTTGAATTCAATAAAATATCAAAAAAATCAAAACCTCAACAAATCAAAATCTAAATTTTGGTTTTAGTTCAAATCCAAAGTTTTCGAGATTTTTTAAACTTGGGGACTCAAAACGAAATGTTTAAAGGTTTCATAAAATTCATTAAAAATCACTTTTCAACTCATTTTCCCTCTAGGAACAATTATCGGGATTTTTAATCCCAAAAATGCGACTCTAATATATAATTTTCCAAGGAGGTGTAGGATCTAGACTTAGAGAAGTTAGACCCGGTGGGTCTCAAGGGACCTGAGCCGTACAGAACTTGTCCTGACACGTGTACACTGGGTATTACAAGTGCTCTAGTAGTTATGCAGGCAGGATTTGAACATACATGGGTTCATGATTATTTATTTAATTTTGACTTATAGCTATTTTATTAATTATATTAGGCCAAGGCCTAGATTAATATTATTCAGTTTTATGCTCAAAACTTATGTTTAGAAACAATTCAGGATTATGATTTTAAGTTGAAATTGGATCATTTGGAACTGATTTATAATAATCATTTTATACTTAAGTTAAGCTATGAGACATAAATATATTTTAACCGTCACGTACCAAACATTTCCAACACGAGTTGTAACAAATAATTTTTTTATTAACAAATTTAAGATAATGATAATGATTCAAATGAAAAAATGAAGTAAATTATATATAACTTAAACTAGTCTTATACCAAGTTATTTTTATATATATTTTGTTCAATTTTAAAATGAAGTAATAATATGTAAACATTTTTCTTGAGGCAATGAGTATCATTTTCCTCAAGAATTGAGACCATTAGGATCTATTTAGTTTAAGTTTTTAGATTTTAGTATTTTAGATTTTGTGAAGAGAATGGTAAAACTGAAATTTATAATTTTTAAAATTTTCAGGATTTCTTTCACAAAATCTAGAAACTGAAAAATTGAAAATGAAAACTGAAAACTCAAACCAAATAGGCCCTTAGGGTCTTATTGATTTCTGTTTTCATTTCTTATTTTTAATATATATTTTTATTTTTTAAATTCTTGTGAAGAAAATTATAAAAATAGAAAATAGAAATAAAAATAAGATTTTCTTATTTTCACTTTTTTTAACACTTCTAACAAAAAGAAGCAAAATAAAATTTAAAAAATATAAACAAAAATCAAACACCTCATAATTAACTCAAACTTCAAAAGTTTGTACTCATATTGAGAAAAATATTTAGATATCTTTACATAATATAAGATAAGTTTTATTTTTCTTTTTCTTTTTTTGAGTTTTTCTATGGTTAATTAAGGATACCAAAATAAATTAATGTCAATTTTTTTTAATGTCTCATACTTTAAAAATACAAAAATTTATCTTTTGATTGTCAAAGTTTTCTTTTTAATTTTTTAATTGACATTTTTAGGGCGCTAATTAGATAAATATATTTTTTTAAAGGCTTTGGTTGAATCCTTTTAGTTCAAAGAATACTAAATACCGTGCTTTGGAGGGCAAATGGAATGTTGACAATTTTCAAGGATCAATTTTGTGATTGTCTACTTCTTTCCTTTTATTTATTCATCTATTCATCAATAGTTTTGGCATTTTATAGTCAAATGAAACGAAAATTCAGCAAGAAGAACCACAACTCAAGGAGATTTTTGCACCTTTGCGAAACAAAAGTCGAAAAATATGGAGTTCATTCCAGAATCCGTGACCCTCTCTTTTTTTTTTTTGGTACTGGGAATCCGTGACTTTTCAATTGATACTTGATGACAACACCAAAAGGACACATCATTTTTTTTTTTTTATCTTTGTCGTAAGGACACATCCCCTATTTAAGTTTCCAGGAAAACTGGTATGTCCCCAACGAAGATTGTGACCTTGTACCCACTAATATGCTCCGGAAATGGCCTATTTGGGAGCACGCTAATAGGAAAATGAAATTTAATACTACTCGCCCTGATTCTAAATAAATATATATTTTTTATTTTTTAATTACATTTATAAATCAATATATTTGGACACAAAATTATATCCAGATATATTGATTTATGAATATATCTAAAAGAATGAAAAAGATATTTATTTAGAAAAAGAATTTAGTTAGTTTGTTACGATCATTACATTTAAAAATACTAAGAATTCAAAGATCGTAATAACAACCTACATAGTCAAGCAATACAAATTAAATGTGTGCTTGCATTTACTTGTCTTATGCTTGAAATAATTTATGATTACAGCGTTCGGAGCAAAGCCTTTTTTTTAGAAAAAGAGAAGTTTTAAAGAAAGGAAAAATTTCAATGTTAATGCATTCTATTCACTAAAAACATTCAGTAGTAATCTGTGCTGTAAAAGCATTGATTAGTAAAATCTTAGAAAAATAAAATTCATCAAAATTAAACCAAATATATATATGTGTGTGTGTGAGCTATTATGCATGAATGAATATTCCTATATGACTGTTGTACGCAAGAAATTATTGTGTGCTTCTTCCTTTCTGCTTGAATCGTACACATGGTCTAATACCGTTTTTTATTATTAAAAAAAATAACGATACTTGTTGAACATGTGAATATGTACTCGATAAACCTTTTTCTTTTTTTCAAATTTTGATATAAAATATCTTTGCTGAACATTATTTGTGATTACCTAATATATTTTACATATTTAAAAATTGATTTTAAAGTACCACAAATAACCCTCGAGAGTTATGTGCATAATATAAGTTTCACTACTCCTAAAGAGATAACCAATATTGTTTAAACCCTAAATAATTATATATTGGAATGTCTTTTAGTCATAATGCATACTACCAAAATTGTTGGTCTCACAACAATGTCTATATATATGTATATATATATATATATAGAACAATGTTATTTTGACATCTACTTTATCCCCACTAAATGAGCTTGTTGAATTGAATGAGTGAGAACCACAAACTTATCTAATAATATTAATCAAAATATCATTTTTCATATAAATGCAGGACCACACTAAAATATATATAGCAATTATAATTCATTAATTACTCAAAGATTAATATGTAATTCAAGTTTTTTCATTTTAGGGGACAAAGTTTTTTCCATCGTATAATTATCCAAGAATGTCTCCTACTCTCGGGAATCTATATATATCACCATCCATAGAGTATAGTTCGTGATAAAGAACAGTAAGTACCTATCTACTTATCCAACAACCATTGTTGACCATGCATGGGTGACATGCCAAGTACCATAGACGACCCTCAAATTTTCTAAATTAAAGCAGCTAAAATTTCCTGCATCCATATCCATGGAGGCCTACGGAGCTGATCAACACCTAGAAGACACTTGGTCTGACATTAATTCCATCGATGAAGATGACTCATACATCGAAATAGAACTTGATGCATCACCCACATGTTACAATAATGATGATGTGAGGATAAGAGCGACCTCAAGGGAAGTTGTTGCACACAATATAACGATGATGATGATGATGGAGGAAGCAAGGAGTACCAACTGCGCATATCAATTTCATCAACCATTTCTGTTTCCCTTGAAGATGACCACAAAGAGAATCTAAGGGTTTGTCTAATTTTCAGAAAATAAATTTCAGTTTTTACTTTCTATTTTCAATTAGTTTTCTATTTTTATTCGTGAAAATTGTAAAATTTAGTTTTCATTTTAAATTTTGTGCTTTCAGAATAGTACTGTGCCAAATATGACTGCAATTGAGGCACCGTGCATGTCACCCCTTATGAGCATTTCTGCGTATGATGCAACAGCAAGGAGTTTTACAGAATCACAGGAAATAATAATGCCCCGGCAGCACTCTAGTATTGTTAGCAAAAAAAATGGTGAACAAGGGGTTGAAGTTGATTTTTCAGTGCAGAACCGACTATGCAATACTGTACCATTCAATAGGGGAGTTGGATTGGAGAGTGCTCAACTAGACGGCCAAACAACGACACTAAGGGCAACCAGTGTGATTCCCTATGATAAAGAGGATGTGCAATATGCTAGGTATGTGTACCTACACCATATTTAACTTTTAGTAACATTTATTATTAAGAAGTATTGTTAAAACTTTAAAAAATATTATTTATATTAATTATATATGGAATATCGCACCAACTCATACCTCATTTTCATTGAATATGGTGTGGTTCTGTTGAATGAAGTGAACCTAATGTGAATGGTGTGTAAATATATCACACACATATATAATAAATACAAATAGCACAATTTAAAACTTTTTACTATCATTTAAAAAGTATTACTGAAAAAAAAAAGTGTTGTTAAAATTCTTTAGTAACATTTTTTCAACTTCAACATATAGTCTATGTTGCCAAAGAGTTTTACTAACATTATTATATGATTTAGTAACATTTTTCAAGTGTTAGTAAAACTCAATTATGTTAGTGTTATGACACGTTCAGAAACATGTACATGGTGTTTTTATCATGAATGTGAGTCTTGGTAAAAAAAAAAAAGTTTATTAAAATTATGAGTCTTCAATTAATCCTTCTGTCTCAAGTAATTTTTAATTCACGTTATTCAATCAAAGATGAACATGTGTGTGTGAAAGAGAGCTGTAACAAATTTGATTTCCTGTTTAAAAACTCCAAAATTTGAATAGAAGATATTCTTTTGTAAATTTTTGCCCAAATTATAGGTTGGGGTGGTTTCTAAAAGGGAAACTAAGTGTATGTTTAGTTTGAATTTTCAGATTTCAGTTTTTATTTTTAATTTTTCAATTTTTCAGTTTTTATAAAGAAATACTGAAAATTTGAAAAATTATAAATTCCAGTTTCATTTATAGTTTTAGTATTTCCTTTACAAAATCTTGAACTTGAAATTGAAACTAAATAAGCCATTGCATGTTGGTCTTCTAGACACTAACTAGTAGATAAAAATATGTTGTCTCCGCCATTCTTTATCTCACCAATCATGTATTATTATGTATGAGATAAAATTCAAAAGAGATTTGAAAATTTTAAATGGTTGTCAAATATGTAATCTATCTTATCTATGTGGCAATACATAATTGGTGTGATGGAAAAATAGACATGGTTTGAGGCTAAAAGATTTCCATAATTTAATTTGAGTATCAAATCGATATTTGTAAAAGGGATTATATTCATTCATTTAGGCAGGTTTTTAATTGTGTATTGTCATGACTTAGATTAAATTTTAGGTGTCTTTTATTGATGGGTTATTCATAAATATCTCTATAAACATACAATAAACCTGCTTGAAAATATGTTCTAATTCTACAAGACGAGGCAGTCTTCCCCTCTACCTAAATTTTTTCCCATAGAGAAAAACAATATTTTGTATCTAGTATTCCGATTTAAAGTTAGTAGTATATTTCATTAAATAAAGTCAAAATAGCTGGTTTCTTCTAAATTCCTACATTTGGCTCATCGATCATGTGCTCTATCTTGATAATTTTTTAAGGGTTTTGCTAAGATCACTAGTTAAGCATTTTAAAATGGTAAATTTGCATTGGGAACGTGTGATTTTTTATATTTCAATGTGTAAGATCTACTATCAAATTTAAAGATTTACCTTTATTGAAAATCTTAACCAATGCCCTAAAGTCGTGTTTTGTACTTGTCTCGTGAAAAAAGGACAAAGATAATGAGATAGTAGAGATGGAAACTAGAAATGGAGATAGAACTTGTTTAGTGGTATGTACATAATATGATGGTTGATGAAAAGACGAGAAGATTAAGCTATAATTTGTTTAAAAATTGAAAAGTAAAAAGGACAAAAGTGAAATATAAAATGTTTAAAGAGATGATCTTGGAAAAAAAATATATTTTTAATGTGTCCTAGAGACATGTCTCTAATGCCCCTTCTTATTGGAGATGCAAAAATTAGTTCCAAAACTCTTAGAGACGGAGACGATTTTGGGATTTTTGTCTTTGTCTCTTTTCCAAATACGTTTTGTCCTAATGTCTCTTATTTTCTATTCGGGGACATTTACCAAATGCCACCAAGGGTACCAGTTAGATAAACCCATATTTTAATGGATACACAGGTATATTCTCAACAAATCCCCAAATAATGAACAGAATCAAATGTTCAACTTTAATATTTTCACAGCGCTAGGAAACAACCAAATTTGACGACAACAACTACAGCCACAAGAACAACAACAATAAACGGAGGCATGATGAAGTTGTTGATCAAGCTTCGAGGTATAAAAATCGGGGCATTATTAGCATCTCTCATGAAGCCACGACAACCCTGCCATGCCAACAATGGGCAAAAGTCAAGCAAGAAGTCCAAAACGCTTTTCCAATCCAAAACGTTTTTTCAATGTTACCAAAAGAAGTTGGTCAACCCCACAAATGGAAGATGCTGTAATAATATGAAGAGGGACCAAGGAAGATCAAGAAGCTACAAGAACTGGGATTTGGAGGATGACAATAGCATATGTAGTGGCTCATTACGAAGCAGTAGTAAGAAATCAAGTAGCAGGGTGATGGAGATGGATTTGGGAGCACTTGGAGGTATATTCAATGCTATGGGGATGAGCATTGCTCATAAAGGTAGCGGGTCAAAGAGGAGTAGTTCTCAGTCAGCTTCTTGTGACACCACACCAATTCATGAAGGATTTTCATTGTACTCTAGTGAGAACTCCAATGTTCAGGCTGCTATTGCTTATTGTAAAAGTTCACTTAGGCAATCATCTGATTTTTCGTTCTGAATTGTTCAGTTAGCCCCAATCCTTCTAGTTCTATGCTTGTATCGTCCTGATTAAGATCAAAATATTAAAGAAGAGTTCTTTTTCAGAAATATTTGTGTAAATAACATAGATCTTTTTAATTTCTCCTTATCATTTAAAGTCACTTTTGAGGAGAGTTATGTCCCTGTAGATCTTGATGCTCGAACAGAATTGTCTTCAGTCTCTAGTGAGATAGTATCTGTGGGATAAAAAGTCACTTTTGAGACAAATTAGCTGAGGGTGAAAAAAGTTTACCTAAGTAAACAGAAAAATCAATATAATGAAGGTGTTAGTCTAATTGGAATTTTTCTAATGTGTAGCTAATTAGCTAGAAATTATTCATGTTTTTATGCTAAGCAAATCAGGAAAAAAGAGGAAGCCTTTCGGAGGATTATAGAATAATATAACCTATGAGGTCTGAAATCATGTGTCCTGATGCTAGTGAATTCTATTCAGAAAGATTTGACTATTTTGTTTGTGCAGTCTCTAAGAATCCCCCCGCTCATACCATTTGGCTTGAGTATCGAATTTGCTTAATTAGGCCAAAACTTCGCCATGATATATAAATCAACGTCTCTGACATGTTATGTCTAACTTCTTTTAATCTCTCCCAAATTATCAGCATTTCCCTATGTGTAAATTGCTGTACGTTAATGTCAAAGGCCTCTTGTTAAGCGAGGTTCACTGAGGCGGGGCATAAATAAGGTTCTGCCCTCTGTGTAGTCCCAAAATGTGAACATTAGCGGCGGGAATGGAAAGGTTCTCATGCTAAGATGTTTATCCCTTATAATAAGTAGGAAATTAACACAGGAATATAACTCTGATCTTGTATAGAAGTGGCAGTATAATAATGAGATTTCACTAATTCTCAGTACTAAGAAGAAAAGAAATATAGGGGAGGGAAGAGAGAATTATTTGGGAGAAGATATGAGACATTGCACAATTTTCATGATCCCCATTCTAAGTTCCTATTCTACTTTTTATATGATTTACCTATTCTTCAGATTAGGCTGCTACTAATGGATCCAAGCTCATTTCATACATGTTATATCCCTTTTGAGGAACTCCTACCTCAAAGAACTTAGTCATTGTTCTCGATAATGGTTATCCTGGAAAAATAAAAAATAAAAACAGTTTTCCTTGGTGGCTATCTTTAAGCAATTTGACATTCATTAGAAAAATTGTTAATAATGATCCAATTACTACATATCCTTTTTTAGTTTTGTTTTTTTGGGGCAGTAAAATACATGTCCTTTTAGGAATGATATTAGTCTATAAATGAATAACAATTGAAAAATATTGGTATAATTATTTTGCAAATCCTTATAGTTTTATTTAATTTTTAATTAGGTCCTTATAGTTTAAAAGTTTATAAATAGGTGCTTATAGTATATAGTTTTTTCAATCAAATCTTTGCCATTATAAAAAATGGAATGTCCTATAAATATTCCATTTTCATTTCCCTCTTCACCCTCTTCTAGAAACAAAATATTCCATAATATATATATATATATATATATATATATATATATATATATATATGTGTGTGTGTGTGTGTGTGTGTGTGTGTGTGTGTGTTTTTTAATGGTAGGAACCTGATTTAATCCTGTCATACACTATAGGGACTTATGAACAAATTTTGGGGTAAATTACACCACCTCCTCAATTTGTGGAAATGTAACTCACACCTCCTCTATTTGTCCATCTAACACTCACACCCCTCTGCTTGTCAAATTTTAAGTATTTATATTAGGTTTCACTCCTTATTCACATAACATTGATAATAAACTTAACAGAATGATATTTTATGATATTAACTTTTTTTAATTAATAAAATTATAAAAATACCATTAAACTTAATAGAGGGGTTCAGGTATTTTTTATAATTTTATTAATTAAAAACGTTAATATTATAAAAATGTCATTTGTTAAGTTTATTAACAGTGTATGAATGAGAAGTGAAACTATAATATAAATACTTAAAATTTGGCAAGCAGAGAGGTGTGAGTGATGGACAAATAGAGGAGTGTGAGTTATATTTCCACAAATCTAGGAGAGGTGAGTGTAATTTACCTAATTTTTAAACTATAAGGACCTAATTAAAAACTAAATAAAAATATAAGACTTGTAAAATAATTAAACAAAAAATATTCAGTTATATGGAAAAAGTGCTAATCCCATTAGCGTTATTGCAATTTGCAATCAAGAGCTCATCTTAACACTTTTTTTTTTCCTTAAGTTTGAATTGAATGGTGTTATTTGGACCACTCAAAATGGGATGTCCATCACGGATTTGCTCTTCTCCTTCTCAAGGGAAAACATGTCTGCATCGGGGAGATATCCACATTCTTATATGACATATTTCATTCCCTTTCCCAATCAATGTGGACTAGTTCCACCCCTCCTAGTGGGGCCAACGTCCTTGCTGGCTGGCACACTAATCTCTGGACTAGCTTTCATATCATTTGTAACATCTGCCACATTTGGGTGTGCTACGTATCACCCTCAGGACGCCCAAATGTAATAGATGTTCCAGAAAAATGAAAGTTTTTTTTTCTTTTCTTTTAAATAAGGACCACACAAAATTTAATAGTAATAGATTAGTTGTTGGCATGGGTCTAAGGTAAGGGGTTAAAAAAACATTTCTCTTTATAATTGTTCTACTATATGAAATACAGACACACTATTTGAGTAATGCGTTTACGTGATAGATACGTGTCCATGTTAGATCTTGTATGATACAAAGATGACACATAGTTACATATATTTAATTTATATTTTTTGTCTTACTCTAACATAAAAAAATATAAATAAGGTTATGACAAATTTTTGAATTTATAAGAAAATAAAGCATAAGTAAAACTTATATAAATAGTATTTTAAATAATATATCATATTCTTTAAACTTTTAGTTATACAGATATTATATTTGTATCCTATAATTTTTCAATTTTGATATGTCTTACATATCCATGTCATGTCATCTCTCATGTCTGTGTTCTCTGAAAAAATAATGAAATGTTAAAATTTCATAATCTAGAAATAAGCTCGCAACCATCCTTTTGGGTAATCTATCCCCTTTTGGGCCAAGTCAACCATCTTTATGTTGGGCCGAGTAAACTATGCTTTAACATTGAATTGTTCTTGTTTATATATGGACTGGCAATTTTAATTAATTCCTAATGGGCACGTCCAAAAGTATAATGAATGGGCCAACCCCGTTTATACGGTTCACTAATGTAATAAATAATAACATATCCATGAACCAAAGAAAAAAAAATTAACTATATTTTTTTTCCCTATAAATATTTTTTTTGTGACTTTTGAGCCCTTTTCCTTCAATATTATTTGTTTGATCCCTATGTTCTTTATTTTTGTCTCATAAGTATTTTGGAATATACATTAAATATTGAAAATTTTACTTTTTGCCTTTATAAATATTATGAAAAGCTCTATTTGATCATTATAAATATCATTACTTAACAATGCCAGCTACAGCAAGGACAAAAAACATAATATTAAAAAAAGGACCAAAAACAAAATAAATAATAAATAAATAACACCTATATTTATAGATACTAAACATATACATTTACAATGAACAAATAATAATTGATGGGTTCTTAGTTTAAGAAGTTACGATGAGGCACATGTCAGAAAGTTGGCTCATGTGTATATATTGATTAAATAATGATTAATCTTGTTTGTGTATATACTTTGAGATATGTATCCTTAGATTTAAGAATATTTAAATTAAGGATATGTGAAGTTTGTCATTAGGATATGTGAAATTTGTTAAGACTTGGAAAGTCCATTAAGATTTGAAGTAAAGATTCTTTCAGAATAAGGACCCCCTTACAGGGAAAATTAATGGCCTAGATGTGTGTAGAAATGAGACGACAAGTAAAAAGATGGACTTTGATATGAGATAGGGTGTATAAGGGCTTTGGGTATGGGAACAAAGTGATGATATTCTTGTATTGTTTCTCTTCTCACAATGAAAGCGCTTATTCTCTAGGGTAGATGTAGGTAGAGATTTTTGTATGAGTGTGTTTGATTTTCATGTCTTTGCACTCATGGCCATATTGTTTAATTTTTTTCCTTTGGTGTTGTTATGCTTCATATTTGGTTTATTGGAATCATATGACTGTGTTTGAGGGACCCAAGTCTACTACATCATCCTATAAAACTAATATAGAGCTCATTGGAGCTCACTACAATCCGCAAATATTTGTGGCACATGGTTAAATCTTACGAATTTATCATGAAGGATTTGATGAAGGGGAGGCTTTACTCTATGGCAAGGTCGAAGAACACCCTTCTTCAATAAGAATGAGAAGCTAGAGAAGATGACAACTGATGAGTGGATTGCAAGACTACACATGTTTATTGGCTAAATTTTCGAATCAAAGTGAAGCCATGTTATATGGTGGATTCAAGGTGTGTGCAAGTTATCCATTGAGAGTTGAGGCCAATTGTACTTATTTGTAGTATTTACAAATTGTTGGGCAAAACAAAAGAATAAACAAATTCTAAACAACACGCAAAATTTAACGTGTTTCAGTCTTCACTATCTACATCAATGACTTGACAAATCTTTCAACTATTTACAATTTTTAAACGCTAAATTGCAATCATCCTGATATATCTTTCATTACATAGATAGCTCCTAAAAACTACTCATACAATGGATCACTCCCACTCTTGGAGGATATCTAAACCTAATACTCAAGGCTTATATTTATAAGCCAACATACTAGCAAAGCTTCTACATGTTACCAATGTAAGACTTGGGGTTAAATTCCAACAAATCCCCCCTTAATTCAAAGTCATGTTGATTGCATCTCTACAAACATTATTCTTCCTTCACTTGCACATGGATGCATGACTTGGCCCCTATATTGCCAAAAAGACTTTCACACAAGCTATATTCACTTTCATCGTCGCTCCAGAACACACCGCATGATCTCTTCATTGCCAGGAAGACTTTCGATAAGAGACTCCATAAATCCAAAAACTATCATTCTATCCAATACTTGACCAAGCTCAACGGACCCCAAACTATGGGCTCTGATACTACTTGTTGGGCGAAGGAAGCAAAAGAAATAAACAAACTCTAAGGAACACACAAAATTTAATGTGGTTCAGTCTTTATTGTCTACATCCACAACTTAATAAATCATTTAACTATCTACAACTTTTAAATGGCTAAACTTAGAAATCATCATTACAAATCTTTCATTATATAGCTCCTAAAAACTATTCATATAATTGATCATTTCCACTCTTTGCAGCATATCTAAACCCAACACTCAAAGCTCATATTTATAAGCCAACACACTAGCAAAGCTTCTACATCTTAACAATGTGGGACTTTGGGTTAAATTCCAACACAAATAAGGATTCTTCACGGCATTCATGAAGGTTTTCACGTGTTAGGAAAAGTTACAAAAATAATATGAATAAATATTTCCCTTTTCTTGGCAATTAAATATGATTAAAAAAATTACAAAGTAATCAATAGATAAGTAAACTATGAACAAATAAATTATGCAGAAAATTAAACTAGCATACCAAGAATTTTTAATGTAAAAACCCCCCTAGGATGAAGGACAAATACAAGATCAAATCCAAAAAATTCTCCACTAATCAAATCAATGGATACACAAAAGTCTTTCTCGATTGGTAGATAACTACAGAAATTCCGACAACAAATAACCAAGGAAATAAAATATCTCAAACAACAATAAAGATAATATGATATATTGACCAGATAAAATTTTATCTCACACTGATAGGAATATATCTCTGTCAATATAAACTCAAAATTAATTTACTCTACTGGGAAAAAAAAAAATACGGCGCACCAGGTTGCACACAAAAGACCAAGGACGGCAGTGTGCAAAATAAAATCCCATCATGTTGCTTCTCTCTCACAAAATAAGGCTCTGTATATTGCCTTTGTAATAAGCCAAAAGCCAAGGGCTTAAAAATACATACACGCTTCTCGAGGACACACGAATTAGGATTTCAAATCCTTGTTGAAATGAAAAAGGACCACCAGCCACGTGATGGAAAAAAAATAAGGAAAATTATTACTATTATGTTTCTAAAACAAGAGTGTTGGACTTCAATTAGAAGTGACCCAACCTAGCAACACGGAAGTTGCGGTTTGGTTGGATATTAATGATTTCTAAGGAAGCGAGATATTCACTAACTTAGGCTTATGTTTATGCCTTGATTAAATAACAATAGATTTTATTTATGTATATCTTTGAAATGTGTATCTTTTAAGATATGATGTATCATTGGATTTAGAAATATTTAAATTAAGGATATGTAAAGTATGTTAGAATACATGAAGTCTATTAAGATTAAAAAATATATATTAGGATTTGAAATAAGGGAAAATAGAAACTAATGACCCTTTTGTTATAAATAAAATCAATTGCTTAGTGTGTGACAGTGAGAGAACAAGGGAAAAAGGATAGACTTTACAATGAAAGAGCATGTACAATGACTTTGAGTACGAGAATAAAGTGATATTTTTGTATTATTTTTCTTTTCATAATGAGAGTGTTTATTGTTTGAAATGGATATAGGTATCAGGTTTGATGAACTACATAAACTCTTATCTATCCATTCTCATGATTGTCTTATTTAATTATTCTCTTAGTGTTGTTGTGCTCAAAATTTGATTTATCAGATTTGTACGATTGCGTTTGAAGGACCACTCCCCCTGAACCCACTTCACCATCCCTATCACTGGATATGATACAAATAAACAAGGAAAAGAAATATGGTACAGTGAAATGATCAATGGATCGGTTGGAAATTATTGATTTGAAAAAATACGAATTCTACGCGAGGAATTAAAATAGATCTAGATCTGGTCTCGCGAGCCAAACTTTTAGTTATATCTCATGTCACGTAAGATGATGACAATAAATAAATAAACTTAAGTTGTCCTTCAATTTATTTTGATATGCATGTGTCATCATTGTCGCAGAACACACATGGATGAATGACATGAATCAGGGTAAGGGATATAATAATACGTCAAAGGACAAACAGGCTAATAAAATATTGTTCCCGGAGAGTGATGGAACTTGGATATTAGACTAAAAACCTAGCCAGGTAGGCAGAGGGTTTATTGTTATTCTTTTGAGATAGGGGGTTATAAATTAAAATTGAGTCATTGCTGTGTTTTTAGCCTCGATCACAAGCATAGCAATGTACATTGTAAGGGATAAGAGACTTAGTCAACCTCCAAAGTCGTTTATCTTGATATATTCCATATTAACCAAGAGTTTAATTGTGACCGTAAACTTTTATACATTGATAATCTAATTATATACTATTGTACGTATAACTAATCAAATGGTTAATTACTATGTTAAATTTTGTAAGAGATTATATATATATATATATATATATATATATATATATATAAAAGTAGGGCTTAGGGTGAGATGTCGAAGTTTAAAACTGGAAAATTTTAGGCTTAGAAAGCACTTGCAGATAAACTTATATCTGTATTATCCTAAGAAAATGAGTGTGGACTTGAACCTGCAACTTGTTAAATGCGAACCATGTCTTGCTCATCAAATTCCTTAGGGTTTAAAGATTAATCTATATAATGTAAGTGTAAAGTGTTTTATAAGTAATTGCCTGTTGGCGCTATTTTTCCGGGTCTTAGGGCCCTCCCTGATAAAAAAAAGGTGTTTTATAATTAAATTTATTAATTAATATGCCATTGTCATGTATAGGTTCTCCAGAGATTTTTATTTCTATAAAAAAAAAATACATAGAGGCAGCATGATTTTGAATTTAATTGGAAATAAAATATTCTTTTAAATCTCAATACTATCTAGTCGTATATATTCTGTATAAAGTTATGCGATGAGTCTATTCATATATACTTTTCAAATTTGAATGAAGTGATATCTACATGAGAGATCGAGAAAGCATATTATTAAGCCAAAAATTGTCTTCATCCGTATCCAGAGCTGGAGGTGGGCAACTCACTCACATGAGACGGAGACAAACGGTCGAATCCAAATCCATATAGTGTGTCAGTGGGGACTAAAGTTGTAGAATCAATGCAACTTTGCTTTGACTTACATGGAATGGAAACTTACTGCAAGTATGATTGCTTTTCCCTTCAAATTAAGCCCGCGCCCTCTCTTGCCTTTTAAATCTAATAGTTAATACTACTTAAAATTAAAATTCACACTCATTTCATACTAATATTTATAAGAAATATTTTATAAAAGGCTTAAATAAGTTTTTAGTCTTTATAAATATAACTTATTTTGATTTTTACACCTCAACCTTTTTCTTTTATTTTAGCCTTTTATAATATTATGTTTAGTCCATGTGCTTAGGAATGTTCATAGGTTGGGTTTGTTTTGGGGTAAAATAAAAACCAACCCAATCAATTTCGTAGGTGTTGGGTTGGTTGATTCTTTCAAAATTTGATGATCAATTTGAACCAACCCAACCTGATCTCAATTGAGCAGGATTGAATACGATGCTCTCAGGTTTTGCCTTTTTTAAAATTAGATTATTAAAAGGGTAAAGAATTACATTGACATTCTTTTGAGATTTGATAAATTCGGTACAATATACTCTTATTAGTGTGAGGTAATTTTACCCGATTAGCAAACCACTTTGTCTCCTTTGTTGATTAGGTTATTTTATTCCCCTAGTAATTGTTGTGCAAATCTTCTTTTTGTTCGATTGGTGAAGACATTCTCGTGTATCCATTGATTTGATTAGTAAAGAATTTTCTAGGTAAACCCTGTGGTCTTTTGTCCCTCATTCTAAGGGTTTTCTATGTTAAAAATTCCTGGTCCGTGTTGGGTTTAATTTTCTGTATATTTTATTTGTTCACAGTTATTTATCTATTAATTATTCTACAACTTTTGGTAATCATATTTAATTGCCAAGAGAAGGAAAATGTGTATTCCGTATTATTTTTGTACTTTTCCTAATTACATGAAATGAAGATGTATGACTAAAAAAAATTATCACAGGTTTTAAATTAACAAACCCAAGAATAAGGAGGGGTGGGGGTGGCGATGAGGATTGAAATAGAGATGGACAATGCAAGATTAGGAGTGAAGGTCAATGAGTTCAGCAAGATGAGAGTGAGGTGGGGTGGGGGTGATTATTTAGGATTAATTTACTAATCGTAAATGATCAAGGACTAATTAATATATCTATATGTTGCAATTGTAAGAAACATTGATACCAGTTTATTTTGTTAGGAACCAAAATGAACCATTGTTGCAACGAATCATTACGGGACGGCGAAAAAAATTTATTTAAAAATTGGAGTCACCAAGTTTATTTAAATTTGGGAAAAACTGGAAAAACCATTTATTTTAAGAAATGATCTTTGAAACCAATTTAAGTTCGAGTCGGTTATGCATAGGGAATGGTAAGAATTAACACCCTAATACACCCTATTTCGACCATACCTTTCATTAACTGCAAATTAAATAATAACTCTTTTCTAAATAAATAAATAGGTGAATAAAAAAATATATTTACAATTTAAACAAAACAATTTTAAGGAAAATTAATTTTGACTTGACAGGGGCGCCTCCCACGTCCCTCCTTGCAATGAGAAACTCAAAGTCACGTAGTCTGGAAAAATGATTCTGAGTTACGGATTTTAATTATGAAGAGAAGAACATAAAATATGCATTGATTGATTTTAATCTTGAATATAAATTCTTGACGGACAAATTATTAAAAAGAAATCCGCTTTGCAAGAATTCAAGTTAGCACTAGGCTACTCAATAAACTCATACAATGCAACACCCATGAAGGAAGCATCGGCTTCTCAGTCATAATTGTCAATTGCTATGCGGATAAAACTATTTTTATTTATTTATTTACTTTTTATTTTTTAAGAATTTTTATATTTTTTGCTTTTTAAAGGAAAAAAACTTCCTAAGACATGAAAAAAAAATTCAGCCTAAAACAAGAAAATGGCCCAAAACTAAGACCCAAGACTTGATCACCCAAAAGAAAGAACTTCTAAAGGAAGGCCCCAAGCCCAAACCAAACAAACCAAACAAATCCAAATAAATAAAAATGGAACCTTACACCCAAAAATGATCAAAACCTAAATCCCCAAATTGTAACCAATGTGTGGCTATTACCCAAGAATGGAGGCAGCACAGGGGGACCACCACAACAGAGGGGAACGAAGGTTCTGGGGAAATGAGGCGGATGGTGACCGGCAGAGGCGCGGAGGGAGTGGGCGGGCGCAGCGGTGAACCGCGTGAAGGGCGCTGGTTGCAGGAGGCTGCGCGGGGAGGGGAGCTCAATGGCTCTCTCGCGGTGGTGGAAGGCAGGACGGGACGAGGTCACGCGCTCGGCTGTGCGCTGGTTCGGCGCGCGAGAGGGCTGTCGGGCGTGGCGGTCTTCGCAAGGGAGAGGCTCAGGAGCACGCACGGTCAGAGGAGAGGTGCTGGTGGTTCCGTCAGCTAGATAGCTCCGTTACATGAGGACGCGTCGCGAAGGAGCAGAGGAGTCGCCCGACTGAGGAGAGATCCAAGGGTTGACGCGGCCTGTCAGCGACGGCGGTGTGGCCGCTGAGGTGTTGCTCGACGTTTCGCTGGCTTGGAGTGGTGGCGGTGAGGTCGTGATCCGATGACAAGCTCCGTTGGCGCGGCATGAGGTCCGACGAGGGCAGGCACGCGGTCTTCGCGTGGTGCTCCTGGGCCTGGGCGCAGTGTCTTGCGCGAGTTTTGTGATTTGGTCCCCGTTTTCTTCCTTTTCTATTTTATTATTGGGTTTTATGGAGATTTGGTTGTGGCTTTATTTCTGGTTTTGACTTGGGTTCCAGATTGTGTTGATCATTATGATGGGTAAGGTTGATGGAGATAATGATGGATGGTTGTGATGATAATGGTTTGTGGTTTTTGTGATGAGAGGGATGTATATGGAGATGATGGTTTTATTGTGTATGCTGTGATGGAAATGGGTTGAATAAGGATGGTTTTGATGATCGTCGTTTGTGAATGAGTGCCCCCTTTACATGTGATTTCCTCTATATTTTGCTTGTTTTCATTTAATTAGAATTTATTCCATGTTGTTCCTGGAATGGAGGAGCACCCCACTAAGCTTGTCCCCATGTCTTGTTGATTGTTGAATGCTCCATTAATTAAGTAGAGAACCCATATTCCTTCAGGAATCTGAGTGGAGAGCAAAATGCTTGGATAGAGGAAGTGGGGAAGACCCACTATGTAGTGTCCGCCACCCCTCTTTTTTATTTTTTGTTCAAAAGAAATAAGTGAAAAGGCTATAATAAAAAAACTTTGGGCCATTTACTGAATTATAAAGGATGCAATTTTTGGATTTTTGTTTAATGTAGGACAAAATCGAGCGTTCACAACCATATTGTCCATAAATGATATTGTAAATGATTAATTTAGAGGTTTACTCTTATAAGAAAAATACTAGCAGTATCATTCATCAAAAGAGTCCACATCATAGTGGTGGCCTCTCAAGCATATGAAACCCAACCTCATAGGAGTTCCATTACCCTCCTGCAGGAACACATCTAGAAAAAAAATTTTGGAAGGGCCGTAAATAATAAATTATACTATCAAATAAATATTATAATTTTCTTGCATGAGTAGTTTTTTTTTTTGTACTGTATGAGTAGTATTTATTATAGTTACTTGAGAGTTGTAACTATTATTTTGTTTTTGTTACGGTTCACATTCTCTTTCTTTTTTTAGTCATTTTTTTTTGTCAATAAATAAATAACATGTCGAAAATATTTTCTCAAAAAATTATAGGAAAAAAATTTTACCACAATCTTTCAATATGGTCTTATAAGCCAATTGACGAATTTAAAAGGAATTAATAAAATTTTGTTTTAAGTGTATCAAAAAGTAAAAATAAAAGTATAATCAACCCTTTATATTATATTTATATACTCTTATATATATTCTCATATTTTTTAATTATATATATTTTTCTAAAACAATTTCGGAGGGGAGCCAGTCCCTGCTTGCCCCCTTTGTATCCGTCTCTGCCCTCTTGAAGGCCATGGGTATTTGAAGCTCTCAACGTCTAGCTTGCACTGGTTGAGGAAAAATAAAAAAAAAAGTAACATTTGTTTATAAGGTTCATTTGTTTCGCTCTATAATGCATATTTTCTACAATGTATTAATATTTGAAGATAATAAAACTTAACTATATGATCTTATACTTATTATTCAAGCTCCTCATCACTAATCCAACCTTACTGCTTTGAATACATGCATGTTGAATGGTATTGATTGACCACGTGGAAGTCCCAATTGGTATTCATTTTTTTGGTATAAAATTTTAAAAAAAATGTATTCCTCTAAGCTGTAGTTTACATGTATTGGTATATGTATCTATTTATAGAAACTTTATTGTCTTTTATTTCATTGTTTACATAACTATTATAGAAGAAATATTCATTTTTATTTTCTCTTAAATATAGATAATTTTTTCATTTTTCTCCTTATATTACACTGTGGAGATTAATGTATATTTTCTGTCTTGATCCCGTGTTAGCTCAGTAATCAGGTTCTCGATCGGATATACCAATTGTCATGATCTTCTTTTTTACTTCTTTCTTCTATTCTTTTTGGTGGAGGTCATGATCTTCATTCGATTGAGTAGATAAGACAGCATGACCCAGATGTTCTAATCAGCTTTTCACCTGGAGCATCAGACGCCAAAACCAGAAAATATAGTTTGCGTAGTACTTTCGCCTTTTGCATTAGATTCTGTCTCCGATGACTGCTGCGGCCTTTTTAACAACTGTTTGTGAATTGTGAAATGCACTCACCATCACACCGCAATTGTTTGAGTTATGACTGCAATATAATATTCTTTTGGGAGATGGTCCAAAAGAACCATGCCAAATTAGCGGCGTTAGAAACTAAATAACTTATAACCAATTGCTTGATAAATTAGTTATTAATTTAATTTTGATGAATTATATATAAGTGTAGGAGTTTTTTTACAAAGATATATATTCATACTTGTAAAGGCATATGCGTCTTTAATTTATCATGCTTGTGAAGGCATATGATGCGCTTTTTTTGTTCTTTTGATATGACGCATATGATGCGCTTTGTGATCTAACTATGAACATCACGAAATGTATTGATATACTAACTCATTGTTTATTATAATAGTTTTTCAGTTTAGTCAAACTTAAGAAATGTAATGCATTTTGAAAGTGACTAGATTTGACATGTGTGTCACTCTAAAAAATTCTATGTAATCCGAGAATTATCATACAGACAAATTTTGATCATCTATAAAATATATTTAACTATTTTATTTTTTAAATTTTGGAAGTAATTATCAAATGGTATGTGTCTGTACCAAAAAAAATATGGTATGTGTCTGATATCCTAAAAATATTATTTAATCCCAGAACTAGATTTATATATATATATCATTAATTAATTAAATGAGCTCAAACCCCAATACTGAGTGAGAGAGCAAACATCCAAACACAAATCCTGCAAGATGAATACAAGGATAAGACACAACAGACCTACACTTTCTAGTTTCAGGATCCACTCTAATAAACTCAAAAACAAAAGACTAGCATGCACACACAAGTGGCATTCACAAAAATTAACATTAGCATGTCAGACAAATTCAACCACTCCTGCTCACTAAATTCTAAATGCAGCCTTCGAGATTCCTTTGTTCCAGCATATATTATATGCATAATCTAAGATAAGTACACACATCCTCCAAGTCCCCTGTTAGAAACCTTACGCACCCACATAACAACAATAAAACACACATAGGAAACCAACAATACACCATAATTCATATCTTGCGGTCCCCATTTCAAACCCGCAACCACATCGTACATAGCACGGCCCGATTGATCATTGTTCCTGCACTTCTTCTTCCTTGTTTAATAATAAGCATAAATGCACAATTAACAACTCACCACAATGATATAAGAAAAAATCTTAGGTGCTCTAAGAGTAAGGCAAAACATTTGGTCCAAACTTGATCAAATTATATAAAATTTGGTCACCATAAATTGTCAAACTCGCCCAAATTAAAATTAGGTTGCTCCAAACTTATGGTTATGGTATAGAAACAACTCAAATCGTTACTCCAAAAATCTTAGACACCATTTCCAATTATAAACTGTGAGGAGGAGGGGGGTTATGAACTGTAAATAATAAACGACAACAACGAAAAGAAAGCAATATATAAATTAAAGACAATCAACTGAGGACCTATTGGCATATTTGAATTCGATCCATCACAGATAACAAAGTCATCATTTTTATATATTATTCTCTACCTAGTAGGGTACCTCCCATTGCAAACCTTTCCTCCTCTTCTCTAAAACTCACTGCAAAACTATCACAAAAGTCATCCTTTTGAGATAACACTCCTCCGTTAAGGGTATTCACAAGTTGAGTTAATTAGATCAGGTTTGAAGAGAAAATCCAATCCAATTAAATGAGGTCATTTGGATTAAGTCGATTTTTATTTTTTTTAAAAAAATTATCAATCCAAGCCAACTCACTCCAGTCTAAATCGAGTTAGATCGGGTTGGGTGATTGGGTTCTTTTTTTTGTTTTTAGTAAAATACAACTCCCTCCCTTAAGACTTAATTACACTCTCTTTCTTTGTATTTTTAAAATATACATTTTCCTTCCCTTTATTTGTAAAATATACACTCATCCCTTAAAAATTGAGAAATACTACACTTTGGCTTTTTAAAAAAATTTATTACTTTTCTATTTTTCATACTTATTATTTTATTTTTTAATCAAAATAGCCTTTTTTAATATATATATATATATATATATTTTTTCTTTTACAAGTTAAATATATGTGTGTGCATATAATAATAAAAAATATTGATATATTTTTATATACACATGTATTAATTCAATTTTTAAAATTTTACTATATTATAAAAATAAATTATAGATTGTAAAGCCTGGTCTGATGAGATTAATGCAGCAAATCCCAGGAAAGTTACGTGGTTATGATATAAGGCTATTCACGACATTTTCACAATGTGGTGTACAGATAGTGGGACTTTTATGTTGTATAAATCCTTTGTTTCTCTCAATCTTGTTCTCTCACAGGGGTCGCTTTTTCTAACAAAGGGGTCTATTTGGCTTTTGTTCTCTCTGGACCAAGCAAGAACAGCCTATCAATTCAAGGCTGCCTAAAAGTGTGATTGAGGGCGATAAGATCCGGCTTTTGTGCACTTTTCTTGTTCTGTCTCCAACCCCATTCTTGATGCCAATGTCGAAAAGGATTTGAGTGGCAGGCTTTCTATTCTGGTGTTATGCTGCCCAAGTTTTTTTTATGTCTCTTTTTAGATTTTCAACAGCTGCACAACTATACGGTGGAAATAGATCGAGTGTTAGGCTTTAACTTAAATAGTGGTCTATTTTCCTAAAATGAAGTCTAAGTTCTTGTCTATTACATAACATACCCTTTTATGGCTAAGGTTAACTTCTTAAAACCTAATCTAATGTAAACTTATTTAAAAGCTTATATAAAATATTTTTAAAAAATCAAAATGCATATTCTTAAATAAATCAAAACATTACAAAATATATCAAAAATTATTTTTTCAAATATACTAAAACACTTTAGTTAAAAAGTATATTTTTAAATAGATTAAAATATTTTTATTATTATTAGATATTTAAATGATGATGATGATAATAATAATAATAATAATAATAATAATATAAGTAGATAAGTCTGTTAAGCTCAATAGACTATTTTTATAGTGAAAGGTTACGAATTAGCTAAAAAATATTTTGAAAAGGTTAATTTACTTATTTATAAACAGGTAAAGGTTCAAATGGTAAAGCATATGCTAGGTCAAAGACCCTTCACGAGTGGCATAACCAACTTCCACGCCAAAACACAACCTTCCTGAAGTGCTCTCCTGTTTTTTTCTCTCCCCAATATCGGTTGGTTGGCGTAATGGAGTAGGAAGACAATTCACCGCAACAAGGAGCGGGACTATCTTTCTTTTTATTATTCGGTTGTCGTACATGGAGTTGAAATTCTCTCATTTTGCTCCATCCTTAGTTTGAGGATGTTGAGTGTTGTTATATAAACTATCGATGAAAAAAAAAAAAAGTCGTAATCCTGCCTTTGAATTTGAGTACTAATACCATAACCAAAGTTCTTGACATTGAGGTAGACCGATTGTAAACAAACCCTGTAAATGATGATTCGTAAATTTTCCTTATCTGACTCCAATTTCTGCTTTCTATCCATCTCTTATTCTTTGCCCATGGCTTCAATCCCATAACAAAAACATTTTTTTATAGAAGGTCTACTAAATGTGAAAACGCTGCAATTTCGGTTGCATTATCAACTAAAATTGTCTTCAAGCATGAAAATATTGAAAAAAAAATTCGTTTTAAAATTTTCAATATGTGAGATTCATCAAAAAAAAAATTTAAAAACTTGTCTTTTTTATTTTTTAGCCTGTGTTCTAAGGATACCAGCTAGAACTTTTCTACTTTTATTTTTTCAAAATCAACAATATTTGGAATACGTTAGACCACTTTTAATTCAACTTGAGTCGGATTGGCACACTTGTGAGATAAAACTATTTACCAACTAGCGTTTTTTGCGGGCAATGCACATGGTTATAAAAATTAAGACTAATATGTATAAAGTTTTAAATGTATAATGTAAATGTAAGTATATGTTATGTTATTACATGATACATCTTATACAAAAATGCTTAGCTTAAGGTGAAATAATATTTTTAAAAAAATTATAATTATAAAACTATTATTGGAATAATAAATGACATTAAAATAATTGTATAAATCAATTCCATTTATCACTTTGTTATTGAAAATGTAATTCATTTTATAAAAAATATTTTAAAAATTTTAAAGTGATTATAAATTGAACAAAATGAAAAGAAAAATTGGTTTCATTTTTCCTGTCCCTCCAATTTATTAAAAAATAAATCATGCTAGATATCCCTCCTATCCTATTCTTTTTGTCCACATTATTCAACCTACTAACAATGACTAACTAAAATTAAATAGAAAAAATAAAATACATAAATTATAAGGTCTAAAGTCCACTTGTTAAAGTGGAATTAAATAATTAAAATAAAATATTTATGTGTTTCTCATCCATTTCATGTTCTTTAATATCCTAGGATATTTTTAATTGGAGAATAAATTTTCATAGAATAATTTTATACATAGAGTTTATCCATCATATTTATTTATAAACTCTTACATAGGAATTCATTGTAATTTCTTCCTTATGTTACTCATGTATAATAATATAAATGATTCTCAATAATAAATAATAAAACATACTTAACAAAATCATTAGAAAAGCAGCGGAAAAAAGTCATTAGAAAGAAAGAAAGAAAATTTGTGCAATTCAATTTTATAAACTTCTCGTTATAAAATTGTGATTAATTTCATAAGACAATTTTTGCACTTTCAAAATACATTATTTTCTCATAAAAATAATTTTCAAAATAAAATAAAGTGAAATAAATAAATATTTACATTTTAATTTCAATTTACAGTTTAATTATCTAATATTTATTAATTTATTTAATGTTAAACATAGACATGGATAACATTTTGATTCCAATTATATTGACGGGAAATTTAAATCAGGTAAAAAAATAAATAAATATTTTCAAATAAATTATTCAAGGATTTAAATCATCAATATTTTTTTACATTTTTATTACTTGAGTTCAAAATACATAGTAAAATATAAAATAGATATAACCAAACAAAATGAACAATATTTTGAAATTAAATGAACAACATTATGTTACTTTTATGATGGGTGTTATGGCGAGATTTTATCTATTTTAAAACATTATTTGTTACATAGCATATTTTGCACTTGCTTTTGAAGCAATTTGTTTCCTTTCCATTGTCCAACAATTAATGGCGGAAAAAGAACAAAATGAGAAAATTGAAGGGACATGATCAAGTACAGAAACAATTGGAAAGTACTTATCATGTATTTTGATTTTTAAATTTTAGATAAATGAAAATAAACAAAAACATTCAAATTATTTTAAATATAATCAAAACTCATTTCTTACTAATTAAAAAATTAATTGTATATTTATATCATTATCTCCATTTATTACGGTGGATGTCAAATGAATATACATTGATCTACAAAATATTTTAAATTTTATAACTGATTATTAGCAAAAATAAATTAAAAAATGAAAATGATCATAAAATGACAAATGAAGTATAATTTAATGTTTAAGGTTCCTACACGTCTAAAGTAATATTTAAGGCTCACAATTTTCATAACTTTAATCTATAATTATTTTAAAAATATATAATAATAATTATTATATATCATTGAAATATTATTGAAGATTATCAATATTTGATTAAATATATCATTTATCATTTAAATAATAAATATGATTACCTATCTATTTTGAATGTCACCAAATTTTCCTTTTTTTATTATTTTTTATAATTTTTTTTGTTATTATCAAAGATAGATATTTGAACAAATACTATCATATTTTATTTACATATTCTTAAACTGCATGTTATCAAATTAATGTACTATATCTCGAATTAATTTATTATGCATATAGGATTATTAAAAAATGAAAAAAAATAAAGGACACAATAACATGTGCCAGCATATATAAAGACCCCAAAATAAATAAAATATCAAAACACAAATATAGAAGAGAAAAAACTAATGGTTGAAAAATAATCTTAATTATTAATTATTTTTAAACGAACCAAATGATGTTTAAAATTTGTTAAATTACATTGATGATTATAACCAAAAAATTTATAATTATTGTTATTATGATATATTATTGATACTTCCATTTTTATTTTTATAATTAATATTAATTAATAATGAATAAGTATCAATTTACCTATAGGGTGAAAAGCCTTCAATTTTTTAACATTAAAACTTAAAAAAAAAAGACTTCAATTTCATGATTTGCCCTTCTTTGATAATGACACTAACTATTTATTAAATTTTATGATACTCTTTTATAGTTTGTTCATTATTTAATTATTTAACTATTAACTTATTTTTAAAATTAATTTATATATATTCAATTTACCATAAGGTATATTTAATTAAATTGTTATTTCCTTTTAGTAATGGTCAACAAACTAGTTTTAATACACTCTATGCATTAACAAGGTTCAAACGAGTAGTTGTATAAATATAGGAACCTCAAATGTGTGCAAAGTTGAGAAGCTTCAATCATTAGTGACACTCTTTTATTATTTTGTTTTAAGTCACACACAAAATTAAAGATTTAAAATAGTATGGTGTATTGTTCTGTTTTATAATCAATTTAAAATGAAAGATCACAGAGCAAAGTCTAATAGTATGGTCTATTATTCTGTTTTATCTTGTTGGCTTTTTCTTTTGAGCCTTTGTCATCAAATTAACCATAAAAGAAAAATATTTATTTTTATTTCAGAATAAACTTATTTTCAACAATGCCAGCAAATAGGAGAAATGTAATTATTCAACGAATAATTTGTTTTAAATTATAACCAACTCTCATTGCCTAACTTTCCTCCTTTGCAGTTGTTCTTACCTATAAATGTGACAAGAGTGTAATTAGCTCTAACGTCCGTAAGCAGTGGGGTACCTCCAAAGATACTCCAACACTCAAGTCGCAAATGAATGAGGTATAAAGTGGTAAAAGAATAGCATGTAATTAGCTTGTGATACCTGGGACGTTGAGCCTCTTATATAGTGTGAGGTGACCTCGTGATAAGTTAGGAGATAATCTACCCTGAATGGGGGAAATATCCTAGGATTTAGTAAATATTAGATATATTTTGTATTTGTAGGAGATATGACATAATATATGATATACAATGTAATAATGATAGGATATAATGAAAGCTATAGAGAGATCCTGTATGGGATTTACGAGATATCCTTAACTAAATCTGGAAAGAATCTAGGGGATCTAGGTGCTGCATGGCAGATCTGGACCCATGTTCTAGCTCTAATGGTTTGGGTTGTAATGCTCAGTGACGAGAGTGGGGAGTGATCACCGTGCAAGAAGGCATGGATAATGAGCGGCTCCTAGGCTTCTAAGTGGAGGGTACATATATGAACCAATTACACACCAGAATGAGAAGGATCTTGAGGCTGTATAGGTATGAAACTATACAATTAAGGATAGCTTATATGAATTGATTGGTACTAACTATGCCAACAAAGATGCATCTTCTTTTAGGTAGCCTATCACTAAAGCACTTCATCGTTAAACGTGCTTGACTTGGTGAAATTTTGGGATGGGTAACCTCCTGGAAGTTCCGGGAAGTGTATGAGTGAGGACAAAGCATGAAAGGACCCGTATTAGTTTGTGAGACAATCCTCAATCCATAAAGCAACATGGGATATTACAAATGGTATCATAGCCTGCACCTCTTGGTCAGTGTGTTCGGGACGAACCAAGTAGAAACTGTGGACATGCAATGCCCGATGAGAAGGGTGGGGAGTAATCGTCGTCAAGAAGGCACGGACAATAAGCGGCTTCTGTCAGGCTTCTAAGCGGAGTACATGAATGAACCAATTACACACCAGAATGAGAGGATCCTGAGGCTCTATAGGTATGAGACTAGAGTTGAGGATGACTGATATGAATTGATTGGTACTACCTATGCCAACAAAGATGCATCTTCTTTCAATAGCCCATCACTAAAGAACTCCATGGTTAAGCGTGCTTGACTTGGATAAATTTTGGGATAGGTGACCTCCTGGAAAATTTTCAGAAAGCATGTGAGTAAGGACAAAGCACACTAAAAAACCCGTGTTGGTTTATGGAACAGTCATCAATCCATAAAGTAGCATGAGATGTTACACCGTCGAGGTATTTGGCCCATATTTCTAGTCTAGTACATAGCCCCGAGCTTGGTCATAGGCCGAGTAGCTGATGTTGATGTATCATGATTCTAGGTGTCATGGCCGAGGTGTGTCCTGAGCACTGCGTGTTTAGCTCGAATGAGTTAGCTTCTTATGCATCTCAGTACACCTTTTCAGTCCTAGTGAGAACCGTTGGATTTAAAGTGACTAGCCCCCAGGTTGGATGAAGTAGGTAGTCGAGCAATGAATACGAGGACTGGGAGCTTGAATTGCCTAATTTTGCAAGTATGGTTACAGTGTGTCTTCTCAGTTGCGAATGAGCCATTAGATCAAAAGTTGAGCCCCAAGTCCTTGATTAGGTAGTGTGTCTGTTGGCAGTAGTGTTCATGCTCTCTTTTTGCCAAAAGTGATTTCTTAGTCTATTTCGAATGGTCTTGTAGTTGCTTGAGGGCGACCTGAATGAGTCAAGGTCTAAGCTTTTACTAATTTGGCCAAGCTTGTAACTTTGGCTATGAGATGGTACTAGTCATGGATGTTCACATGGTGTGTGTGGCACTTTTCCTCCTATGTCAATGGGCTATTAAACTGCTAGTCGAATGCTGACTTTGCATTATTAAGGCTCGACCAAGAATGGCTAAGTGCATGGCCGAGGTGTTGACTTAGGGCTTGTTAGGTTTTATGTCCATTAGAAGTTGACCCAAAACACTGTGGTACTTTGTTGGCATTGTAACTTAAGGTTTATGAAGCATGAGGCTGAAGTCATTATGGAGGTCGATACCTCGCTTTACGTCTGTGTTTTGCTTTTGATGTTTCGAGGATAACTAGGTCTTCATTGTGCTCAGAGAGCTCAAATGTGGATTCAGAAGGATGGGCCGATGTGCATGTTAGAATGTCCATGGTTTGGAAACGTGTTAAGAGTAAGTCGAGGATGTCTTGAACCAAGATGCTTTGAGGTGTGGAAACCTTATCATTGTCAAGCTGGAGAGTGACTCTGGTCCAAGGGTGTTCCAAGAATTAGGTGTGTTCGGCAATGGTCAGAGTACATTTGATCTTGTAATTCTCGTTAGAGTGTTAGAAGTCTCGAATGGTGCTGAGGTAGGCTTGGCGAATGGTTTAGAGCTACTCGCGCTAGTCACTAGGTTGTCCTACTTTCATTAGAATGTGGACTTGCCAAGTAGTTCAAAGTCTCGCATAGGGAGGACTTTCCTACTTCACTGGAAGTTGGGTTCCTTTTAGCCATAGTAGTGAGTGCTGGAGTAGGTCTATATATAATACAAATATGTCAGGCACATGAATAGTTAGATCATAAATGAATTGAATATGAGATATAAATTCTACACAAAAGGAATCTTCATGGAATGTAATAGGACATGTCCTGCATATAAAATATTAGATTATGAATAAGATGATTCTAGAGTAGCGGAAACATATTGAGGGAGCATAGCTTGGCCTAGAAAAGACGTAAAGGTCGGCCTAGAGAAATGCTTGTAATTCAAGAATATAACGTCAAAGTTAATTTGATCATAAAAATAATATAATAATAAATTCTTTGTATCAAAGTTGGTTCACATGAGGGTAACATATGTGTAGCACTTAAAAAATTCTTCATTTGTCATCAGTGGAAGATGAGGAATAACAATGTGTGTCTTTTTCTCCTGACTTAGGCCTCTTCTTCTTCTTCTTCTTCTACAAATGTTTCAGTATCCTTCTCGATTAGGCGTTCAATCTGATTTTTTAGGCCTTTGCATTCTTCGGTTGAGTGTCCAAGGGCGTGTGGTATTCACACTTTTGCTTTTGTCAGAGCCTTTCGGCTCAGGAAGGATCACCTGAGAGGTTTCATGAGCCAAGTTACGAAGATTTCCTTCAAAATTATGCTCGATTGGGCATCAAGGGGTGTGTAGTTGTTGAATCTGACTGGAGTACCTAAAATCATCCTTGTTCTTTGGTTGGCTGTCTTTGTGTTTTTGTTTCTTTCTGCTAGAAGTTCTTCCACATTGATGTAGCCAAGGGCTCTTTCTCATAGTTCTTATATGGTCAGAGGTCTGTTAATGGCTGGTTCTCCTTAAAGGAATTGTAATCCATTCAGTCTTGGTGGAGTTTGACATGGGTAGAGGTCTAGGATTTGGGATGATTCTTCTTGAAATCTGGTGAGGTGGCTTCTTAAGGACTCGTAGATCCTTGTCTGAGGTACTCCAAGGAGTCTGAGGTCTTGATGTAGATTTTGGAAGAGACGAACCAATTGGTGAAGGCTCAGCGAGGTCGTGAAATCTGATGGAGTTCAGAGGAAGAGAGAAACAAAGATGTCGTTTTTTCTAGGAAGGATGGGAAAGCTCTGACGGAGGATTCTGTTAGTTGCCCTCTGATTCAGCTTCATGAATCTAAACATTGTGATGAATGATTGGGGGTCTCCATTCCTGTCATAGGGGCGAAGTGATATTAGAAGTCTGAAGTTGAAGTGAGGTTGGTTGTCATGACTTTGTCTAGAATGGGCCACAATGTATTAGTTTTGGCTCGTCCTAGATTCGGCATGGTAAGTGGTACGTCGGGAGTACGAGTTTTTGCCATTACCACAGTCGTGGCTGACGTGTTCAGTGTTACCAGTCGTCGACGTCAGTGCCTTCGTGTTTAGAAGGCTTGTGGTTGTCGATCTTCGCCATTGGCTCTCTTCCTGAAGCTTGTCGTGGTTAGGAGGAGGTCGGTAATTGGGGAGTGTTTTGGTTTGAAGCGTCGACCATGTGTGGTTATGTTGAGGTTAGGGGAGGCTTATATATCGGGCCAACGTGCACCAATGTTCTTACCTAGAAATACGGTAAAACTACAAGTAGCTCCAACATCTGTGCAAGCGAGGGTTAGGGTACCTGCAAAGACATTCCAATGCTCAAGTCGGAAATGAATGAGGCATAGAGTGGTAAAAAAATAACATATAATCAGTTGTCATACCTGGAGGCGTTAGCCCCTATATAGTGTAAGGTGATTTCGTGATAAGTTAGGAGATAATATCCTAGATAGGGAAGATATTCCTAGGATTTAGTAGATATTAGATATATTGGATTTCAGAAGGTATGAGATAATATATGAGATATGATGTAATAATGATAGGATATAATGAGAGGTATAGAGAGATCCTATATGGGATTTAGAGATACCCTCAACTAAATCTTGGGAGATCCGTGGGATCTAGGTGCCGCATCCACGACCTTACAGGCACGTGAGGACAGTGAAATTAGTTCCACCGTAAGTCTCGTGACCTGGATTCCTATATGCACAGTAAATTATCAAATTGTTTAAATCATAAATCTTTTCTACATACAAATCACCTGTCTTTAAAACATATAGTCATAATTTTTCCAAATTCCAATCTCAATCCTGTTTTGAAGTCTGAATTCATAGGGTCAATAAGTATAAAGAAAGTCTATCGTGTACAAAAAACTTTATAAGTAGTAAAATCATATATTACAATCCAACATAATCACATATACATAACATATATCATGCATTATGGTCAAGAGATCCTCCGTCTACTTGGAGCACCCTATTCTATATAGAGGGCTTCACCCCGTGTAAAGCTTACCAACTGATACTCTATTGAGAAGGAGGAAGGAGTTCTGGGTAAATCTCTGAGGTCTCTGTAAAATAGGAAAAATAAGAAGGATGAGTTTTGTAACCAAAACTTAAAGTGGATCCTCACCCACAACCATACATGGGACGGGAAAGAAAAATACATAATAGTGTTAATGGCATTTAAGAACATTTGTATTTATTTCACATAATAGCAATAAAACCATAAGTTACTAAAAACCATAGAAGCATAACATTCTCAAAGAATTACAGAAGGAACGACTATCATCACTGTAAAATGGGTGCTCAGTTCCTCGTGAACAAGAGCCCTAACTGATCTTAATGGTTCCTCGTAAACGCGTCCCTTGTGGACTGATCTATTCTGGATAAATTGCCCTCGTGGGCCTTGGTACCAAGGTTAACGATTCAGCCCGTTAACTCAGCTTCTCCTTCAGAAATTCCTCATTCTAAACCAGTCTTTCACAGGATTTCATGAAGTCTTCTATCCTAGGGTTTAAAGCTTAATCTCATGAAACAACAATTCTGGAAACCATAAAATCATTAATTACTCTAGAGCTCTAATTCATGTAACTTTAACGGCTAACCTTACATATCGTGGTTGTGAGACCATGTCCAAGGGATCATCCATTGAAGACACTATGGTTTCAATCCAAGAATATGTAGCGTAACCGTTCCAAGTCATACATAGACTCATATGCTAAAACTCTTTTATGTCTAAGTTTCTAAATCCATTCTAAATATCAAACCTTTATAGACTTGGGAATTCCAAAACCTCAATAGCATTTCCAATAGTCACCAATTTCATAATTGGTTAAGCACAAAAGTCATGCTAACAAACCATATATCTCAAACAATTCCAAGTTATCAATAGTTTTATATAAAACCATCTCAACAAATATGGTCCCATGCATTTTTCAAGAACACCTTTTATGCTATTTTCGAAAATCAACGTTTCATGACAACGGAAATCTAACTGTTACAAAATAAACTATAGAATCATAGTTCTTCTTTATGGTTTGTTGAAAGTAACTATAATGACCAACATAGAGGCCATAGGCTAGAACCCACTCACCTAGTGGCAGAAGTTGAAGGCTCAGCATGAGGGTCCTTGGAGTGGAGATGGCACTAGGTCTATCATAGAAGTGATAGAACCTTTGATTAATCTCTAGAATCACTAAAAACCTTAAGTTTATCTCTAACATGGAGGAAAAACTCCCTTTACCCATAGGCATAGAAACCACTCTAAGACAAGGAAAAGCTGAGAAAATAGAGCAAAATTGAGAGAACTACATACCTTAAAGCCTTAGGATTGAAGGATTGAAGTTAGAATTGAAAGATAATAGAAGAAAATGGAGTTGGGAATGGAGTTTGGGGGTGAAAGAAGGAGAGAAAATGAAGGTTCTGAGGTTGGGGGGGAGAAATGCGTTTTGGTGTTCTGGACCCGAATGGTGTTTATGTTCGCGTTTACCTCCTGGGCGGTCATATGACTGCCCGTCTCCGCACTCTAACAGACTTACTCCTTTTACGTCTAGGCGGTCACATGACCGCCTGGGCGACCTCCGAACTCCAACAGGACTTTACTCTCTGCAACCGCCTGGGCTTCCAGAAACTCAGGATGCTAAATACGGTATGTATAAATTGTACTATTCCATACTCACTTATTTACATTTCTTAATTTTAAGTTAATCATTTGTTTTCTTTCCATTAACTTCAAAACATAAATGTAAATAGGAAAATACCCATTGGATTCAAATAAAATATTAGAAAAATCAAAATTCCAACAAATCAAAATCACATTTTTGGATTTTAGTTCAAATTCGAAAAATCTTACGATTTTATAACTTGGAGGCTAAAAATGAAATATTTGAGGGTTTAAGGAAATCGTTAAAAATCTCTCTTCAACTCATTTTTCTCAGGGAACAATTCCTGACTTTGGTCCCAAATAGCTCTCATATATAGCCCTCCAAGGGCGTGTAGGTCAGACTTAGCGAAATTCAGGACTCGAAACGATAGGTAAGGGTCACGGCACCTTCCCAATTCAAAAATTTTCTAACCTTTTTATTTAAAACCAGGGATATTACACCATGACCGATCTCTTGAACCCATGTCTACTCTAATGGTTCACTTTAGGTGTTAGACCCATATCTAATCCAATACGTAAAAGAAAAATATTTATTTTTATTTTAAGTAAAGTTATTTTAACAATGCCACAAATAGGAGAAATGTAATTATTCAACGATAATTTGTTTTAAATTATAACTAACTCTCATTGCCTAACTTTCCTCCTTTGTAGCATTCTCGGTGCAAGATCAATTTTTGCTGAAGGATGGAACAGCCTCTAAGTGATATATCCACTTGTCTTATATCAAGAACCAACGTAAATTATGTAACCTACCCATCCACCTTGCTTTCTTTCTTTTTTATCGTTCTCGATTATTGGTAAGAACTTCAAATAGAAAAATAAAAGAAAATAAAATTACATTTTCCATTTTGTTACTTAATCCCTAGATTTTCAAAAAATAATAAAAGGTCAAATTTTTTTTTTTGAACCAGGAAAGGTAGGTCACCCTTCCAGTTGTTTCGGGTCCTAAATTTCGTAAGTGGACCCTCCCCTTGGAGGGCTATATATTAGAGCCATTTTCTTGGGACCAAAAGTCCAAATTAGTCCCTAGAGAAAAATGAGTTGAAGAGATTTTAACGAATTTACGAAATCCGCAAGTACTTCATTTTAGCTTGCAAGTTTATAAAATCGTAAGATTTTTCAAATTTAACTAAAACCCAAAAATGAGATTTTGATTTGTTGGGATTTTAATTTTTCTAATATTTTATTTGAATCCAAATGGGTATTTTCCTATTTACATTTATGTTTTAAAGTTAATGGAAAGAAAACAAATGATTAACTTAAAATTAAGAAATGTAAATAGATGAGTAGTGGGGTAGTACCTAATACATACTAGTAGAGTATCTGGAGCTTCTGGAGCTGCCAGACGATCATATGACCGCCAGGCGGTTAACGGAAAGTGAAGTCGTGGTGGAGCTTCTGGAACCAGCAGGCGGTCAACAGAAGTAGTTGGTCCTGAAGGTTTTGGAAGCCTGGAGACGCCCAGGCGATCATATAACCGCCCAGGCGGTCAAGCGAACATAAAAACCCCATTTGAGATGAGAACACTCAAAACGATTTTCTCCTCCCCCTCACGCAAAAGTCAGGGTTCCTCACCCATTTTTCACCCTTCAAACTCCATTTTCTTCCATTTCTTCAAGTTTAGTTACGAATCTGTCATCCCTAAAGCTTAAAGGTACGTTGTTCTCTTGATTCTTCTTTTTCTTCAAGTTCTCTTGGGTTATGAGTGGTTCCCATGCTTCTCAAGGGAGAGAAGCTTGCTAGAAAGGGTTCCTATGGTTTTAGAGGTTAATCTCGAGTTCTGCTTCTTCCATGACAGATAGAGATATCATTTTCACTTCCTAGATTCTGTTAGGTGGTTTCTACCCTTTTACCCCTCCAGGTGAGTGGGTTCACATCTGTGACTTCTATATTATGCATTAGAGTTATTTTCATGAAAACTATGGAGTCCTGCTTGATTTAGAGGATTACTGTATGAGAACTTGAAGTTTACTGTTAGATTCTATGTTTTGAACTCCTGGTTTTAAAGCATGAAACATGTTTTAGACAAAACTCATGAGACCATGCTTGTTACAATGGTTTTATATAGAATTGATGATATATGATTCTATTAGAGCCTGTTATGGATGTTTTACTGGATTCTAAAACTGGTTTAATGTTTATGCTATGGTTTTATACCTAGATACGAGGTTTAGAGAAAAGGACTGAGATTATGGTTTAGACTCTATGATTTCAGAATATGATATTGAGTTTTCCTAATTTATGGTTGGAACTATGTTTAACAAGTTAATAGTTAATTTAAAGAGTTTTGATGATTGAATGATGTTTTGATAATTAATAAAAGAGTTTTAGAGCATGAGTTTCCACAAGATTCAGAACGTTACCGGCTCATACTCTGTGGAGGTTTGGAATCCCAATGTCCACAAAGGGTGATTCCTTGGGCATGGTTCCAACAGTTATGCTAAGGTAAAACTTAGAGTTATAGAGATTAGAGCTCTTAGAAGAATAAAATGGTTTTAAGAAGTTTCAGATTAATTTTACAAGCTAGAGCAGGTTGTGTTTAACGGAGGAATTCTGTAACCTTGGTACCAGTATGCAGGCAGAGTTTTAGGAAGGGACATAGTTAGGTACCCATTATTGTCACACGGGGACGGCGATACGTAACGCAGATGTGTCAGAAACTTATTGTTTCTCTAAGAGCTATGTTATTATGAGTTTAATTTGTACCAGGTACGAAAGTTAGTTAATGAAATGACTTTTGAATTAATAAAGTAGTCATTAGAAAGTATGAAAGAGTTTATGATTTTAGGCTTATATGATTGTAGACAAGAAAATGAATTAAAGGAATTGCTTTTATTGATTTCATGAAAGGACGGTTTGAAAATATATTTATATAGAGATATGTAGTTGCATAAGATTTACAAGTACTTTTAATATTGTTATGATTTGTTTTATTTATTGCTCTTGGATGTCCCATGAAGGGATTAAGATGAGACTACTCAAGTTTTGGTATCAAAACTCACCTCTCATTTCTTTCATTTTTACAGATAAGAACCATGGCAGCCAATCCTACATATCCACGGAAAGTGTAGATGGTAGACTTCACCGAGTGAAGCGTTTCAATTCTGTTGAGTGCTCCGGTGGTGCGGGCGGGGTTCGGACCTAGGGTATGGGTTGTTGCATTTAGCATATCATGATAAACTTTAAAGTATATTTCAATGTTATTTCGATGATATGAACGATTTTGTATTAAACAGACATTGTGAGGTTTCAGACATGATTATTTTGTTTTCAGAAAATAAACAATATGTTTAGAAAAGTGACAATTGTGCTTTAAATAGACTTTGATGAATAGAGCATGCATATAGAACAGGTCCGAGACTAGCGTGAGAGTGAGATTTCTCACGTGCCCACGTCCAGCTTGGTTCGTAAAGGTACATTGCATCACTAAAATATAACTATTTAAGTTGCGGAATGAATTGAAGATTACAATACATAACTTGTCATAAAGGTAGGATGCCCATTCTACCTTTCATTGAAAACCAATCCTTTAGCTCTAGAATTTCAAAATTGCGCTCAAAATTAAAGAGGACATGACTGGAAGCACCTCCCACAACTTGTTTCTATGCAATGAGCTACATACTCTCTATAAAATATATCAATCAATAAAAGAAAATCAAAATCAATAATGTAAGTGAAAAAACAAATAAAAAGGGAAAGGGAGAGGGAAGTAGAGAAACTAAAAAAATGAAAAGGGGTAAGATAAAGTGATAGTTTAAGGATAATAGATACAAAGATAAAAAAAAAAAAAAACATTATCCTTCACCTTTGCCTTTTCATCGTGATTGACCAATGCTCCCCTCTAATAGGCGATTCCTATAGATCTTCTATTAGTTAATCCTTAGTTGTTGCTATCGGTATTAACAAAGAAGAAGCCTCTTTTGCTCATTGTCCTCACTAGCATGTCAAACATGCATAAGGTAATGGATGAAAAAATTGAAATAACATGAGATAAAAGGAGAAATTGTCAAACAAAATCCAAATAGCATCAAAGCGTGGATGAGAAGGATTCTAAAAAATGAGAAACAAATTTGGAGGAGTGAATTTCTAATAAGTAAAGATTTGAGGAGAGCGAGTAGATGATTAAGTTGATGATTTAAATATTATTACAATTGAATGATGATATGAATAATAAAAATAATAATGATGATATTTTTAAAAAAAAACAGCAAATATAATGATGATGTTATTAATAATTACTAATTAATTACTAATTAGTAATCTATATCTATATTTATAACATTATTGATACATATCATCGTTGATACATAAAACGTTGATACATATTACTCTCTCAAAATTCAATGTGATAAAGACTTTTTAAGAATAGAATGTGCATGCGTTTTTAAATATGAAATTGAATTTAATAATTGACATTATGTGAAAAAATATGAATTGATTTAAATATAATTTTGAATTGTGAAATATATTTTCATTGTAGAAGCAAAAACTAAGTTTTAAAAAATAGAAATTGAAAGAAAATGACACATGGCAATATAGATGTCAGTAGTGTATTAATTTTAAATTTAGTTTCAATAAAAAAATGATTTGATCAAATTATGTCAAATGAGACCTTATTATATCAAAGTAGACTAGATTACAAAAATTTGTATTAATATTAGTATCAATTTATAATTATATCGTATTATATCAAATTAGACCTTATTACATAAATGAGTGTCAATTTATAATGAGTATATACTGATAACAAATTAGGATTCTAACAATTTTATAATCAGCATATTTTTAGCCTAAATTGATAACTTTTGCTTTTCTTGGAGTGCTCATATCTCTTGTTTTCATAAAATGCATTATCTATTTGTCTTAATTAGATTAAAATGTTGATTAATCTATTTCTTTTTTCATAATAGATTGATGTAACATTCATTATTCAAATGATCAAAAAAATATTCAATTAAATGTTGATACTCTTCAATGTATTAAATTATAAATTATCAATATATCAAAATCAATTATGTTTATAAAATTTTAATGATATAAAATAATTAAGGTTTTGAATTTTTTTAAAAAAATTATTTGTAATTGAGGTTATGAAAATTGCGAGTCTTAAAAGACTCTAAGAGTGACATGTGGAAAACTTTTCTTCAAATGAGTCTTATTTATTAGTAGTATAGATAGATTAGAATTTATTTGATATTGATAATGTATATAGAAATTAAATTTTGTAATATAAATTATATTAGATCATTTAAAAAGGAAACTCTTGAATACATGATAAAAATTAAAAATTAGATCATATAAAATCATTGCTTCATGCTTATGGTTTCCAGAAATTATGCTTGTGTGAAGGTGGTTTTAAATTTGAAAGAATATGGATCAATTTAAATTGATATGACCATGGATTGATTGTTTTAATTAATTTTATGGATATAATTTATTTATCTATTTTTAACTAAAAAGTATAATAAATCAACATATTTATTAAAAACCCCATTTTTATTTTCTAAAAAAATATATTCCTTTATTCTAAACAACAAAAACAGAAACCCGAACCCAAAGTGATCGAAAGTGTAATAGTAAAATTTTTAATTGCTCGGTTTCATTTCATAACGAAAAGCCATATTTTTTAAAATAGCTTTTAAAAAAACTTGTAATATACCAAAATCGATTATAGCTGAAAACTCATTTGTCTATAATATTTTAATATTTAATATTTTAGTGATATATAATATATTGATATATGTTTCGTTTACATTATTTGTTAATATTTTAATGTTAAATAATTTTTCTTGGCATATTGATGAGCCTTTTGATTTAAATTAAAACTTGTAATAGTTTGAATTTCAATATTTAATGTAGAATATTCATGTTGTGATAATAAAGGAGAGACATAGAGATAATTTTTTCAAAAATAATTAATAATAGAGTTATGAAAATTGTGAACCTAAAATTACTCTGAAAATTATATATGTTAAAGTTTCTTTAAAATAAGTCTGAATTATTAATATAGTAGATAGTAGATAACTGGGGTTTTTTCTAAAAATTATTATTAACCAATTGAATTATTATTTCTAAATACTATACTTAAATAATTATTTCTAAATCAAATCATTTAGGTCCCTTAAACAACCATCTTTCCAAAAAAAAATGGTATTTGACACTCAATGTTTAAATAGAATAATTGAATTTATTTTCCTAATTTGTAGTTTTTTTAACAAAGATTAACGGACATAAAGCTATATCGAAATATTCCTTTTTGTTTTTATTTCTTTCAATTATTCAATTTTTATTTCTCTAGTTATTAAAATTAAATTTAAATGTAAGATCACTTTTAAAAAATTAAAAAGTATAAATTTCGTCTATTTGAAATATAAAAATTCAGGAAAAAAATAATGACTTAAAGTGTGACACTTGTCAAAGCTTCATTGTTTAGTTCTGAATTATTGTTAGTACAGATTTTTGTAGTGCAATCCTACAATTAAATATTGATGATTGTCATTGATATTCTAAAAATAATAATTAATAATTAACTTCTTAAAAGTTGTGGGCCCTAAATCATTCTTATTGTGACATCTAAAAAATTTTTCCTCACAGGAGTCTAGAATATTAGTATTATTATAGATTATAGATACTAGTTTCTTCTATCCATAAGACTTGAAGCAAAAATTTTGTTTTAAGGAATATAAGTGTGAAATTAGTTAAACCAACTAAGAACTGCTGGTGCCATTTTTATTCAAGTAAAATTACAATGAAATATTTAAAACTATTTTTTTTTCTTTTATAAACCACCACTATTTTAACGTTCATTTAACCTCAATTTAATTTGAGCTAAACCAACTCACTTCAAAAATAGAAATATTTTGGTATTATTTCTTTTAAAGTAAAATACAAGGGGCGTTTGGCAAAGTTTTTAAGAACTATTTTTGGTTTTTAAAATTAAAAAAATAAAAAATATTGTTTGGTGAGATGTTTTGTTCACAATTGTTTTTAAAATTTGAAAACAAGATACGTGTTTTAAAAACAAGAATAAGAAAACACTTTGAAGGTGTTTTCTAAGTTTGAGTTTTAAAAAACAACCAAAAACGCGGTGGTATAATTGTAAATACCATGACTTATTGTTCTTCTCGCGTCGATTCTTGTTGATAGAGGTTTCATGTTATTTTTGTTGCACTTCATCCCTTTCACTCAGCCATCCCAGAGAACACACATGCAACCCTTTCACAAGCTCACCACACCACACAACCAGAGACCGGCTCCTCCCCCATCGCCGAGCTCCTGCCACGTCCAAGCTCCACCGAGACGGTGACCTGCTCCACGAGATCCAAGAGCCAGCGCGCTTCTCGCTGAGATCCGGCGGCCAGCTCGGCGCACCAGAACTTCCCTGCGCACCTGAGCTTCCCCCGCAGTCCGCGCGCCGCTTGCTCCAGACTTGAATTTAAAGGAGCTCGGCATCTCCTTCTCGTATCGCCCAACAAGTTCGGTGGGTCTTCCTGAAAGGACCAGAGCCCGTGTCTCTTCCACGGCCCGTTTCGTGCGGCGCGGCAGGAACGGTAGCACCGTTGGTTCATCTTCGTCCGCCTCCAGCCCTATGAGAGCTTGAGGGGCGGCACCACAGGCTGTTTGATGGGTTCATCAGGAATGCTTTGGGGTCTTGCTTGGCTTATGATTCGCCGAGTTTCAAGGTTGGTGGCGGTGGGTTAAACCATGGGGGCACTGGGGTTTTTAGTTGAAGGGCTAAGGAACATGGAACATGTCTATTAAATGTTTATCAGTTAAAATTCATGTAGTTTGAGATAATGGAATGTCATTTGATGTTTTTATTCTGCATGTTCATCATTAGCATTTAAATTGAACCCTGATATTGAAGTTATAACTGCATTTTACACTTCAGATCTAGTGTTCCTGGCTGTGGCTCTGTGTAATTTGGCTACTTAAAACTTTTTACACTATACTAAACATTGCCCTTGGAGAAAGTATTGGTGTACTTTGCTTTTAATTGGTTGGATCTCATGGTTTTTATGACATTGACGTAAAGTAGTTTGGATGAAAGCTAAGTTGGGTTCCATTCACCATGGAGATCTCAGGCCATGAACGATCTCCTGTAATTCAATTGAAGGAGCAGTTTTGTGTTACACCTAAAATCGATTTTCCTAGTGGCCCCATATGAAAACTCATCCTTTGCATATACATAATTTGATGGAAAATTTCTTTTTTGTTTGGTTAGAGGATAATCATGGTAGTTCTATATTCAGTAATTACCATTTGAAAGTGTGAAATGCAACATAAAAGATTTTGCTATAATGAGTTTTTCTAGAGCTGTAGGTTGTTCATTTAATTATTTTAATTCTTCAACCATATCTTGGATGTTCATTTATTTATTTTACAGTTAATGGTTGATCAATATCTTCAAGTTAAGGGTACCTTTAAGGTAGCACGTGATATTGAAACACATTATAGTGTCAATAAAGATCTCAATGATTCTTCAACAAAAGCATGGCCAGAGAAATGAGGACTTTATTCGTAACTACATTCGAAAGTGGGGAATGAGAGATTATTTAGAGAATGGGAAGATAAAAATTCGTCTGACATTGAAGCTATGAAGCTATAAGGGAAATTGCAAGATATCGTGACCAATTTGCAAATTGAATGTGGTTACAAGAAAATCATGCATAGGCTATAAATAGATTTATAAATGTAAATTGACATCAAGATGTGTTAAGACTATTTTTAGAATAGGAATTTGTATTAAGATTTTATTTATTAAGTATGTATGGAAGATATTTCTATAAAACATAATAGTTAAAATTTATCATTTATAGTAATGCAATTTGTCAACAGTTTTTGGTTTTATTAATTTTAAAAGTTGTTTTTCAAAAAAATTATCCAAACAGATTTTCTTTTTTATCATTATAAAACTGTTCTTGAAATTACATTGCCAAACAAGTTTTTCTTTTTTGTTTTTAAAAATTGAACTGAAACTTATTTTATAAAACAGTTTTAAAAAATTTAAGAACAAAAACACTTCCAAACAACCCTCAATTCTCTTAAAAGATGATATTATTACACTTCCCCCCTCTCCTCTATTTATAAAATATACACTCTTATCCCCTATAAAATTAGGATAAACTACACTTTAACCCATTTTTAAATTTCTCATTAATTCTTCATTTTCTCAAGTTTTTTCTGTTTTCACTAAAATATCCTTTATTAATAGTTATACCTATTTAATTTTTATAAAATGAAATACACGTGGTTTATAATAAGAGATTAATTTCTATGTCCTGTTAGTGTAAAATTATTTATTTTACATGACATTTAATAAGGTGTTGTCACCCAAGCAAAAGTGGTTGACTTTCACAATCACTATCCCAAAAAAAAAACCCGCTTTTACTTATGTAGCAGCACTTGTTTATATGTCAATTTTACACTAACAATGCATAAAAATTAAACTCTTATAATAATATAAAATAATTATATATGTATATAATTAATTTAACTTTTGAATATTATGAAAATTAATTATTAATATAAAAAAAAAGAAAAAGTAGCAACAATTTGTAATTATTATTTTTTAAAGATAAAAATGATATTGTTTGTAATTATTATTTTCTAAACTATTAATTTTAGAATAATAATGTATATTTTTATAGTGATATCACAAAAAAAATTTGTTATGTCTTCTGGTGTTCATTTTTATATAAAAAAAATTAATAACAAGTGCATCATCAACGGAACATGGTACGAACTCAATGGAAACCAAAAAGGGAAAAGCACCAACAATCTTTAATATCACCCAAGCAATGGTACCCTGTTTAGAAGTACACTCCACCTCAGCCCTAGGATCCCTCATTTCAACGTATTCGAATGGCATAATTAGGAGAGGGGAAATCCCCAAATGAAGGCTATTCATTCTGGTTATTCTACCCTTACTCACATACATATACAAACTTGAATATTGGAGTCCCTTGTAGGTCCGTCCCTAGAGTTCTTACCACCTTGAAGTCCATCGTCAATATCCTGGAAGGTAATTCCAACGTAACTTTACGTTATGTAAATATATTAATATTTTGTATTATTATAAACCACATATATTTTATTTTTAAAAAAAATATAAAATAGATATAAAATTGGTAATAAAGGATATTTTGATCAAAAATAAAATAATAAGTATGAGAAAATAAGTAATAAAATAAAAAATAAAAATGAATTAAAGTGTAGCTTTTCTCAATTTATTAGGAGAGAGAAGTGTATGTTTTAGAAATAAAGGGGGAGAAAAGTATACTAAAATCTACTCTCAATGAAAAGGTAACTCTTTTTTTTTTTTAATTCATAAGACTTGACGTGAAACCTTAAGACTCATAAAAGCTTATTAAATTGCGTATCATGTTCTTAATTATTGTTCTTCTTAAGTATTTAAAAATAGATTAAGAGGTATATCTATTTTCTAACAATGAGCTTCTCTGTTTTTAAATAAACCAAAAAGGTTTAAGCAAGGAAGCCTAAGCCCCAGAATTTAGAGTGGTTAAATGATACTATCCCTTTTCAAGATTCAAACCCTTAAATTTATGGATAAAGCGTTGGACCAATTCACTTTCATTAAGCTAACTCTTATTGGGTCAATGAGCTTCTCTAACTCTGTTAGTAAGAGCTATTATGATTTCAGAATCCAAAGGGTTTTGCCCCATTTTATCAACAAAAAGGGGAAAAATAAAACCTTGGAATCCAACATTTCTTTCATGTTATTTATTTTTTTTATGATGGGTAGCGGTGAATCTAATGGAGCGAAAAAAAAGGAAAAATTTTTGTATTTACTTGTAACATATATTTAATGCATACCCCAAAAATATTCTTCACATCATTTATATTTATTTGTAATATTTAAAAATTATCTTAAAAAATATAAACTAAATAATTATACATATTTATAAAGTACACTTTAAATATGATTTTGGAGCATCCAAAAATTTGCAGCAGAAAAAGGGGCCGTACGTAAATTAAAGATGGAAAGGGTGATGTCACACTAGATTCTGTTAACTCAAATCCTTTGATACTTGTGTTAAGTAAGATCGATCTTATCAATCGATAACTTCGTCATTATGCTCCAAAAGAAAAGGTAACAGACGATGCTAACCTTGCCCCATTCTTACTCAACATGGAGAGTTTTCATAATTCATCTCACCAAGGGGACCATTGTCGACACGTGTCAATTGGTCATAGCGTTCAATTGCTTCAATTAACGAAAAATAATCATAGTATCGTAATGTAATTGGTATGCATCCTTCCCTACCAAGCTATTTCCTATGCTATTCTAGTTAATCCGGAAAGGGCGCGAAACTACTCGAAATTTTGACTTAAACGGGCAACGAAAGTGACTCAACCCTAAAAGCTCCTTTTCTATCCTGTTATTTTTGGTTTATTATGTGGAAAATCATGGATATATATAAATCGAGAATATTATCTAAGACCACCTACGTTAAATAAAAAGGATTGAATATATACATTCATGATTAAGGAGCAGTCACTAAGTATTGCGGTTGGAAATCTTTTGATAATAAAAAATTATTATTATTTATTATTATTTCACCTATAAAAACATTTTAATAATTATATGAATTCTTTTCTTTTTGCTTGCGATGATTTTTTATAATGCACAAAACAAGGCTCTTTTCTTGTTTGCGACGTCCTCTAATTTCTTTCTTTCTTTTTTTTTCCATTTGACTAATTAATCACCCGTTTTATTATGTATATTTGAATGGTGCGGAAAAAGTGAGGGAAAGAGAATTATTTGGGCAAAATATTTGCGAATTTTGTTTAAAAATATATCAAGTTTAGAAGATTTATAAGGATTTTATATATTAAAAATAACGGGAAAACTCTCTGCTCTTTATAATCTTCCCTTCCACGTATACACGGGCCACGAATTTCTAAGCTATTCAACTTCTTAAATGAGGATTCATTAATTAACGAAGAAAAAGACTCTTACCATCTCACTTAGGCCCGCGTAGTTTCTCTTTTCTTTAATTTGATTTCAGTTCCACTATTATTTTCTCTATCCCAACATGAAAAACATACAATTCGAAAATTATGCTTCGTGATACAAGAAAAAAAAATATGTTTATCTTTGGACATCATTCAAAAACGTGGATCAATAGTGACCACCTATAAGGTATGGGACACTAAAGCAAAAGTAAAGATCACATATAGATGGGATAGAGGCAAGAGGACACATCAAATTGAAAAATTATAAGATATGAACACAACATATATATAAGTAAAAATTTAATGAAAATGATATATCATTCAAAATATCATTTATATAAATTTCACTTATGTTTTATCTTCTTGGTTTATTTTTTATGGCACGAGTCATTTTCCAGAGAGAAAATTTATGAGTAGCTAGCGATTTTCTGTGCAGACATAGTTAAAGAACTGCGTACCCATCTTCTGCTGCTTAATTTTGGAAACTCGGATTGCAATATTGCATTACGGTTTTTTTTTTTTATTAACTGCATTACGGCAAAATGAATCAAGGAAAAAAAATATTGGATGGTTAATTAATTAACATTCCATTAATTTAACTCAATCTTTTTAGTTTCTAATCCATTAAATTCGATTTTATAATTGAATGGATTGTACTGAATTTATATAGGGATATAAGCTAAAGAAATGATGAATTAAATGATGCAATTGTTGCTTCGGGTAGGCTAATTTAAATGCACTATTTTTGTTTTAATTGTGGTGTCTTAATTGCGTATAAATACACTTGTAGTTGCTTTTTTCCTTTTTTGAAAGTTGCTATTTTGTTTTGTCCATGATAAAATTCAAACTAATTCACAAATGTTGTGCAAGTTAGATGTGTCGTATCCTTATTTGTTTCATTGTTTATCCTCTCTTTGATCTAGGTTGCCAAATAAAGGTTCTTTGGAGGTCTAGTAGGAAAGCTTTCTAGTGATCTAGGTTGTTAAGAACAAGTTTCTTAAGAGGTCTAGTAGAACAAACCCCCTTTTCCGGTGATCTAGGTTGCTAAGAACAAGTTCCTTGAATGCCTAATAGGAAAAACTCTATCTTTATTATTATCCTTTGTGCTATTTTAATTCTGCTGTGTTTAATTTTACATTCCTGGGTTTAGTGTTTTCTTTATCATTTAGCACCCTCTATCAGCTGCGGGTGGAAGGTGAGAGTTATTAAGGGTTAGATAGGACAATGTTAGGGCATTGAAATAGAAAACAATGATTTAAATTTAATTATCTATTTGATGATGATAATAATAATAATAATAATAATAATATAATTAGGGTAACCTATTAGATCCAACAGACATTTTTAATATCTTGAAGTATGACCCTTTCAATTAAAATGAAAAAAAAAACCTTCTCTTGGAAAGTTTTCATCTAGTTTGTATATTAATCAGACCAGGCTAGATCAATTTTAAGGTCGTTTGGCCAATTACATTCCTCCTTTAACTAGGGCTTACAAACTTTCGGGATATAAATACTAAAAACTTTAACACTATTAAGGACAAACAAATATGATTCAAATTAAAATCCAAACAAGAATATAAACAAGGAGGAATGGGGAGGATTGAAATGCAAAACTCCAAAAATTTTGGACTACAAACCAAATACACATTTATCAATAAAACATGAAATCTAATTATATGTTAAAACCCCGCATGGAACAAACAATAAGTGTGGATGTGACCATCTTACCTTCAAGTGTGGATGCGAAGTTAAATTAATAAGTTCTCGGCATCTTTATTATTATATAAGAGAAATAGGATATTTAACCCTAACAACCTTCCAGGTTTCACAAAATTTCAGCAAGCCCCATATATTCTTAGGGTGCGTTTGGTATGCCGTATTAGGTATGATAATATAACTTATACTATATGTTATGCTCTTATATATTATTTGTGCAACAACGTATTGTATAAGTTTATACATCATAACCCACTTATACGTTAAAATGCTGTATAACTTAATATAGTATTAGGAGACCATATTAGGTGATTAGCTTTTAACTTATAAGGTTATTTTTATTTTTAAATTTTATTAAAAAATAATTCTTAAATAAATAATAATAAATAAAAATTTATAAATAAAATTATTTCATAATAAATAAATATGATAATAAATAATATGTGATATTGATCTAGCTATATACAATAAAAATAAAAATGTAATTATAATTAATAAATATAAAATAAAATAAAATATTAAATAGAAATAAATATTTAAAATAAATAATAAATAATATGTAATATATAAAATTAAGGATCAATAATAAAAATATTTTGAGTTAATAATGATATGTTATTGATACTTCCATTTTTATTTTTATAATTAATATTAATTAATAATGAATAAGTATCAATTTACCTACAGGGTGAAAAGCCTTCAATTTTTCAAGATTAAAACTTAAAAAAAAGACTTCAATTTCATAATTTACCCTTCTTTGATAATGATACTAATTATTTATTAAATTTTATGATACTCTTTTATATTTTGTTCATTATTTAATTAGTTAACAATTAAATTATTTTTAAATTTAATTTATATATATTCAATTTACCATAAGGTATATTTAATTAAATTGTTATTTCTTTTTAGTAATGATCAACAAACTATTTTTCAATATCACCCTATGCAATCGTAGGTAAACGACTAGTTGTATAAATATAGGAACCTAAACGTGTGCAACATTGAGAAGCTCCAATTATGGGTGACACTCTTTTATTAATTTATTTTAAAGTCACACACAAAATTAAAGATTTGAAATAGTATGGTGTATTGTTCTGTTTTATACTCGATTTAAAATGAAAGATCACATAGCAAAGTCTAATAGTATGGCCTATTATTTTGTTTTATCTCTGTTGGCTCTTTCTTTTGAGCCTCTTCATCAAATTAACCATAAAAGAAAAATATTTATTTTATTTCGAGTAAACTTGTTTTCAACAATGCCAGCAAATAGGAGAAATGTGATTATTCAACGAATAATTTGTTTTAAATTATAACCAACTCTCATTGCCAAACTTTTCTCCTTTGCAGCGGTCTCGATCCAAGATCAATTTTTCCGAATAAGGATGCAACGTCTCTTAAGTGATATATCCACTTGTCCTATATCAAGTACCAACGTAAGTTATCCACCCACCCACCTTGCTTTTTTTTTTTTATCCTTCTCAATCATTGGTAAGAACTTCAAAGAAAAATAAAAGAAAATAAAATTACATTTTCCATTTTGTTACATTGCATCACTAAAATATAACTATTTAAGTTGCGAAATTAATTGAAGATTACAATACATAGCTTGTCATAAAGCAGGATGCCCATTCTACCTCTCATTGTAAACCAATCCTTTAGCTCCAGAATTTCAAAGTTGCGCTCAAAATTAAAGAGGACATGATTGGTAGCACCTCCTACAACTTGTTTCTATGCAATGAGCTACATATTGTCCATAAAATATATCAATCAATAAAAGAAAATCAAAATCAATAATGTAAGTGAAAAAACAAATAAGAAGGGGAAAGGAGAAGGAAGTAGAGAAACTAAAAAAATCAAAAAGGGTAAGATAAAGTGATAGCTTTAGGATAATAGATACAAAGACGAAAAAAAAATTATCCTTCACCGTTGTCTTTTCATCGTGATTGACCAATGCTCCCCTCTAATAGGCGATTCCTATAGATCTTCTATTAGTTAATCCTCAGTTGTTGCTATCGGTATAACAAAGAAGAAGCCTCTTTTGCTCATCATCCTCACTAGCATGTCAAACATGCATAAGGTAATGGATGAAAAAAATCGAAATAACATGAGATAAGAGAAGAAATTGTCAAACAAAAAACAAATAACATCAAAGCATGGATGAGAAGGATTCTAAAAAATGAGAAACAAATTTGGAGGAGTGAATTTTTGATAAGTAAAGATTGGAGGAGAGCGAGTAGATGATTACAAGTTGATGAATGTTTAAATATTATTACAATTGAATGATGATATGAATAATAAGAGTAATAATGATAATATTTTTAAAAAAATGATAAATATAATGATGATGTTAATAATAATTACTAATTACTAATCTATATCTATATTTATTACATTGTTGATACATATAATGTTGATACACATTACTAGATCAGAGTCAAATCAGGACCACTCACTTAAAGATCAAAAGACAATCACAACTACTAGATTATAGACTTAAACCACATTAAATTTATAGTTTTACTTATAATAAAATTCTCAATTAAATATTATTTTATACATGTTAAATAACTTTTTAATTGTTGAACTAACTTATTTTATTAATTCTTTGTTTTTAATTTTTAATGCCATTTTAGCTTATAATAACGGGGCTAACACACCCAGGAGGAAAACATAAAGACTAACCCTTACAATATGGGGGAAAAGTCACACAAGAAACATCCACTAAGGAAGCACAGCTAAGAAAAGAGGGCAAAGAAGTAAACAACTTGTACGATGCCGATACACGAAGAATTAATTTCTTATTATAAACTAAAATAGCATTTAATCATGGGGTCAAGATGAGGTGATAAAGACCTCTTTTTTTAACCAAGAGTTGAGGGTTTGATTCTTGCCTTGAGAATTAATCGGTATTAAAACCTATGGACGCGTTATCCCCTTAATAGGTGTATAATATATGAATGATTAATCAATACGTCCGATGTGAGTATCCTGAAAAAAAAAACTAAAATAGCATTAAAAAATAGCCAATTATATATCATCATATGTTTGAGTTTTGGGGGAGTTATTATGGAAGTTAAACACTATGATGATATTTTTTGGTGACAAAACACTTGTGATGATATGATGATAAAAAATTAGATGAATGTGATTAAAAAAGAATTTATAACAAAAGTATATAAAAATAAAACCTTTATAATATTCTTGATTCATTTATTTTTATCAAACTAATATGACCTAATCTAATCTATAAAACCAATTAAAGTGACGTGATCTATTCTAATCCAATTCAATCCAAACCCTAGCTAAAACAAAAAAAGGTTGGTTTAAATTGGATGAGTTCTTTAAATTGTGTTAACCAAATCAAAACGGATTTAAATTAGAATGTTTGGCTCACTTGGGTTCTTAATCCAAATCGAAAACACCCCTAGTTAAGTTAATTATTATAAAAATATATTATAATTATATAATAATTAATGTTTTGTCTTATATCTATTATTATAATAAGAAATCTTTAATTGAGATCTATTTTTTGAAAAATGTAATTGTTAAATAATCATTCATAAATTTTATTAAAGTACCAAAAAAGTATTTATAAGCGGTTAGCCTATAGCCTAGTGTTCAACACCTTTGAGTGAGTGGTCTTATGTTTGACTCACAGTCTCTCTTCCTTATGTCATATAAGAAGAATTCCAAGCTTTATTGCCTTTGTAAAAAAATATTTATAAATTTGAGGAAATAATAAATATATCATATAACAATTTAAAGATAATTATGAGATGTTAAAAAAGTATTATTAGTAACTAATTATCTAATTAAATCATAAAAATAATAATATTAATTTACACATTTTTTAATTTTAATTATTTCAAAAAACTTATTAACTGTTAGTTATGCATTTATTTATTTTTATTTTTTAATCTTAAAAGTAAAATAATACAAAAAATAAATTAATAGAGAGATAAAAATTTCGCAATATGATATAAAATAAATAAATTTATTTTTATTTATTTATTGATTCAATTATTACTATGATATACAATAAATTTTGTAATATTTTAGTCATTAATGGTGAATTTGACAATTACATTATGAAGAATTTTATAAATTCAAGTGTATAATTTTGACTTTTTAATTAATAATTCAAAATAAATATTAAAAATAAAATTATCATTTTAGCTTATTGCCTGTTTAAACTTTAAATATTTAATTACAAACATAAAAGATAAGATTTTCACCATACCACATTATCTATTTAGTTGTTTATAACAAACTATATCAAAAAACTGAGGAGTAATATTTTAACACTCCAAAATCTCATACACCTAAATATCTTTTTCACAAAACGTACGAGAACCACATCTCCTCTCATTTTCCAATTATGCTCTCTCCTGATCTTTTCCTCTATTTTTATTGAGGTGTTGGGTGTCCATATTATTCAGGGCGTTAAAATATCTTTTTAAAAAAAGAAAAAATCAAACAGCAATTTTCATTATCGTTAGTCTTAATAGCAAATCAAGCTTACATTCTCATTATATATTTTTATATAGAATAACAATCAAGCCTCGCCCCAATCAGGTTGCTATTTTAATATTTTTATGTAAATTTTTCTGGCAACAATAGGGAAAAAAATGAAAATGGAAAAATTTGGCATAAATACGGGAGGATGTCCTACGATTCAGGTCATATATTTCTGTAACTGCCAGTCTTTTATTTCATTTCAACAACTTAGCTGAACAAGGTCTACTCCTTTTGTTAGATTCAGATTTTCTGATATTAGATTTTTACATTCACATTCGTACACTTTAGAAACTTAGGTAACATTGAATTTGAAATTACCTATTTGTTGCACTCATAATAATTTATGGGATATCTAATTGATTTATATTGTATTTATAATTAGGTGAGATTTAAATTTTATTTGAGTAAGATTTACAAATTTTAAATCATATTTAATAATAAATAAGTTATAAATTTATGCAGTATTTCATATAAAATAAGTATGAATAACAATTTTTTTCTTGAATTTGACTGATTCATGTTTGGCTGTGCTGATGTGATCTCTGTGTCTTATTTATTATTTCTGTGTAAAAAGAGAACAGACAGAAAAGAACAGAATAGGCCACAGTATTCGTGTGGACATGCCGATGCAGGTTCAGGCCTACACCCATTTCACATTACCTTGAATTTTTGTTCCTGTTCATATCTATGTTCCTTTTTGAGTCCGCAACTGTTTTTCAGATTCTCTGACACACACACTATCTCTCTCTCTCTCTCTAAAAAAAGTCTCAAATCAAGGAACCTTTTTCTTGTATTTGAGGTTTTTCAGATTGAATTGCTTCTTCAACAACAACAACAACAACAACAACAATAGCAGCAACATAGCAACAAAAGAATATACATAATAATGGGAACGGTGGAGAGGTTTCTGTCAGCACTGCAAAATGAGGGTGCATCTGGAGGAGGGGAATCAGTGTTGGCGTCCATCAAGATCGCTGTGATGCCTATAGCCAAGGTCCTCACCATGTGCTTCTTGGGGTTTCTAATGGCTTCCAAGTATGTTAACATTTTGCCAGCTTCTGGGAGGAAGCTCTTGAATGGGGTATGTTATGGATCTGTGAATCTATCTGCGTGTTTTGCATCATCATGCATGTGCTTTATCTATCAATTGAAATTGCTCATTCTTAATCTATCTTTGACTCACCCACTATGATGCACAGATACTTACTTCACTGATACTTTTAAATCCTCCTACTTATAGCTCACCCCAATTGTTGGTTGTTCTTGTTGTAGCTTGTGTTCACACTCTTGCTACCCTGCTTGATTTTCTCCCAATTGGGACAAGCTGTTACCTTGCAGAAGATGCTTGACTGGTAGGTGATACTGGTAACTAGTGTTTAATTTTTTTCCGTAGTTGTTAATGAGTCATGTCTAAAACACATACACTAAATCAATTAATTGATCTTGTTTATTTATTTATTGCAGGTGGTTTATTCCTGTGAATGTTGTGCTGGGTATCATATCAGGCTCAATCATTGGTTTTATTGTTGCCACCATCATCCGTCCCCTTACCCTTTCTTCAAGTTTACAATTATACATATTGGAGTCGGTAACCACATCAATCTTTATTCTTTTTTTGTTTCTTTACATCTGCAATTCTGCTTATGATATGAGACTTGAATGTTTTTCTGAAAAAAGTCAATAGGAGATTAAGATATGTTTGCAGAAATGAGAATGTTGTGTTGGATTAATTGATACATTTAAATAAGATAAGATTAAGAATGAAAGCATTATAGAGAAAGTTGAGGTAGTATCTTAGTTGAAAAGATGGTAGAATTTTGCTTTAAGTGGTTTGGTCACAATGAAGAAGACTTGTTGAAGCCTAGAAAGGAGATTAGATTAGATGGAGGACAGTCCAATACTTACAGGTAGAGGAAGACTAAGAAAAACTGTTGACTAAACCATTAAAAAGGACTTAGATTTATTTGTCTAGCCTACATAATGGTTTATGATAAGACATGATGGGGTTGTTTAATTCATGTAGCCAACCTCACCTAGTGAGAAAAAACTTTGTTGTTGTTGTTGTTGTTGTTATACTTGGATCAACGTCTCCATCCTAAGACAAGGAATGATTGATTGGTTTTATATGATGTATTGACTAAAATAAAAGTTAAGAGCAAATATGTTGATTTGGTGTTCTACATGTTGGTTTTTCTTGTGTTGAATTAAATTATATCACTGCAAATTCCTATACAGGTAATATTGGGAATGTGCCACTTGTCCTTATTGCCGCTTTGTGTTAGACCCATCCAACCCTTTTGGAGACTCAGAGAAATGTAGCACAGATGGAACTGCCTATATATCATTTGGCCAGTGGGTAGGTTTCTGGATACCTTGTTGACCACTGCAAAAATTGTCTTTGATGTTGATATCTGGTGCCTTGACTTGAATTGATTCACTTGTTAAATATATAAGCTCTTAATTTTTGGGGTGGTTGTTATAATTTAGACTAGTTTATGTATTATATTGTTCCAGAAATCATACTCCCAATAAAGAAAGAGCTTTGTAATAGTCAGCAAACACTAATTCTCGTCTGTCTTAGGTCGGTGCTATTGCCCTATACACATATGTATTTAATATGTTGGCTCCTCCTCCAGAAGGCACATTTGACATTGATAGTGTAAGCCTTCCCTTGAAGAGTGTTCTAGAGAATGATGGCTCAGCTGAACAAACACCATTGCTCACTCAAAAGGAGGATCTCACTCAAAGGGAGGAGGTCACTTCAACAGATACAAATGCTTCAAAGAAATGGAAGGTGAGATTGACTTGATGCACAGATGTTATTTATTTTTTTTAAATTCTTTTGTCATGTGATTTGATGAGCTAAAAGATGAATATTGAAGAGTATATGTGCTTTTGGGGGGGACTGGGAAGTGAAGAAGTATTTTCAAGGAAACAACAATGTCATATTGGTGATATGATTTCTGAGTAATTTTCCCCATAATCTAAATCATGTCTTCCCCAGTCCTTTTGTGCTTGTGTTGAATAAAGGTCCTGACTACTGTGCCACACAATGATGGAAATTCATGTTTTTTAATCTGGTTTTTTTGGCCAATGTGCAATCTGACCATTTTCATGACTATTTTGGGTAGAATGTAAGTTTATACAACCTCATTATTTAATTATGTTCTCAAATTTAACTGCACAGATTTTAATATGATTTTCTTTGTTATGTCCTTCAAGTCCATCTCCCAAAATCTTCCTCTTTTTGGCTTCTGAATTGATGGTTTAATTTTTATATTTGTGCACTTTCCAGGGAGTGCCTGTTAAGTTATCTCATTTGTATTTTGTTCTCTGGATCCAATGTTTACACATGGCTGTTGGTGCAGATTAAAGATATCTGGGCATACCTTTATGAGAAGTTGAAGCTTAAGCAAATTATTCAGCCCCCTATCATTGCATCGGTAAGCTTCTCTTCATTTAACCTATAATTAATGTTTACTTTTTTCCCATTCTATATGCTAGATCTCATACCCTCTTCCTTTTTGTGCCTGTGTTTGTGATTGGAAGCTATGTCTTACTTATCCTAATATGGTAATCAAATTTATGTATGATACGTTTCTTCAATATCTGGTAGAGCAATTAGAGAAACAAATTTATGCACTAAAAACCCAGATGCCCTGTGAAGTTGTTCTGCCAGTGTCCGGTTTTAGAACCTGGGCAACTTAATCAACATTTAATTGTTCAAATCATTGAGGAGACTGGCTCTGGACTTGTTCATTCCCTGTTATTCTTACCTTTCTCTCCTTTTTACATTTTACTTCTCTGTATCAGCAGTATAAATGCTGAGTCTTATATATAGTTGAAAATTATAGAAAAATATTGATGGGACCTGGCTTAGGAGTAGTAGTGGTTGTCGTTGTGCCTGTATGGGTTTAGCTACTGATAATAATCAATTACCCAGAGTAAACACCTTATGTATAATTTGTCTAAGTAGAAGTAATGTTTGCAAACTGGTTTACTCATATTTTGGTACATGGACCATTTTTGTGTTAATATGCGAACAGAGTTGGTTTTTGATCAAGGTATTGTGCAAGTTTTGCAGATTCTGGCCATGGCAATTGGTGCAGTACCATTTCTCAAGAAACTGATCTTTACATCTGATGCTCCGCTCTTCTTCTTCACTGACAGCTGCATGATTCTTGGGTATGCACATTTAATTTCAACTGGAGTTGATCCTTTTACATTTATATATTGGTGCTATAAATTTAGTTTGTTTTCTTTTGTAAGTATTCATTGATCCGTTGAACAAAATAATTGGATCAAGTTAACAACCTTTACCATCAGAAATAGCAGGAGTAGACCTGTAGTGACGCATAGTTTCACCTAATTATTTTTCTTTTGACTTGTAACATCAAATTTTGGCTTAAATCTTTATAAACATTGAGCCTCTCTAGGACAATGTTTTCTTTCTGCTCCTCTATAGTATAGAAGAGGATAGATATCTTATCCTCTTCCCTTTTATTCATCCTCTTTTCTCTCGAAATAAAATATTTATTTATAGAAAAATATATTTTTAGGAAAACATTTCAATCTTGGTTAAAAGGCAATCTGTGATTTTGTGTTACGGAATTAAGTTAAAGATTTTAGTTGGGTAATTCTTTTAGGGATGATTATGAATCTATTGGTACTGTCTAATAGTTCCTTTGGTGACCAGGGAGGCCATGATTCCATGCATTCTGTTGGCTTTGGGAGGCAACCTTGTTGATGGTAATTTATCTCATATAGCTTTCATCATATTCAATCATTTTCACTATCCTGTGTACCAGATTCAAGCGATCTTTCGATTGAAACATTTTAATGAATCACGGTTGGGGGCATTTTGTCTTGGTTGCAGGACCTGGAAGTTCAAAACTTGGTTTTCGGACAACTGCTGCTATTATTTTTGCGCGGTTAACTTTGGTGCCTCCTGTTGGACTTGGCATTGTCACATTGGCTGACAAGCTTGGTTTTCTGCCCCCTGGTGATAAAATGTTTCGATTCGTCCTACTTCTTCAGCATTCAATGCCAACATCTGTTCTTTCAGGTATACCGCAGACTTCCTTACTATTCCTCACTGGTAGGGGCATTTCTGAACATTTTGTAGGGGTTAAAACTCTTTATAGTATAAACCCTGTTATAAGACACGTCATTGTTACAACACAGGTTTTCTTGGGTTAGCCAAGTGAGTGGAAAGTTGGGAAATTGTTGTTCCTTTGGCCTTCGTGTGATGCTGTTAGGATCTTTGTATTTAGTGGACAAGGCTGTCAATTATATTAACAGTTAATGAATAACAAACTACGCTTGGTTAGTTTAAGTGGTTTGACACTTGTTCACCCTTAAACAAGGTCTCAATCAAGTCCATGTGGATAGAAAAAACTAATGCTGGAAGAGTTTTACTCCAATAGTGGGCTGATTCGGCAAGTCAGATCAGTCCGAAAAATGAATAACATAATGTTAAGCTAGGATAATATGGACATGAGTTTTCCTACTTGTTTGATTTTTATTTATTAAATGTTTTATTTGTTCACAGGTGCTGTTGCTAATTTAAGAGGTTGTGGAAAAGAGGCAGCTGCTGTACTCTTCTGGGTCCATATCTTTGCTGTAATCTCAATGGCTGCATGGATTACTCTATATATAAACATTCTCTTCTAAGACTACAGGGAGAGATATGATGGTCTGGCAATATTTTGTAATTTAATCCCATTCATTTTGTCCAAATGAAGTTAGATTAGTAGAGAAACACCACCAAACACCATGTCAATGGTCTGCCAATTCCATGATGTTCATTGGAGGGTCTTGCTCAGAAAAGGTGGAAAACGCCTTCCCTCTTCAGAGTTTGTTGATTTAAAACTGTAGGCCTACTTACTCTACCAATCTTGGTTTGGAGAACCCAATTTTCTAGCTTTATGCTAGACCTGCTACCTTGTAGAGCATTGTATTGTATAGCTTGATTAGCAGAAAAGTGTTGTACCAAGAATAGCTGTCTTATGGATATAATTCCAAGGACTTTCTTTTCCATTGCATTTCTTTTCTTTTCTTTTCCTTTTTTTTTTTTTCTTTTTGTCTAAATCACTTGAAAATGGAAATTCAGACTCCAACTAATCTGGTTGAGTCAGATCGGTCCACTATGGGTAAATCCCTCTCTCTCTTTTTTTTTCTTTTCATTTAAAAGATTAGAATTCAAAATCTTATTTAAGAGAAAGAAGTGTTAAATTACTTGAACTAATTAGGTATCTATTTTTCATTGTTTTTGTTGTTTCCTACTTGTGGATGGAATATTATCTCAATGCATCATTAGGCTCGACATAAAGGAAATCATAAAGAAATCTGTTCACATGCCAGGCTTGAATGTGACCATATCATTGCTACTCAATTTCATTTCATTCTTGAGTGCACTCCCTACCTGTTGGAAAACAAGATTAAAAGATACAACCTTGGCAGTTGCACTAAAAGATACCAAGTTTATGTAATGGCTTTGTGGCCAGAAAAATAAAATAAAATAAAATAAAATAAAATGTGCAACACCTGTCTTGTTTTTGGACCCAGAGTTCCATAGCATCTTTTGTTTAACCAATGATATTCACTATTACAAATAATGACTAATCCCTTCAAGTGTCAAACAAACAAATATGGATTTTACCTTTGATTACAAAACTTTGTACATACAGTCAAAAATCAAACTTCTAATTAAATGCTTAAAAAACCGAACTAACTACCAACTATATTAAATTTTGTGGTTTTTATAGCGTATTAGCATGGTTAGATGGCAGTTGGAATGACCTGAGAAAGTTTGGAAATTCAAACGTAATTTTTTTTAATTTTATTATAATTGATTTTGTATTTCGTTTCACTCAACATTGATTCTGATAAACAAGAATCAAGTTTGTGAATGCATAACCTAACGCAGACCTAGTAATTAAAAAACTAGAAACTAATATATATTCCAGTAACTAAACAAAAAACCAAGTTGTAAAGAGTATTCACTAATGTATTTGTATGGTTGACATTGATGTGTCACATTCAATGAGAAAAGAATTGTCAATTTAAAAAAAATATTTCATTGAATATGGCACATTCAATGAGAAAAGCTATAACTACCTTTGATTTTTGTGGTTACAATAACTACCTTTGATTTAATTCAAAGCCATCTTAATCTTCACTCATTAAATAACTAAAAAAGAAAAACATCATCTCCTACTTTAAGGGCAGAAGAGAAACGGGGAGGGGAACACTCTAAACAAGCCTATGGATGTGTCAACCCACTGCATATATCTACCTATAACAAAATTCTGAGTGGAGTTGTAGCCCTTGCATTTTGTAGGGTACACTTGTAAGTTGAAATTTTGAAAGATTGCACTCTAAAGAGTATGTTTGTAAGTTGAAATTTTAGAGAAAACGGGAGGAGAAGAAATGACTTGTAAATGAAATTTTACTCTACAAGCCCTTCCTTCTCTCTTCCCTCTAAAATCTCAAGATACCCGTGATTAACCACACATAATATGGACAAATTCAGCTGCATGGTCTGTGAAAGGAACTCCTCTTGAGAATTCAGAGTGTGATCAGCTTACAAGATTTGTTGCAAACAGCACCTGATTCCGGAGTTTTACATGCAAAGGGCCTTGATCTAACACACAACTTCAAGGATGGATCATCAAATACTTTGGCATTGGGTCCTTGAAGCACAAACAAGGAAAAAGAAAAGAAAAGGAAAGAACGAAAGAAAACAGGTACAAAAATTAAAGATCATGGTATCTCCAGTCTATACGTGACTTCTGAAATTGGTAAGAAGACAAGGCACGCCAGAAACACACGAGTCAGCCAAAAATCCTATCCCCAGTGGCGATCATAAGGGCGCCACTGGATAAGTACTTTAGAATGGGCACCACCATCTTCTGCTTCTCTCTCCCTTTGATCAGGTGAGGCGTAAACATGAACTGCATGCTGATTTTGCGCAGACAAATTCCGACCACTGAGATGGCTACTCCCTTCAATCTGAGAGTTGCGTGACCACAGGACAAGGACAATGCCAACTAGACTGAGAACTGGACTGCGGCAAGAAAAAACCATCTTCCTCTACCACCTCTTGCTGCAGAAGAATTCGTGGTGGAATCCAAGCTCACGGCTTCTGTCTGCTGTCTTAGGCTTTGACTAGTAGTACCTGCTTGATTCACTTCAGCTTCAACGGAGACATCGGATAAACTACCATCCACCACATCTAGTTCCTGCCTCTCGTTGATCACATGTCTACCATTGATGTTCTGCTTTCCCTCTTCATAATCCTTATCATCAGTTGGAAGCTCATATCGACATAGAGGACATGAATTCCGTGAGCTCAGCCATGGCAAAATGCAACAGGTGTGATACAGATGGGAGCAGGGAAGCTGACTTGCTTCGGTGCCAGGGGCCAAGACATCCTTGCAAATGGCACAAACTAGTTCACCATGCTTCTCGTGCTCCTTGCCAACCACTACATGGGGCAAATTATTCACAAAAGACAAAGATGCAGGAGGTGCTCCTCGTCTCGAGCTGTCATTCTCAGCAAGATGCTCAAGAAGATCTTCGAATTGTCTAGCATCAAGATAATCACCAAAGTTTGCACCATAGGGAGGTAGACTGGCATCCCCCGAGTTAGCGACGCTGCGATCAGCGAAAGTTCGCAAGTTATTGATTATCTGGGCAACCTCAGATTCAGTGATGCGACCCCTACTCTCACTTGGATTTGATGTTAAAAACATTTGAAGGTGTGTGCCATCAACTTCCTCAGCCTCAGCTAGTTCCCATTCCCTTGCCACCTCTTCCTCCTCATCATCATCATCACCATCATCCTCTTCCTCCTCATCATCTTCTATATCATCTGAGTTCCAATGGCTTAGTCCAGCATGCATTGGATCTATATCAGTGTCACTATCAAACGCATCTCCCTCATGTGGTAAATCAAACATTCCTGCACCTAAAATACTATGTCTGTCCATGGAGACATCCGAGTCACCTCCATAAGCGCTGAAAGAGAACGAATCAATCTCACCATGAGGAACCCTATACCATCTAAAGCTCGCGTTTGACTCATTTTCACCATAAAGAGAGCTCCAATTATCAAAACCATCACTGTCAGTATCAGAAAGAACACGCCACCAACTTCTAGACCCACTAGGGGTAGTATGTGTACTAGCACTAGCATACTGCAATGACTCTAAGACTTGTTGATCATCCTCTGCAGACACAGTGGATTGGTTTTGCCTCACAGCATTGAACAAGTTTTCAACTGACTCAGAACTGTTGTTCCTGAATCTCCTTCTAAGCCTTCTTTGCGAGCTTTGGGTTACCATATGAGTCCCAAAGTCTTCAAGTAGTAAAAACTTGCAATCACCACATACACCATTGGTTGCAGGATCACTTGTTATCTCATTATCAGGTGATAGTGCCTTTTGGCAAAGAGAACAAACTGCAATGTTTTCAGAATATGCAGACATCTGAAACTGGACAAAATTCAGAATTTCAGATAATTAAAGAGTAATATCCAGATAAAGAGTGACCGAAGAAGTTAGAAAAACTGTCTCAACCTTTAACAAGGCATTCAAAATTAAAAGCAATACTTAGCACTAGGACCAATGTACATCTCAAAATCACACTATAGACAACCAACATAATAGTAATAAGAGCAAATTACTCTGCTCAGATTTAGCGAAATTCACTCTAACTCCCTTTTATTTATAACATAAGCCTAGGAGGTACCTGAATTTGTGAAATCATTACACCAACCTCCCCTAAATTTATAAAATCATCACACCATCCTCCCCTTTATCGTACAATAAACATTACATTCAACAGTTCATTCAGGGGAGGTCACTGTTATCTGGACAAATAGAGAGGAATCGGGATGAATTTCATCAAACCTTGGGATGTTATTGTAATTTGCCATAACAATAATAACAATGATAATTTAAAACACGGGAGTTGAGTTCACATAGAAGTGAATTAGGGGTTTAGCATGAATCAAGTGTAGTGGCAGAGAAATGTAAACACGTTACCTTACCTGCATAATAAGAACATATATGAAGTGGGGTTGCAATTGAAAATTAAAATAAATAAAAAGAGGGAACAGTAACGGTAAAGTGCATTCTAGTATTCCACAAGCAATTAATTGGGGAAAAAAAGACGTTTTTTCTTTACAATGGATCATTAAAAATAGAGCTAAATTGCTACAGCCATGAAATGCCCACAAGGTGAAAAGCTTCGACAAGAATTTGGGCAATGCGTAAGCGATTTTTACGGAAAAAAAAATTGGGGCATTGGAGATGAAAAGCAGAAAGGGCATTGAAGAGTGAGGAGAAAGAATGACCTGAGAGAGAGAGAGAAAAAGCGAGAACACTTGAGGGTGGGGATCTTCAAATGATTTGGGAATTATGGAATTAGATTAAGCAGAAAAGGGGTTTGGTTTGGTTTGGTTTTGATATCGTGAAGACGCGAAAGTTTGGAATTGATTGAATGTAATCGAAGCAGAAGAATGGGTGGGAGAAGCAAAGAAGAGAAAAGGAAGCAGCTTTTGGCTTTGGGATTTTGCGATGAAATGTTCAACCGGCGACTTCGCCCTCTTCTTCAACAACGCACCATCAACATCAGTCCACGTTCGCCCCCTTCTACACGACGAAGTTTTTCTTTATTATTATTTTTGTTGAAATTAGGATGCGTTAGGTTATTTGTACTAACTCGATGTGGGATCTTATGATGACTATTTTTATTTACTATTAAATAGAGTGTGAACGTATAAAAGTAAGGTCTCCATCAAAAGTGAAATCACTATGGTATATAATATCAAATTAGTACATAATATTTTTCAATTAGGATATCAATGAATTAATCCTCAGTTGTATCACACACATATATGTTTTTTTTTATTAAAACCTAAGTATCACCACTGATAGTAGTTAATAATCTCATAGCTGTGAAAGCTCTCTCAAAGAGATAAATATCTAACACAAAATGTGCTCAACTCTCATGAGTGAAAATTTAACTTTGATCACATGGTTAAGAGACAATGTAACCTATTCATACGTCACCTTCAATGGTTCATATATAAGTTTCGTGTTCATTAAGACATTTCTCCATATATATCGTTAAAAAAATTATTATTATTTTTACTACTAGCAAATTAGCATGCAATCAATTTACATTTTTATTTTTATAAAATACTTAAGAAAGAAATAATAAATTGGAAAACTAATTTGAAAAAATGAGAAGTTAAAGAAGTTATTATAAATGATAATTATTCTTGAAGTATTTAAAGGTATTTTGGGATTAAAAAAAGCTAACACCAAATAGTTACAATAAAGATCCCTTTATATATATGTATAGATTGCTATTATTGATCTTTCATGACAATTAAAAACGAAAAATTACACTAACGATGATTACACTGGCACCACTTTATTTATAAAATTGTTGTTAGAGATTTTAGATTTGTTAAAGCCACATAGGTGTCCCCTGCAATTACTAATTTGTTATTTTAAGTGAAAAATAAATAAATAACACATAACATGTATATGATTGTTTATGACAAAATTATAATATTTTAACAATATTAATATTTATGAATAGTAATACTAGTTTTCAATTAAGGCTTTAAATATGTTTTTGATCCCTAAAAAATAAATAAGTTTTGGTTTTAGTCCCTTTTTTTTTGGTTTTATTTTTATCTAAATCAAAATATTTTAAAACTATTTAGTTTTAGTCCTTCAGTTAATTTGTTTTTATTAAATATTGAGCTGACTAATAAAAAAATTCCATTATCCAATCATATATGATAGTCTGTAGTCGTACATAGCATATCATAATTATATGTGTCAAAACTCACTTATTTTTCAAAGAATAAAAATATATTTAAACCTTTCCATTAATATTTTTTTTAAATATTGCTTAAGTTTCTATAAAAGTTCCAATTCGAGTCTAAAGATGTACATATTATTGAGAGAGATTAACATCATAAACGAGATTGATTTTGAGTTCACCCATATCACAGTAACACAATCCATTAAAATTGATATAATGACGAGAGATTTAGATAATATATAAAAAGTCCGAGGCTCTAATCTCATTTACTACTAACATAACACATAAATATTCTTACACATTCAAAATAACTCTTGCCATAATTAGCCTTTTCCTATTCGGAATGTAAACAGATTCACGTAGTAGAATTAGAATAAAATATACAAATATCAAGCCCATGTAAATATCCACATCAAGGAGGAGTGTAGGAGTGTAGGACCATTTGTTGGTTCCTATGCGTTGTCAGGACACATGATAAGGAGGGGAAATCCGTTTACAAGGGGAAACGGATTTCTTGAATGGTACAGTACAAAGCTTATATATAAACTACAAAAAGTAACTAATCATTAACTATATATATATATATATATATATATATATATATCAACTAATCACCATCTTACTAAGCCAGAGTGATTGATTAACCAATCAACCAACCATATTTATGTACATTTCTGCAAGTTGCACATTATTACGTCCTCTTAAAGATTAGTTCCAAAGGTTGGTATGCTTCCTTAGTTCGAGAACAATATTCTCAATTCTCATAGCGATTTATATATTCTGATGCTAGAAAAATGCAAAACTGGCTGGTTAAGCTGATTTTTACCACCCATTTTCAGGTACGGTGCAAGGTATAAAGTTGGTGGGCGCTGTACTTAATTGACCATTGGTTCCTGGGGAGGATGAGTCCATTTTTTCAATAGTACGTTTATGGACTATCCAGAATTCTCCGCGAGCATGTGAATCTTTATTTTTAGTTCATGTTGTCTTTTTAAGTCGATGCATTTGTTAAGGTTAAGAATAAATACTTTATTATATCTTAGTTTGAGTTAATTTGATTTCTATTAATTTAGATTGATATTGAGTTAATTTTATCATTATGTTTTGATCTTATTTTTAGGCCTATAAATAGACACACTTCTTTGTAAATAGCACACAATATTATATATATATATATATATATATATAACATCTAATAATATACAACATTATTTGGTTCTATCCTATTTTTCCTATTTTCCATTATGTCTTCAACATCTTCAAATTGCATAATATTCTAGTTGATTATTGATTGGGAAAATGTTAGATAACCAGAAATTTATAATTTATCCAGAATTTTGTATTCAAAATGATTTGTCATAATTATTAGCTTTTAAATGAATTGATGAGTCATATTACTTTATTTCATTCAATAATCACTATAATTTCTGTCAAAGATTAAAAAAAGAGGCATTGTTAATAGTATTATTTGTGAGTTATGACATTATTTTATTTTTAAGTTTTAACGTTGAATGAATAGTATCAACTATAAAATGTTCCTGTATTGGTGAGTGTATATATTTTTTATTTTTTCTTTTTGGATCACAATTTTCTTATTTTTTTACCAATAAATTATGAATATTTTCTAAAAAAAAACTTGACCCATGGGCTAAGCCCCCACCCCCCAAATACCAAGGTTAAGCAGGGTGAGTTAGGTGAGTAGGAATTTTTGGTAGGTTAAAACTTTAATCTATCTTATTAAAAATAAGTTTTTGTGAACATGAACTACCCATTTGACATTCTATATATGACATTTCAAAATATAGTGAACCCGAGGCCCAAGAAGAAGCCCAAAAAGAGACTAGTTGGAAGCTCGTCCGTGGGCCATGGGGATGTGCTTATTCTCGCCTAAAAACTCATTTGCTTCCGACCAAAAACATAAATAAATAAACTCATTTGCTTGGTGACCGTATTCATATAGGTTTGAACAGAGCCAATGTTGGAGAGGATGATCAAGAAGAGTGACAATATGTGGAGTAAATTTTGCAGTCAAAGGTGAATAGATTTAATATAAATATGAATATGTCGATTGAAATTAATTAAGTCTTAATTATAGATAACTCCTAATCCTAAGCATTAAATTTAAAAGATGAGGGAGGAAATAGATTTTCTATGTGTACAACATGACATATAAATGTGAATATGTCGATTGAAATTAATGAAGCCTTAACTATAGATAACTCCTAATTCTAAGCACTAAAATTTAAAAGATGAGGGAGCAAAATAGATTTTCTATGTGTACAACATGAAATTCACATAAGATAAAAACAAGCATATTTAAATCAGGATAGCAAATTCAATTAGTAAAATTGATAGTGTTGGCAGAAACAATACATTGAAATTTTATCCATACATTAAGAACAAAATTAAAACTCCAAAAACCATTTAAAACAATATCAAAATATCGATGAAATGATAAGAAATGAAAACAAAGCTTTTGAGTAGAATCTTCTCTCTCATTTAAAGTGCTTGTGCCTATATATTATTTCACATGATTGTAGAAAACATGAGAGGACCTATTCTCAAATAGTAAAGAGGGTGTCCAATGAACCATGGTTGAAAAATTAAATTTCAGTGGAAAGTGGATTGAGTAGTTTATAGAGGATAATCTTTCAGTGCTGGGGTTGTTCATTTGTTTGACAAGTTCACATTCTGTAGCCTACCAAAACCTACTGTCACTATACTGAACTGAAAAGAAAAAGGTCATTCAAAGCTAATCAGGACACTTTGGCATATGGCCTAGAATTGCTTAGAGTTATAGGAAAGGCATCACTAAAGTTGCTCATGGAAAAGCTTGCCAAGAACTGCTCTATATTATTAACAAAAAAGCATTTCTTACTTTTGCCATTTTTTGGTGTCTACATTTTGTATTTCTTAAAATCCCTATAACTAAAAAGAAAAACGTTAAAGAAAGTCAAGAAGATTTAATGAATAAAACAAACTATAAAAAAAATTTCGAAGAAGATATGATATATCAATAAACAAAAATAGACATAAATTTGGTCATTTCAATTTCAATTTTATTTTTAAAAAATAATTAAAAATAAATCTTAAAATTTACCAAAAATATATAGAATAAATTACACTTACATCCTCTGAAGTTTATTGAATTGTACTAGACACGCATTTATTTTCAAACTTCCGCATGGTCCATTAGATTTGTAAAAACCTACATCCTTCCCCTAATAACAAGTGACCGTTGATGCTGAATAAATAGATCATATCTTTTAAATAGTATAAGTGTAAATATTGAGGATCATTATAATTGTAAAAAAATCATAATGTTCTTCTTTTATTAAAACAATGAATATGAGAGCAATGTTGTAAATATGAAAGAAAAATGTTTCAGTCACAGAGCGTGCAAATTATGGGGGAGGATGATATTTTCATTATTTAGTAAAAGAATGACAATTTTATTTAGTAAAAGGATGATATTTCAATTTCAATCTTATTTTTAAAAATAATTAAAAAATAAATCTTAAAACTTACTAAAAAATTTTAAAAAATTATGGATCGATAGTCAATTCACCGGTATCAATAAAGAAAGTCAATGAAATATACAACTCTGACTTAGCACCATTTAGAAAGAATTTAGTGAAGAAATTGCTTGATAGTACTGATGGGATATAAATAATTCAATCAATAGGTGCTTGAGACAGCCTTGTTTCGCAGGGCGTCTTTTGAGTTGAGTTGTCACTGAAAATTAATAAGCACGAAAATTAAAGATTAGACCTTTAGTCCAAATTAATGGATTTAGTTTTGCCGAGTTAAACACGTGAAGGTGCATTACAAGAACATAAAGAGTAATAAGGTGAGAAACAATATAGTATACCATACTAGAATATATTCAATTATTAGTACCACAAAATTTATGTAGGCTGACTTGATCCTTCAACATAAACATCAATAACTGTTAATCAAAAAATAGACATCAATTACTTTCAATAAAAAAAATATATATCAATACCAATTTGACGAGAAATCTGTGATTAATAATCAATGAATCATCCATCCATGATTATCTGTACCCAGTGGAGAATGGGACCAAAAGGACGCGCAACCTTTAATAAACATGACGATTGTTATTATTATTATGCAAGAATGGTGTAAATGAAATTATGAGAAGAAGAAGAGAGAGAGAGAGAGAGAGAGAGAGAGAGAGAGAGAGAGAGATTTGAGGCCTTCGGTGATTAGCATGAGATACTTGTGATAGTATGTTTAATTTAACCCTACCCAATCAAAAGTATTAAACGATCAAATCACAAAAATTAAGATTAGATTAGTTTTTATTTTAAAAACTGATAGGATTTGATTAGACTTTGGATTGGATTGAATTTTCATAACCAATATGATCTAGTCCAAACCAAATGATATTATATAACAATATCATATAATATATTTTTATTATTAAATTTATACTTCTACTTATAACAATTATAATTTATCATATATTCTAACCCCTTTTAAAATATTTGTCAATTTTGACTAAACACAAATACTAAGAAAGATAACAAATATATTGATAATCTAGTAAAATATAATGAATAGACTAATATATCCTTATATATTAATTAGTATAGCATAACATTCTAAGCTAATATTAGATGAAATGCTTTGAAAATGTGAAATTAATTAGGAATAGTATTAGAACAACAAAATTAATATTTTATTGAAATATGAAATTAATAAATATTTTGAAATATGAAATTGTCTGAAAGTGGGCAGATATTTAAAGGGAAGGAGTATTATTTTTATTTATGAATCACTCTATGCCTATTAGATTAATTGTTTATTTATTTATTTGTTTATTTGATTAATTTAAGTTACTTATAAATTTAATTATTTTGTCAAAAAATGAATTAAATTAATCTACTTTAGACCACTAAAAATTATATTCTTTAATTTCATTTAATATTTGTAATCAAATCCATCCAAATCATGTGAAAAACACTGTTAATTTGGCGGATACGCTGAGAAATGAAAAATACTCTTAATTTATTGTATGAATCCAATGTTAAAGATAGATATATTAGTCTTACATTTGATATTTCACTTTTTTTTTTGATAAATTGATATTTCATATCTTCAATGTATCAATTAAGAATGAATCAATTATCATTATTTATTAGTGTATACTATTTATTTATTTATTAAAATATATAATATTGATTGATTAATCCGTATTAAAAGTAGGTAGCGAACCCAACCCGTAAGCGATTCACAAAACTGAAAAACTAATACAAGATTATTTGTCCTCGACCCAAAAAAAAGAAAGATTATTTATCAAGTTAGTTGAGTATAGAATTTCGGAATTTCAATTGTAGAAGAAACATTTTTTGGTGTGGCTTCAAGAATGAAAAGCCAGGCACACACACCACCAATCTGTCAGTTACAGTTAAGATACGTTACTTTTCTTCTTTTTTTTTTTCTCTCTTTTTTGTTTTCATGTCATTCTCTCTATCTCTCTCCCTGTCATTACAACCAACTATTAATATCTATATATCTACATTATTAATCTATTATAACACAATAACTACATAATATGATAAAATTCAATATCTATATACTATCGGATAATTAAATTTCACCAAAAGGAATTAATGACAAATCATGGTGAGTAATTGTAATAATTAATAGTTATTTTCAATAATTTTTTATTTGGAAAAAATTCTACTGATTGACAACATAAAATTATTTGACAATGAAATAAGAAATTAAATTCAATATTCAATCTAATATAACAAAGACTTACAATTTTGATTATTATCCCTATAAGAAATTTAATGTAATTATCTAATAAGATATCATCATATTATTAAGAAGAACATTTAATTCTAGTCATGACTATATTAAAATTTTATACAAATAGTAATACATAATTAATAGAAAATTGTAAAACATTTGACCGTGTATTAAAAACACTTATTTAATAACATAACATTCATTTTAGTTGATATTTCAATTCATTTTATGACCCCTCAAAAAGGAAGAAGAGAAAAAATAAATTAAAAAAGAAAGAAAGAAAGAGAGTTAGTTGGGCTAGCAAGCAGTTGAATGAATCTGAATCAGACACTTTGCTTAGCTTCCTTCCCTCCTTTGTCTTTGTGATCTATCTTTCAGGTTTGTGTTTGTGCCACCAACAACATGGCTTACAGGAGAAGGCAAGGTCTATCAAGAGCTTCCACCTTCAAGGAAGAGTTTCATCAACCATCATCAATATCATCATCACCACCAGATAACAACAATAAAGATTCTGATGAGAAAGCTTCTTCATCTTTCTTCGCTTCATCACCCTCCCTTGCTGCACAAGCCATCAAGGCCTCCTCCGCGTCTCGCCGCAATCCTTCTCTTTCCTTTGCTTTCAATCCTTCCCTGATCATCAAAGATCCAAGGTCCTTCCTCTCATTCATCTCATATTGATTAATGCTCAATGATCTTTGTTCATTTGAAACCAACAAAATAAGAATTAAAAAAAAAAAAGTGTCAAGTGTTTTTCATTAATTGAACATCATGAGTTTCACTAGGAAACTCTTGATTTCATATTCATATTTGATGATGTTATATGTGTATGATACGTGATAGAATATTATGGCATCGTCTGATTCATTTGGCTGATGCCACCTAGTGGGATAAGGCTTAGGTTGTATATGTGTATGATTGTTTGAATGAATGCATGCATGCAGAGTTATGATGCTTATGGTGATTCTGGAAGAGGTGACTCTAAGTCTGGCTTCTGGGGTTTTGTTGCTCAGAAGGCCAAATCAATTCTGGATGATGATAATTCACCACCAAAACATGACACCAAGCGCCAAGCACTCAAATCGCACTCATTCAATACCTTTACAGGTGGTTCTGCTCCTCAGGTGATTATCATGTTTAATATATAAAGCATAGTTCTTGATCAATTGGTCCTATCTTCTTTGCAATGTAAGATACGATTTGATATGATATGATGCCGAAAATTACTGTAGATCACATGAACAATGAACCTGAGACTCTTGAATTTTTCTAATAAATCTGTTTCTGTTATTTACTTGGTCAGTTGAATTGGAATCAACTTAATTGAATGTGTGTTTTTTTATCCTTCACAGTCCAAGCCATTATATCAATGCCCTGAATATAATTATGGAAAAGTGGACAATCCTACAATTCGGAAAGGCTTGGATAAAATCACTTCTTCCCTCAATCAGCTAGGTGACACCTTTGAGAAGGCATTTGAGGTAATTCTGTCTCTAGTCATATATACTTAACCATTTCAGAATTGGTTTCTCCACAGTTCTATTTAGTTTTCATATGTATCATATTCACCATCAATACAACATTTAACTGTTGATGTTTTTTTAACTTTAATTCATGCGTCAACAGTTACATCAAAGATTCATATTTCTGGCAGAATTATAAGCAGACTTTCTTATTCAATTAGTTACCTGGCTTTGTCTGTTAGATCACTTATGGTTAATAGGAAAATGTTTCTTCTGCACTTGAAATCTCAATCCTGACATACACCTGTTAATGATGAGTTAATCATTGGTTAACAATGTACTTACAACCTGTTTTTGGCTCAGGAAAACAGAATTGTTAAACAATTGATACACATTGTTAACTAATAATTGACTCATCATTCACTGGTGTATGGGAATTGTAGAGCTTCAAGCACGGAAATAACATAACCAGTATCACTTTCTCCAAATCAATGCTGATCCTCTAATTTCTTCAGGAAGGCAAAACAATTGTGGAGAGCAAGACAGCAGACTTGAGGACTCAAATCAGGCGAAAAGGAAGCAGTGGCCCTGAGGACTACTCAAACCAATATTCAGATTTGAATAATCCATGGCAGCAATCAGGCCAGACACAGAATCTAACTAATCATGACACACAACTCAAGGCATCTCGCGACGTAAGGTGGCAACTTTGTAATTGTGTGTCACTGCCTCACTGCTTCATGAAGTGAAGGCATATAATATAATGCCTTACATAATATTGGAGCTATTAATATATTTAGAAGCTAATGTCAGAAAGTTCTTGGTCCACAGATGACATGTTCAACCATCAAGAAAGTCATCAATTTAACAATACCTAACTAATCAACTGCTCTACTTCTAAGATTTCACTCACTGCAAATACATATTGGAATTCTACATAACTTACATTGGTTTTATTTGACATATGATGCCTAAGATTTGATGGGTTAACACCGATAACACACGTAATTAATGCAGCCCCTTATGTTATATGTGAATTTTGAAAACACTGAGAAAACAAAGCCGCCTTTGTTGTTATCAGCTATAGTTTTTGGCCTGTACTAACGGTATGTGCTCGGTCCAACAATTTAGATGGATGAGAATCAGTTAAACTTTTGCTTCTGATTGTACTTCTGAAAATGAAATCTAGTTTGTGATGGTTGTTTATCTGAATTGAGTTTATTATGTGACCAGATAAGCATAATGTCCCTTTAAATTGCTCGCAGGTGGCAATGGCAACAGCTGCAAAAGCAAAATTACTTCTTCGCGAGCTAAAAACCGTTAAAGCAGATTTAGCTTTTACCAAAGCACGGTGTGCTCAACTAGAAGAAGAGAATAAAATGCTCCGGGATCGGGAGGGTACTGACAAGGGACAAAGCCGTGAAGACGATGATCTGGTATTAGTTATTTTGTTGTTTCCCTATTTCAAGTTTGTCATTAGATGCCTAAGAAGCACTCACATGGGCATAGCAAAATTTGGAGTGTCTTGTTATTTCATGTGGGTGTCTTGTTGTATCTGATTTTAGTGTTTGTGACAAGGATATATTGCCTCTCTTTTGAACCATCTTCAAAGGTAGATGCTTATGTTGAGATATTAGTTGATGATCCTGTCCTGTCTAGCTTTACACCATTGCATGTTTATCTGTCATCTATAGCATTCAAAATAGTTATAGAAGTACACAATAATAATCAAGACTTGGTTAGTTTAAGTGATTCGGTACTTATTTCTTTAAATAAGGTATTGAATTAGAGAAGAAAGAAAAAAAAAAAAAGAGCCACCAAAAGAACTTTACTTCCATAGTGAGCTAGCCTAACTCAGATCAGATTAGTTAGAATTCAGTGAATTTCATATATGAGAGATTTAGCCGAAAGATTAAAAAAAAGACATAAAAGGTGTAGACAATAGTAAAGGACTGTATAACCAAAGTGGTACACATTTAATGGTGCAAAGCAAGAGTTTAACTCTTGCTTTGCTCAATACATATAAGAATTTCTCGACGTTATATTTATATGCAAGTAGAGTGTAAAGCAAGACCTTGAATCTATGATCACTTTAGTTAAAAACTTAGCACTTTTTATTTTTTTGCAACCTGCTCAGATTCGGCTTCAACTGGAGACACTTCTAGCTGAGAAGGCACGTTTGGCCAGTGAGAATGAGATATATGCTAGGGAAAACCGTTTTCTAAGGGAGATTGTGGAGTACCATCAGCTGACAATGCAGGATGTTGTGTACCTAGATGAGGGCATGGAAGAAGTCACTGAAGTTTACCCTATAGATCATGGAAATGGGGTTTCAAGGATGCTATCATTGTCTCCACACTCATCATCATCACCACCACCATCACCTGATGAGGTTATCCTGCAATCAACAAGCCCACCTATGATGACAAAAGAGATATTTACTGTGGTAGAAGAAGACAGTAAGAGTGCATCAGAAGATGAGGCTCCTCCTAGTAACTGATCAGTTTCTCGACATGCAAAGTGAACTATCTCCTTTAGTAGCTTTTAGTTTAGATATGGGATTCTCTTTGTTTAGAGGAAAATATGCATGGTTTTGTAACATTTATTGATTTGTTATCCCTCCTTTTTGGCCAATTGTGAGGAAGAGGGTGGGGGTGTATTTGATGGAAAATTCATGTCTGTTATTGGTTTTGTGCGTGACTTTGGTGTTATGATAAGAGGGTTGGTTTGGCAAATTCTTCTTTTATTTCTATTGGCTGATATTGATCCATACAGAAGCTAAATTCTTTTATTGTATCTGGACCTATTACGAATATGACACTTTGATTTATCATTTTAAATGTATTCATTATCCAAGAATAGGATAAAGGATTTACCATACTTGTGCATCAAATATCAATTTGATTTATCCTCTTGGAGTTTAGAAAATGAAAATAAGGGTTAGGCATATATGCTCAGTAAAGGTGCTCCATGAAAGGGGAAAAAAATGCATTAGTAGGAGTCAAATGGTCAAAATATGAAGTTATTATAAATCTGCTAAAATATTTAGATGGTGCATTTTTTAACACAATGGCTTTCTCAGTTGTCTGCATAAAATATTGCTACACCATCGATCCACTGGCCACTCCACCGACATATGCTATAAAGTATTTGTAACAACTGCAAATCAGTTCATTACTTTCTTGTTCATCATAAGGAGTACAGAAAAGCATTGAATTGACTTCCTCTTACAGCCTCATTTATGAAATAATCGAAATTATGTATTAGAAAATACATTAATTTCAATTCCTAACCATAAAAAAAATATTTGTTGAAAGATCCCTACCCCTAAGGGACCTTCATTGGATCAAGTCAAATTAATCAAATTCCTACTAATAAAGTCCTGATACCAATGGTTCTATTAAGAAAAAATAATAGTACATGTAACTAAATACATCCATACTAAAAATTGCTTCATCTGCAATACTATAATATAGTAATTCTCTCGTTTCATATCCTTTTAGGTGAGATTTGTCTGAAAATCAAGATTCTATAGACACTTCTGATTCAGACTGTTTGATTACATCTTCTAGCTACAAGCCTACAACTAGGATCTCACTATAGCTAGTCTCTAATAAATTAAAGACGCAAGATCTATATAACAGTGGTGCCATTTCACCCCAACCTCTTCTACTTGAAAAAAAATAAGTTATATTTAATAAATCCGAAATAACTTATAATAAAAAACTTCTTTAAATAGATGTTAACTAAAAGCAATTATTTCTCAATAAATTATCAAAATAAAACATGCCCTTAACTCTGCCCCTTGTTTGACCTCACAAGACCTTTCATCTCTGGTTAGGCTTAAAACGAGGCATAGAATTAAATAAAATTTAAAACAAAACCAATATTAGATCGAACAATACAATGAAAATCTACACATTCAGAGATTCTTAAGATAATAGACCGACGGATAAGATCTTTGACCATAACCTGCCGGCAATCAACACCCTTGCGGGTGTGTTTCATAATCCACATTCAGAGATTTACATTATATGGCATACTTGCTATGCAATTCGGAGAAATAGACCTTCATTTCTTGCAAATGAAGAGTCATATTTGATTAGACTTTCAATCAACTTCCCCTAGCTTAGTTACAGGATCATTAAGATACAATTAACCTCTCACCAGTACATTATATAAACATGTGACCAGTTTAACTCAATTTTTCTGCATTGGTCTTCTCAGGGTGCAACCACGAATGCCTCCATTGAATTTTACATGTGTTGATGTATATGGATCAAGATTGCTGCTTTCAAAACTTAAAAAGCTTCATAGCAAAAAGAAAAGCTTCCTGGCTTGTATTATAATATTTCAGAATAACTGGAAAAACAAACTGGTAGAACCATCACCAAATGACCTGAGGTCAGCAGGTTTTACCAAAGCCCTGCACAATGGGCACGTCCTTTCCCTCTCAAACCTGGTAAAGTAAGAGAATCAGGAGCCAGCCAAAAGAGAAGAAGAAAATAGCAACAAAGATGAAGCAATATTAAGACCAGTGAATTTAGCTCCTCTAAAGCCCAGTCTACACTAAAGAGAGTAAAGTGCACGTTGCACAATCATAGCTATTGATGAGAAAATCAGTGATTTAAAAAATTTGTAGCAAACATACCTGCGTGACAGATTATAAATCTGCACTTATTATATCCCTTAATTTTCTCATCAACAGCTATAATCGTGCATGTTACTCTCCAAAGTGAAGAGTACACTCTAGAGAAGCCAATCCAAGACCAAGTAACCCTATACTGAAAATAAATTTTAAAAACATAACACGAATTTATAACAGATAAATATGAAGCAAACTATTACATTTGAAAATCACAAATTTGCTTATAAAGGGAATCAGATGTGTTGAGCATATTCAACTAAAATGAAGTAGATAATTTCAGATTCTATGCAAACCAGTAAGACAACAGCAAAGCAAGTCTCACCACTCTGATACACAATCTTCACAGAAAATGTGTTTACAACGAAGTAATATTGGAGCATGCATTTTCTCCTGACAAATAGCACAAAGATCACCAGCTGCGTTGACCTGCAATCAGATAAATTCCTTAACTTACATGAACAACTAGCAGCTCCCAGACAAGTATATAGGAGGCTATAATTGTTAACTGTGGCAAGGGTAAATCATATAGGAGGCTGTAAAGTTCTTAGACTTTAGTGATTCAATGACCACCTCCAAAATTAAGGCATCCACCCTACCTGCTCTGATGTTGCATAAGCCCCATAGTGCACTTCTTTACGTGACAAAGCCTTCACTGCAGCAAAGAAGGATTGCACCTGACCAACACCACATAGATTAAGATAACCACCAGATGCAGACTCATGCAATTCACTCATAGTTTAAAACAATAAACTAAGGAACACCCCATCATGTCCCAGCTAAATGACTTCCTTGTAGTTAGGATGCTTTAGGACATTCTCATGAATAATTAAAATAGCAAATTAACAGACAGCAAAACAGAAAAGGCTATTCCAAACTTCTTGCTTCCTTGAAAAGACTTTTAACATATTTAGATTATATAAGTTCTCTTATCTGGAGATCAAACTTTTAGCTTTGGCAGAAGAGCTTATATCTACATCACAAACAAAGCATTTTTATTTTCAGCTTGATGGCTTGACCCCTCCCACAAAAAAAAGCAAGAAGCAAGATAACAGAACAAGCTGCCAATCTGCTTAGTTTAATGAAAAGAGAAAGTCAACCCAAAACCAAAAAAAGTTTAAATAAAATATGAAATTATGTACATTCCAAAAACATTAAAGCTGCATGACGGACAGATAATAACTTTAGATATTAGTGCAGAAGATCAAGGGAGTTAGTGAAATTAAGAGATTACTAACCACAAGCTGCATTGGAACAAAATATAATCTACATCTATTTTAAAAGACAAACACACCTTCTCAACAACAGATGTGAGCTTAAATGTTAGATATAGTCCTGTCATCAGCGATGAAAAGAGGCTTCCATATTCTTTGTTCAGAAAGAAACGATACCAGACTGGTGTTGGCAACAAGGCACGGTAAAGCAGAAGAAGGTATTCGACTAGTGTCAGCATTTGCCCCTGATAGACAAGAAGTACAATCAGAATGTAGTGATATGTGAAAGAGTCATATAGACTATGAACCCAAGACACTACAGCAGTGACATGTTGGTTACCAGATACTCCCTCTCTTTCAAAATATCTGTCACTTTTGGGCAAGCACAAGTACTAAGAAAGATAATAAATATACTAGGAGTGGAGCAAAATATAGTGAATAAACTAATATATCCCTATTAAATGAAATGCTTCTGAAAAACTAATAAATAGTGAGTAAAATTACTTAGGGATACTATTGGAAAAAAATAAATAAATCCTGTAGTGGAATGTGAAGTTGTCTAAAAGTGGATAGATATTTTGAAATGTGAAGTTGTTTGCAAGTGGACAAATATTCTAAAAAGGAGGAAGTAACTTATGTAAGACCCTAAGAAAGAAGCCATCTTAAATGTTGCATATGGTTCCTATCCCAAGACAAAAAGAATAGAGATAGTAAGACACTAGAGATGGAGACAATACTAGAGACAAAAACGAAATTGTGTTTAACAGTGGTGTACAAGACATAGTGACTAATGAAAAGATGAAGAAAATTTAGTTATAATTTGATGAAAAATTGAAAACTGAGAAGGGGAAATATGGAATACGAAATGTTTAAAGGGGTATTCTTGAAAAAAAAAAAATTAAAGTTGTGTCTCAGAAACATGTCTCCAGTATTCCTCCTTTTTGAAGGTCCAGAAATTGACTCAAAATTTGTCTGGAAACGAATATAATTTTGGGGTTTGTCTCTATCCCCTTCTCCAAACTTGTTTCTATCCTCAATGTTTCCATATTCTCTGTCCTGGGACATTTACCAAATGCTACCAAAATGTTCCTGTGACCCAGAACATCTACTAAATCACTTTAGGTTCTACTTTCCAGGTGCTTCACAATTTATGACCTCACCTGCTTACGATAATTTCGGCCTCTGCTGTTCTTGTAATACATCAATAATATACACTTGAATACCATTGCAGCCTGGCGGACCAAAGTATCTGAAATTTTAAAACACAATTGCAAGGAAATGAGATTATATCCCCACAATGAGTTTCACCCAAAGAAAATAATTCCATAATCTGTAACAAGAGTTTCCATCACACAATCAGCTGCTTGCTAACAGGTTAATCCATATGACAACATACAAACAAAAAGAATGAGAAAGAAGCAGCACAAATGATGCCTACAAAAGCATGAATAATGGAGACAAATTATCTATAAAGTTAAAACTTCTCTGCCAACATTACTAGCATACATCATTCTGATACAAGAAACAAATCAAGCACTCATGAAGGCAAATTTCAATTACAACAAACTAAAAGTATAAAGCTATGAGTGTATAATGAATAGATGCTTAAAAAGGAAGATTTACAGAAAAGTAAGACACGCATTTAAACTTTTCTTCTTGAATACTGTCAGCAGCAAGTCAAATTGCAAGTTAAGACAAAAATAGCATGTGATTAACATTCACTGGAACAAAACACAAACACACAAGTATCATGCACTGAGAAACCTAGCAAGCCATAGTTGAGGAATAAACGCACCATTCACCATGATGATGAAAATTGCATGCCAAAAGGGTGGTATCTCTCTGGGAGGAAGCATGACCAACGGATACATCAGATCATCATTCTGATACCACCAATAGACGCCAACCACTTGAAGTGAAAATGCAACAGAAATCCCAATTAGAACAGGTATTTTCCTCTCTCCCTGCAGCCACCAAAAAACAGCCACACTTAACAAACAACAAAAACCTTCACATCAACACCAACCAATTTTCCACACTCCAAGGATAAGACAACACAGGAGTAAAAACTAGTCTAACCTTCAGAGCTGTTTGTTTCCTTAGAATGTCATTAGACTTGAAAAGCACAGCCGCAATCCAAATTGTAACAAAAAACCCTGCAATCACTTAAAACGTTACCACAATACCCAAACCTGAATAACAATCAATCAACTCCCTCGAAGCCAAAAAGAGCTAAAAACCCTAACTTCTAAAAGCAATATATAACCAAATTAAGAGCAAGCTTAGTAACAGATTCTTTCATAGCAATAATTCCTGATCCTAGCTTCTAAAACCAAAAAACTAACCAAAGTAAGAGCATTTTGGTATCAGATTGTTAATTGTTTCAAAGAAATAATTGCTTTCATCTTAAAAAAAGGAAGCTTTTTCTTGTTTCATTACAAGCTGTTTTGAACCTAAAAAAGAAACTAATCCAAAAACACACACTTTAAGCTGTTTCAATCTCATAGATACACTCTATTCTATATAGTAAAATTGAAAAGGCAAAGTAAGTTGAGAAATGCACCTTGCAAATGCTGGCGGATGAAGACCACCAAGAGGAGCAAAGAGAAAGGAAGAACCTGCTCCACCCACCGTGCAGCATGCTGAATATCATACCGCTGGTAAGAAGAATCCCTCCCATTGGCACCACCACCGCCGACGCCATCGCCGCCGGCTTCAGCATCAGAATTCCCATTCCCATTCCCAATTCCGCCATTGTCTCCGGCCACCGCCCCGGTCACGCCTTCACCGTTTATCATGGCCATCCCCTCATTGCGAGAAAGCCCAACAACCAAACCACCACCACCACCACCAGAAGAAGATGATGATGAAGAAGAAGAAGGTTGTGATTCTTCCCTGTGAGGATTATGATGCTCGTGTTCCGATGGCCCAATGATCCTAATCGAGACCTCGCCATCGTTTGGGAAGATTCGGAATTAGGGTTAGGGTAAAGTTGCTGGTGGTGGTGATTGTGATTGGACCTTGCATTTGTGGAGCTGCGGAGAATCCCAGAATACTCTAACAAGAGACAAAGGTGCGTTGATGATGTTGGAGGGGACAGGGTTCCGAACCTTCTAGAATTCGAAGACGACAAAGAAGAAATCGACGAAGACGACGACGAAGAAAGCAAGGAAGAGGAAGACGAAGAAGAAGGTCCCGGTCCTCCTCCTACTCCCGAAGAAGGAGCTCTGAACATGTCGGGGCTCGGTTCCATGCGAAGTTTCAATTCCCTAACCCTAATTTTGAATCATCCCAAAAACAAAATGCAAAAAAAAAAAATTGAGAAATAGAAGGATTTTTGGGATACTTGGAGAAGGAAGGGGAAAAGAAGGGCTAGGGTTTGACGGATTGAGGGTAGAATAGGAATAACGGGGGAAAAAATGGGATTGAGTGTAAAAGAGAGAGTTGAGTAATGGGGGTTAGGAATTTGGCTCTGCCTTCCTTCTTTCTTTCGTTTTTCGTGGTTAGCTCGCTCGCTCGCTCGCTCTGTGCTGTGACAGAGAGAGAGAGAGAGAGAGAGAGTGGGGGAAGGTAGAGCTGAGAAGGGGGAATGGGAAGAGGACAAAGGAGGATAAAAAGGGATACTATGCTTGCTTTCCTTTCCTGCCTCAACAGTCAACACCAACACCCCCTCTATTTTCAGTTTTTTACCTGTATTGGCTGTATCCAATTACTGTCTAAAATATTTTTTAACTATCCTTTAATTGAATTTTCTTTTTACCTAATCTTTTAAATGATAAATATAAAAATTAATTATATCTATTGATGTTGCTCTCAGTTGTTCAATAATTTGATAATCAGAGTTATTTTTTGATAAATGATCAGTATGAATTTAACTCAATAGAATTTGATCAATCCTATTTTTTTTATTATTAAGGTACATAATTGAACTAAGAATTCTCTTTTTTTATCTTCAATCAAATCATTATTCGAGGCTTGGATTCTATTTTATCATAAGGTCAATCATCATTCACATTTTTTCTCTTTTTTCTTTTCAAAGAATAAATCGTTTTACTTGTATGATTTAGATGTTTGTATTTCTTGAAAAAGTAATTCGATTAATGGGATATAGTATAATATTTATGAGATCAATGTGATTCAAATATCTCTACGAGATTGATTTTGCAATGATAGTATAAAATTTTTTTATGTCTTCTAATCAAAACCTCCATTTTTATGACTTTTTAAAATGTGGTGTAAACTTTAATCATATTTACTAATGTAACAATACATAATGAGACGACGTGTATAAAAATTAAACTCTATAACTAAATAATAATGATATTATAATGCGAAAATATATATGTTGCTGTTATTGGCATGCTTCTTTACGGTTTACCCTACCTAAATTTATGATTTGAAGGCATAAAATTAAATTTCATTTTATCTCATATATATATATATATTTTTTGGAAGAAGTTTAGTTAAATTATTTATAGATTATAATAACTGAAGTTTCAATGTTCAAAGCCTGAATTTCAAAAGGAGAGAAAAAAATTAAGAAGCTTTACTTTTCCTTTCATCTAGAGTGTCAAATTGGATTTTGCAAACTACAAATCAAATATGGACTATTTCAATTTTCAAGTTTTAGCCTTAACAATTGAACTTACAAACAAATAAGTCAGATATCTTGAAAACAAATCCTCTTATGTGATTTTTCACATGCAAAAAAGAATAATAAAATAAAGGATTAAATATGTTTTTAATCTCTAGTTTTGGTTTTATATTAGTCCCTACAAAAAATAAAGTTTTAGTCCAAATAATATATGATTATATATGATAGTTAACAATTATATGTGGCACATAACAAACTTATATGTTAAAATTATCACTTAATAATACATTAAACTGAATCCATTAATTCATCTTACTAAACCTACTAATTCATTTTAGAGTATGATTTTGACACATGATAATAATATGTCATGTGCGACTAATGATTGTCACATAAAATTAATTAACGTGATTTTTTATTAACCAACTCAATATTTAATAAAGACAGACTAATTGCATAAAATAAAATTCAAACAAATTTGAAAATTTTTGGGAAAAAAATGACGGAAATCAAAATTCACTGATTTTGGAAAACAAAAATATACACAAAGCCTACGAAATTTTACAAATATCTACTTACATGTTTGGCACATGTCTTTACGTTATATTCTACCAAGTCAAGAAATGACAAAATAAAATCAAATATCCATTTCAGGCAGCTGCTCAATAAATCATATGTGGAAAATATTTCCGTACTCTTCACCACATGATCACGCGCATCCACATCCTACTTCTTCTATACATTATCGATATGCTTCATTTTTCATGAACTTATTTTTTTTGGTAAAGAAACAAAGAAACAAGAAAGCAGTAAATGCTGCATATCCAAGGGAGGGGACTCCCACGCCGGGATAGAGGAAGAGGGGGGAGGCTGGGGCTTGGCCCTATATATATATATATATATACCTTAAAAAAATATAAAAAGTATATATTTGAATTTATATACAAATATTAAAAAATTAAAAGACCCATTATACTTTTATTTTTAGTCTTATAGATACACTGTCTAGTTTTACTCTTCTTTTTAGATGTCTTAGTTAATTCATGAAATAAGATTTTAAAAGTTGTTATAAGAAATCTGCACTATAATATCTTTGAGAGAAATATTTTATATGTTATTTATTTATTGATAACTAAATTTATAGTCACTTTACGGTAGAGATGCACATAGCAAATTAGAAATAAGTAACCAAAATTCTCAAGCACCAAAACCAGATATTTATAATTTGATTTTCAAAATATATTTTATTATTCACAACTAATATTTAAGTTTATATATATATATATATATATATATATAAATTATTTTATAATATAATTATTATTCAATACTTTCGGCCCCTCCTTTGAATGATTTCTAGTTCCATCCTACTCCCACACCAAGCCATTCAAATTGCTAGTAGCAACCATCTTGGCCAGCTGGTCAACTCTCAAATTCGCTATCCTTGGAATCCAACACACCTGCACTTCCCATCGTCGTTGCAACAACCCACGAATATCATTGAGTAAAGCATGCAAACCACGCACACGCAACCCAACAGATCCACCCACCAAATGAGTAACCTCAATGTTGTCACATTCACAAAGCACTCTCCTCCAACCACAATCCTATGCCAAACATAAACCTTCCCTAATAACCATCAACTCCAGTATAGTTACATCATCCCAACGAGCCATGCACATAAAGCCGCAAAGCCACACACCCTCAAGATTTCTAATGAGACCACCAATACCACAATGCTAACTACCATCAAGTCTACTCGCATCCACGTTGAGCTTAACCACTCCCCCTAGTTGAGACCAACTCACCCCTAGTGAGGTCTCAATTAGCCTGATCAAAAGGAAAAAGACGATTGAACATCATACATGGCTTGGTAAATTCTACCCATCACGCCATGAAGTGTCAAATGCTTTATGTCTAACACCATATTATTCCTCCAATGCCAAATCCACCATAGGCAAACTAGAAAAAGTGTCAGCTCCCTAAACTCATATAAGTTTTCAACCAAGCCTCACAATCCAGCAAGAAGAATTGAGGGTTATAAGCAAACCCAACCCTTAACCAACTGTAAGCCTGCACAATTCGCACACAATGCATTATTGTCTCCTGATCCAAATGGCAATGGGAACACATGGGTGTTGGCGTAACATGTCTTCGAACATGCATCTTATTCATTGGCACTCTCCCTGTAAACAAAGCCAAACAAAGAATTTAATCATCTTCTGTAAGGAAGTTTCACACCCATTTCCAGCCATGCAAATCCTACAAATTTTGCTCTCTTTGCAATAGCTAATTATGAGCTCTCCTTGGAGTAAAAGTACTCAACACATGATGTTTCCACACTAAGCAATCCACTCATTACCACGTAGGACCTATTCCCTGGAGAATTAAATCTTGAATATACAAAGGAAGTATGGTGTGAAGCAACCCCAACTGCCAATGGTTCTCTATCCAAAAGTCCCTTATCTCGAAGTTCCAAAGAAATATGAACAAAGGGCACATGCTCACAAAGAGGACCCACACCTAACTTGTCATCATACCAAAAAAGGGATTCACCCAATCCCAAACTAAACTCAAAAACATCAAAAAGCATCACGCACACAAAGAACACCCTTCCAAACATAAAATGCATTACTAAGAGCGACCATATGCATGAAACTACCCCCTTGATGTACTTGTGAAGAAGTAACTAGACCCATGGCTTAGTAGGCTCAGTTAACATCATCTAAGGAAGCTTCCCTAATCAAGAAGTGTTCATCAAACTAGCAACCCGCTCACCCTGACCACCATTCTCCTTTGGCATTGCAATTATGTTCCAATTTACAAGATTAAAGTCGCGATTGGAATCTTGGCCATTCCCAATAAAGTTTCTCACCACCCTATCAATGTTAGATCAAACTTGGCTTGACACCCACATTGTTTGCATAAGATACACTAGAACTCACTCACAATAGACTTAGCAAGACAAAGTCTCATAGCTCTATTAAGTAGGCTCTTCCTCAATCCCACAAGCTTTGTACCAATTTTATCCATAGTACGTACAAAATCACTACGCTTCACCCTACCAACCACAAGCCAAGAAAAATTTCAAGATTACTAGCAAAACAAATACCACACATTCCTATGAACAACTCATGCTTGGTCCTGGAAACCGTGGGAGACGCCAAGATCCATGACTTGTCAACACTAAATTTAGCCGTGAGATGACAAAGAAGGCTTTCAAAGTTTCCATCACCATGCAAACTTGCGATTTCTTGGCTTTACAAAAAGAAAGATATCATCCGCAAAGAGGATATGGGAAATGCCAAGCCCCTTTTGGAAATACTCACCAGATTCCAAACACCTCATGAACCTTACCCAAAATTGAAAAAGCCAACCTCTCCATACAAACAACAAAAAGGTAAGGAGACATATACCATTTACCATCCTCAAGAAACAAACCATGAGTTTTGTTCCTTTCTCTCCTCACTATCATCTATGTAATGGAAAAAGAGTATTCTTATCGTCAAAATAGATTCATTGCTCCCTAGACTTTTGGAACCTTAATAACTCCTCTTGATGAAGCACTAGAGTACTCTTCATGAAGCTGGAGATGAAGTTCAACAAGTCTTAGGAGGTCCTAATTTAACAACTGACTATCCACTCAACTGGATTTGGCCTTCTAAGTTCCTTTTTCTAGCATGTATATTACCAAAAACACGTTTATTAAACAAGACAGAGTCTTCCTTAACCTCTTTCATAGAGCGGCAATTCGTGGCCTCCCTTAAGGCCAAGATCTCTTAATCACCTCTCATGCCTAGGGTGAGTTATCCAGTAGCAAAAGCTGGACGTACGTTCACATGTTCCTAGAGTTCCAAGCACACTTGAGAAAATTGGAGAATGGTTCAGTGAACTATACGCAAAACCTCCACAAAAGCTTAAGGGAAACAATTCCTCCAATCACTATCCTCAGAATTATATCAAGCTTTTTAACACCAACATACCACCCCTTACCCTCCTGGCACATGTAAAAGCATTGTCAACCGCCAATATCCATGAGCCTACAAGAATCCAAAACTTGAGAAAAATCGTTCTCTTCCCTGTGTAAAATACCCCACCATGAACTTAAGTTGAAGCAAGGCTTTCATTAAAGTCACCTTGGAGACACCAAGGGAGAAATCTGATCATGAAGAGCAACAACATGGTCCCAAAGGTTCTACCTTCTGGGATTGGGCTATGACATTACAAGCCCAAGAAATGTTACCATTCAAAATCGAAAGGTCACTAACTGAGCAAAAATATCAAGCATAGGACAAGTCAAGGATAAGACGATGAAATAACCTCAATAATACCTCGAGTCCATGTGTCAGTCAAGCCTGGACGGCCTTAGGGTCCCTCCACCTGTGTTATGGAAAAGCCCAGAAACCACCAAAGTCTTGAATTATGTGAACTGAGTTCCTATTGTTTAGTATGTTCGCCTGGCGGCTGATTACCTCGTTAGGTGAGACCCTTCAAATAAGGAGGGCTTTCTGGTATTTTGACCCTTACCGAAGGTATGAGGGGATCGCCTGGCAGCCTTGAGGGCTCACCTAGTGACGGCTGAATTTCAGTCACATAATATTGAGAGTACGGGACTCCATATGATTCATAAGGTTGGAGCTACATACTCTTTAGTTTTTTGAAATCACAATATCTACAAGCTGGTAATCCGTAGACATGATTTCATAGCTACAATTATACTAAGGTTAGTTTTAAAGTTACATGTATTCAGAAGCTTCAGAGTACTAAAAGTTTTAAGAGTTTCAATTTAATTGATTTGCATCTAAACTAGTTTTAAACGGTAGATATAGAGAAATAGACAATGAGTTAATGGTTGTGAAAGATCGTTAATCTTGATACCAAGTTATCCGCTAGAGGACAATCTCATCTCTAAAGTATTTAGAGAACGGAACATAGTTAGATGTCCAATTGGACCATATAAGGTACCCATAGAGATCAGAGTAATTAGAAAGATTATTATTGCTATACTATATATAGCCAAAGATTATTGTTTCTCTAGTATTTACCGTACCACAAGTTTAGAGTGATTTCATGCAGAACGATGAATTTAGAAATGCTTTTTATGAACTCATGGAATGAGAAGTGTTTTCCTATGTAGTTATGTATGTAAGTACCAAATGGTTTTATGATTGTTGCATGTATATATTACGTATGGTTGTTGTTGTTATCCCATGTTGGGTGGTGGGTGACACTCCTAGAGTTCGTTAACCTACCTCTCTCATTTCCTCGTCAGTTAGGTTTTTGCTCGGTAGTGTTCTGGCGGGCGGTCATTGTTCCAATGGTGAGTTTTACTTTATAATAAGGCTTAGTTTTAGACATGTTAGATTAAGTGCTCAGTAGATATGGGCAGAACAAACCATGCATCCTATTTTAGATATTGTAGTTATTTGCAGAATTTGTGTATCTTTCTATAAGTCTTTAGAATTTAAGTACAAATTTGAAATTTAGATTATGGTTAAAGATTTATATAGCAAGCTAGATATGTATTTACAATTCAGTTTCAAGAATTAAATCAATTTCAGTTTTACTTAGTTAGAGGAAAAGAAACGGTTTATGTTTTCACAAATAACATATTTGATTGAGATGCTTTTAGAGCCATGGATGTGTAAATATTTTAATTTTATGAACTCGAATATTATGTTTTTTAGATAATTTGTTGACGTGTTAGATTTAATTATGCTTTAAGGATGAAAATCACGATTGTTCATACATTCGTATAATCACATTACCTATGATGCTTACGTGGGAATGATATTTTAATATGGCATCGCGTTCAAAGTCGAGTAATGACATAGATCCCACTATTCCCAGCTGTCTCAACAACACACATCACATGGAAACCAAGACCCCAAATATGCTTTTACTTTACTTATATTTTGTAAAAATTAAAATATCAATTTCAATGTTATTTTATTATATCTTTCTGTATATTATATTATTTAAATACTCCTAAGTATAATTATTATTTAAATTACAGTATCAATAATTTGATAATAATGAACTGACAAAAAAAATTAAAAGGTGCATGATTTATAATATTAATATGTGTACTGGAATACTAAAACTGATTCCACAAAACTCGGCGTTGAAATTATTTCAAACGATTTTTTGCATGCTACATTTTCTTAAATCTTTTAGGGTCCTTTTGGATCTCAAAATTGGAAATGTGATATAGAACTTTAATTTATATTTCAATTTTTGAAGAATTATAATAGACATGAAATCTTAAATTTTATATTTGATTTTTTTTTTAGCAAAACGTTAGAATATGAATTGTAATTCTGGATTTACTTATAATTCAATTATCTAAAAGTGTGATTTAGAATTTAAAATTGATAGAATATTTTTTTTTGTAACAACTATTTATGTCTAAAATATTAAATTTTAATAAATATAATTATTACAAAATAAATGAAAAAATAAACAATCATAAAGGTCTTAATAGAATATAAGATAAGAATTCAGATCACAAAAATAAAATAAGGTACATGATAGGAATCAAGAGCTCATCAATTGTTTTCCAATTCATTCGAATTGGTTTATAAACACACAATTTTAATTTAATTTTATATGTTATCTTTAAAATACAAATATACAATTATGTGTTGAATAAACAGAGAACTTAAACTCACAATTTTAATCCTAAACTCCACATAATCACAATTTTATTCCTAGAGATATAACACATAAATTCCTTATCTCATGCATGAACCCTAAACAATTCATGATAAGCCACAACAAAATGCAATAAGTGTAAAGGATAAACATTTAATCAATAAATTCCAATATCATTATCAAGCGAACAAAAACTCCATCATAATTTATCCTAATCTAGATTATTTCACCCAACTCCTAACAAAAAGTCTACAAATTGATGAAGAGAGAAAAAAAAAGGCTTAAATATGATTTTAGTCCTTGTAAATATAGGTCATTTTAATTTTGGTTCCTCTATAATTCTCTTTAATTTTAGTCCCTCCATTTTCCTTTTCTTTGTTTTTGGTCCCTATCATTCAAAATTTTGATCCACATAGATATTTTCAAATATGTATTTAGTCATTATAAATATTGAAAATGTTACTTTTTCCTTAAATATTTTGAAAATCTTATTTTGATCCTTATAAATATCATCATTTAACGTTGAATTTACATGAAAGGGACGAAAAATAAAATAATGAAAAATAAGCGACCAAAATCAAAACAAAAAAATTTAGAGTGATCATAACCAAAATTATGTATATTTATCAGGACTAATAACATATTTAAACCAACAAAAAAAAAAGTAGAAGAAGAATCTACAAGAACAGAAGGTTTGAAGTAATAATTACTCAATCTCTCTACCTCTAATCGTCTCCTTGCCTTCTCCTTGAGTTGGAAAATGTTTATCCTATTTCCTAGCCTAGGTTCCCTCTATAGAAAATCACTTTTCCATTTAAGAATGTGAAAGAACCAAATTACAATGTCGCAAGCGCTAGGGCACTTGGACCTGGGCACCTAGGGGCCAAAACAACTTAATCTTAAAATCATTTCTATTCTCAGGCACCTAGGCGCTCAAACACTGGGAGTAAAGTTCTTCCTTTGTTTCACCACCCAGGTGCTAGGTCACTGGACATCTAACATTTCCAATCCAACAAAGTTGTTCCATGAACCTCAAAATACAACAAAACAATCATGCTAAAATCAAGATAACTTCTAAAACACAATAGATTATTTATGAGACACACTAAAACATTTAGAACTCCAACAAAAAGACTTCCATCAAAGATTGATTTCTCATAAATTTAGGTGTTTAAGACTTTTTAACCTTCAATAATTGATATAACATCAACTTACACAGGAGAAGTTTAGTAGAAAGTGTTTTCCTCCTTTCCTTTCTTTTAACACATTCGTCCTATTTATCCAAATACATTTGTCTTATTTATCCAAACACATTGGAAGTCAATTTGTAGTATATGATAATAATGACTAATTAATTAGATATCCTAAACCCATACTTAAGTACTAAAGAATGCAGAGGCCAAGCTAGACATTTTAGAGGAGGGAAGCCAAATTAATTAACATATATAATATAAAATAAAATTAAAATTAATTGTCATATAGAAGCATATATATAATATATGAAACCAGTAACAAATTATAAGTTATTCACGTATATTTAAGATCAACATAAATAATATATCACATATAATGATATTCATATAAGGTCAAGTACATACCTAAGACGAAGCTTTTTACACACTCAATATGTATGGCTTTTTTCAAAGGAGAGGGGGGACCACTACTTTATATATATATATATTTATATATTATAGTAAAGTAAAGTAAAAATTTTGGGGGACCATGGCAACCCTAGACCTCCCCTTAGTTTTGCCTCTGAAAGAATGGAAGAAAAACTATAGTGACCTTTCATTATTTGCATTGTTTGACTAGTGGTGGTCATAATTCGACCTGGTGTGACAATTTATACCAACTTGAAATTTATTCTGTTGAGTTTGGATTTTGTAATTTTACGTTGGGTTTGGGTTTTGTAATTTTGACTTGTTGCATTTTTTTAGTTGTTTAAATTATATTTTGAGTTAACCTGATTCAAACCAAAGTCACTTTAGTACAAACCAAATTAGTCCGAATAATTTGGAAATTAGTTAACAAAAATCCTAAGCAACTAAGTTAGGAGTAGGTGAATTTATGAGCCCTAGTGTTTAATTCATTGAATTTTATCCATTACTATTTCTGCGCTATTTATTTTCATTTTGTATTCTATTTTCAGTCCTTTATTGTATTGTAAACAATTTGATTCCATCTGGTTCAACTTGTCGTTTGAACTTGCTAATTTCAATACTTGAGCTATCCTTGTGAGACATGACACTCTCTTATCACTATATTACTTGTACGATCTAATTCACTTGCTAGAATCGCATAACAATAACAACATGTTCATAGTTCTGAAAGGTAGAGTCTAGCATAGTGACCCCAACAATGATTGGAAGGCCTTTTCTATGATGAAGTGAAAGTACTAGTTTGATGTAGGCTAACATATTCTCCTTTCTACCATAGTTTTATGAAAGTGAGGTTGATCTCAAAATCTACATATTGTTTTGCCCCATAGCATGAAGAGCACACTTATCTCACTTTATTGTCCAAGTGTACTATTCGACATCATGACAAGGAGTAGAGATAAGTTTTCTGGAAAGCCATTTAAAGTTCACTCTTTTTCTCCTGAAGACATTATAAGGGCTTAATAGAGGAGGAACAAAACTTTCTATATGCACATAAGAGTATTCTATAAGATTTTCTAGTTTAGAAGAGAGGATTTTTGTACAAGATTCTGGGATAAATAGTTTGGATGATAGGGTTCTAAAAGATAGTTAAAGTGCAGACTCAAAGGATGTTTATGAAGAATTTTTCATGAGTGAGTTAAGCTCTTCCCTACTCATTCTATTCCTTATATACAATATGCTCCCTAATTTTTAGGTGAAAAAAAAAGGAATAACTATGCTAGCTACTAGGCATATTGGCTCAAATACCATTGTGTCAAGAGCGTCACCACATTAGATAAGTAATCCTTACTTTGGCAAGATGAGCTTTTTGGCAATAATATGTTTTGCATAATATGATTTTTTTGTATTGAAATTATTTATTTTGAAATATGTATTATAAAATATTCTTTAAATGTTATTTCTAACTTCTAAAATTCCATGATTTTACTATGATAATATTCAAAGCTGTATAATGTATATGTTGTCCAGTTTGAATTGATTCAATTTGACCCTGATCATTTTTTGGATTATTATCAACTTAGGTGTGGATAATAAGAAATGGATTGATAAAAAATAGGACTATGTTTTAGTCCAATTTAACCCATCCTCTATCACCCCGTCGTTTAAAAAACAAATTAATATAAAGAGAGGGAAAAAACTTGAGTTACAGATTAAAAACCACTTGGCTAGGATTCTTCTTAATTTGCCTCACTTGTTTTTCACTTTCATTTCTCAATTATGTAGACTTTTCATGAGTACTTATTTCTAAAAGGCTTTGTTCAATATTTTCCTTCGCCAGTAAGCTTCGCAAAATTAAGAAAGTAAAGAGTGTTGCCAAGTAGGTTTTTGTCAAGTAGTTAGTATTATATATAGGATTTATCTTATCAGTATCCTTGAAGTAGATATTTAGGTGTTGAAAAGATAAATTTTAATGTTTTCAAAAAAGCATGAACCCACTTTAAAATTTTAAATCTTACTTTATTTATTATTCTAAATGAGCAGAACTCTAATTAGCAAAATCCTTTTATATATATATATATTCTCCTTTTTTGGAGGGGTCTAAATATAGGTGCCAGATTGGAAAACAAATATGGAATACGAAATGTGGGTCAGCCTGCCGAAGGACAAGAACTAACATTGAGGCCTTTATTTTTCCTACACCGACCCACAACACAATATGGCTCCCCACAATGCCACTAGCCTCTTCTATGCTTTGTAGTAGGCTGCATCAAAGCAACACCACTTGCGGTGTACCACCTAAAATTGAATGGCTACCTTACCAATTAAGCATAACATTACTATTTTGTCTCATTCTCAATATAATAAATGTCCAGAAGCTTCTTCTCTCTCGGACCGAGATATTGTCGTTCCTTTTGTTCAGGTTCAACAGCTAATCAAGCTCTCCGACCCAAAAAACAGCTAATCAAGCTCCCAATTTTTTTTTATTGCAGAAACATGTAGATGATCCTTAGCACACAAAATTACGTAAGGTGGTGATAAATAGTAAAAAAACAATTCACAAATTATGTAAGGTGGTTTTTATGATATAGGCATAGCTTATGAAAAATTAATCAAATTTTTTTAAAGTTATTTGGACATGCAATACAGTTTTAAAATTCATACAAATTTCGAATATTAGATAATATATATATTAATGTAAAAAAATTTTAAAATTTAATATACATGATCATTAAAATAAAATCACATGATTCAATGGTTCGATTGTTGAAATGTATTGTTAATAAAAAAAATATTCAATAGAGTAACGGTAGCATATTTACTCTTAAAGTAAACAAATCTCCTCATTTATATATATGAGTGAATCTATTTATTTTGTGAGTAAATCTTGGTATATTACTCTATTTAATATCTTTGACATGAAATCTCATTAATTTAACAGTTAAATTTAAAGTTCTTGCCAAATAGATTAAGTAAAATATCATACAATTTAAAAATAATTTGATAATTCATTATTTTATTTTATTTTAATGGATAACCTATTTTTAAAAATATAAATAATATTAATTATTAGATTATATTACTGTTATTGTTCAACTTTTTTAAAACTTAATATGTTTGATATTAATATAATATAAATCAATCACTATTATATATATAAAAACATATAATATTTTTCATATATATAATGTTCGTCCGGGGATTAAATTCTAAAATATATAATGATCAAAAGAACCTTCGGATTAATGTAACGCTGATACAACTGTAATAAAGAACAAAACACAACTGTATTGTGCATCCAATTCAATCAATCTCAAATCCCCTTCTGCTTGTTTTCTAGCAGCCATCTAATTATACCAGTTCCAATAATTTATTTTAACAATGAACATGAAAATCTAGATGGAAAGAGCACATTATACTTCAGGGTAGCAACATATTTCTTAATTCATCATGTTCTTATAATGACATTCTCAAATGATTCATGATATATTACCATTAGATGTGGTTTCAACTTTATACTAAATAACTAATTTGCCTCAGGTTGTGTCTCCTCAGGTAAATTTATATACAGTAACAATCTAGAGTATTTTTTTAAGCAACAAAATGTGGCATTTGATATTTATCATAAGACAATCTCTTTTAAAAGTTTAAGTTGAAGGGTGTAAACATATCCATGCAAATATTTTTTTAGGACTTGAATATGAACATTTTTCATAATAAAGTATAAAAAGTCGAATCTTTAATCTCTTATGATCTTATGTCATTTAATTATTTTTTAAAAAAATTAAGTTTATAGATAGAAATATATGAATAATTTTATATTTAATAATAGGTTGTTGTTGTATTAATTACTGGATTAATTTTTTAAAAAATATAAACTGCTGAATGCAGAGCATCCAAAAAATTATAAGAAAATAGTCTCTGATTATGCTTTGGATTCTTTCGATATAACCAAACATGCTGGAAATTGGAAAATGCATAAAATAAATTGAAGAGTCCCTTTCTTCCTTGTGCTTTATGTCATTGTCTTGAAAGCACGAGGCGACAATAGCTCATAATAAAACTTGAAATCTTCAATATATATATAATCATTGTACTGGCTACTTGGTTTTTTCAGTCAAATCCTGCCTTCATGCATCATAAATGTTCTCGCTTAGGGCGATGCATAAGAACGAATATTCAATGGCTTTGCACTCACTCTTCGGTCGTATCACGGACACTGATGCGGATGTGGCACGATACAATATGAATATAATGGAAACATTAAAATTAAAAAATTATAAGATATAATATATGTATAAAGGTAAAAATTTAAGAAAAATAATATATTAATTAAGATATTATTTATATATGTTTTATTTTTTTATAAATTTAAAAAGTTATGTATTATTTTTTTATTATAACTTTATTTATATTATATTTTTCTATATTAGAATGAGAACGAATTAATTTTAAATTAAATATATAAAACTTATCCTATTGGTATGTCATATAAAATTCAATATAAATACTTGTATGACACTTAATTGGTGTGTCCATGTGTCATAAGTGGTATCCCTTCTCATCCCTTTCCAAACTAATTTTCAACAGTTTCAATTATAATATATGTCTTAATTCAATTTTAACTTATTTGTGTGGAGCTTGCTTCAATGGAAAAGGAGAGCTTGCTCAAGTAGGCCTCCATTATACATATTATTTAGAGTTTAGGACTTCAAACCTTATTAATTTTTTATTAAAGGTCTTTGGATTTTACAATCATATGATATAATTTTTATTATTCAAAATTGCCATATAATTAAGGGTTAAATGTATTTTACCAACTGAATTTTAAGTCATATGCAATTTACACAATAACTTTTCAAAACGTATATTACAACATTTGGACTTTCTAAATTGTGCAGAAAAATTATACTTTTCAAACAATGCAAAACTTTAAATCATAAGGATATCGGGTTACATATAATAAAAAAAAGGGGTTAATTGCACATAATATTTACACACAAAGTATAGAGTTGCACAAATTAGAAACATAAGGGTTAAGTGCACATAAATCTTATTTTCATTAGTTATCAAAATTATCCTGATGGGTTTTTTGTAAGTTTAAAAAGTTAAAGTGTTACAATGCACATTTTAAATAGTAAGGTTGTAAATTACACATGATGGGTAAAATATATTTATCCTTATAATTAATATATTCTTGTTAATATAGTAATATGAGAAAGAAAAAAGAGGTCGATATATTGGAAATTGTCAAATTGACTTAGTTAATGCTTACTACATGTTTTGCAAGCAAAGCAATTAACTAGTTATTTTAATTTTATAGCACTTAAATTGTATATCTATATCTTATAAATAATACATATTATATTAGATCATTTACGTTTCTTTTGATACAAGATAATCTGAGTAACCAATGATATTTACTTTCTGATTAATAAAGATATCATGTACTTACTAGTTCGAAAAAGTTGGAGGATGAGAATTAGCCACATAGGAATTTTTTAACAAATAAGGGTGTGTTTGTTATAGCTTTTCAGTTTTCTTTTTCATTGAAAATTGAAAATGACACTGAAACGCATTCACTTTAAAATTTTGGAAAACTTTTCTAGAAATTTTTTTCAAAAAGCATGAAAAACTGAAAACCACGTTTTGTGGTTTTCGCTCTTTCCTTAAAAAATTTTGAGAAAGGGAAGTGAGAATTGCGAAACGCGGTGGCACATAGGTAATATTAATGAACTTTATAACAACACATATATCTCACTTATCAAACCTATCACTATCAGCAACGGACTTGCCTCCAGGCCTGGCAGGAACGCGCCTCCAGGCTTGCCTCGGCAAGTACTTTTCCTTCACCTTGATCTTCTTCTTCTTCATCCCTTTGCCCCATCCTCTTCTTCTCCACTTGGGGCCTACCATGACCAAGACCGCCAGGAAGGAGCCGACCACCGAGGAAAGGAGCCGCGACCACGATCGCTGCGAGGAAGGGAGCTGCGCAGGATGGCAAGGCGAGGCTAGGAACCGCAACCGCCGAGACGAAGGGAATCGCGCGGCAAGGAAGGGAACCGGGCCGAGACGAAGGAACCGCGGGCGAGGAAGGCGGGCCGCGCTGGGAAGGAAGCCGCCTGGGAAGGCTCGAGGGCAAGCTGGATGAAGGACCAAGCCAGGAAGGAGCTGGCCGCGGTTCCATGGGTTTTGGGTTTAAGGGGTTTGGGGTTCATGGGACTTTGCTATTTTTATCACTGAATGGGTGTTGACTGATTAGGATTTCATCAGATCCTGATTTGTAGCAAAAATTTTGTTATATTGGTGTGAAATTCCTTCATAGGTTACCTTTGTGGTTATGAGTAATTTTCTGATTTGGTTTTTATTGTTTCCTGATTGTGTTTATGCTCATGTAATTCAATTTTCTTTCTTCTAGTTTTTATTTATATGATTGATGATTATATTTTTTTTGGTATTACAAAGAGTTGCACATGGAAAGATTATTCTATTTAACATATAACACTTGTATGTGGATCTATTTTTATTAAGTTGTATTTCTGCATTAATTTAGTGTAGAAGTTTTTTTTTATTTCTGCATTAATTTAGTTATTCTGATGAAATAAAATTACTAAATTGATGTTAAATTTAAAATATTAGGATTGAGTTAAGAGTTAAAATTAAAAGAACTAGGACTAAATTAATATTGAGAAAATTTATTAGAATCAAATTGACGTCAAAATTAAAAATATTTCAACATCACTAATGTTAAAAATTTTGTAAGAATCAAATGGTAGTGTATTAAAAATAAAATTATTTCAATTAAAATTTAATTTGAATTTTATATAAAATCATTTTCAAAAGTTTTTATTATTGAAAACATGCAAAACAAACTGGTTTTCAAAGTTTTTTTTGAAAACTGAAAACATAGAATCAAAACAAACAGGTTTTGAAACTGAAAATTTGAAATGAAACTGTTTTGAAAATGAAACTGAAAACAAAAATTAAAAATTTTTTCACAAAGCAAACACACCCTAAATGTCTCACATGAGTGATATCAAATATATACGTTACACAGATAATACTAAATATGTATATATGTTGGATATTAATTTACCTACGGTATAATTATTATGACTTTGTATTAAATTTAAACTATCAAATTGTGTTAATATATATTGTTAATCTTACAATTTGATAGTAAAATATGAATAACTTAAATTATTCTTAATTAGTATTTTGAATCTTATAACATTTATTTTTTTTTATTTACTTCTTATAACACTTTAATAGCATATATCAATATCTTACAATTATATCTTTTAACTTAAATAAAGGTGTTATTTCGTTTTGCTTGATAAAAGTATTATAAATTTAAGGACAAATTATAGTTTCATAATTATACTTTTCCTTTCTAGATTTTAAAAAATTACTTATTCCCTTAATTAATTTAAAATCATTGGAGTATACACCCCTGTCATTATTTTTTCATTTATAATAATAAAAAATTCAATAGAATTGTCAAAATTGTCCCCATTCCTCATCCCCTATCTCCTCCACTCAAAATCCAAACCCCAAACCGCCGCGCTACCACCACCTCCTCCACCATTAAAACTAGTGAGTTTCATAGCAAACCCACAACCCTCTATCTCTGAACACAGATTTTGTTAGGCCATAAAATTAAAATCCAAAAATTTGCAATGAATTTCCTTTATAGTTTTTTTCATTTAGTTCTTTTGAAAAAGTTTTGTTCAACTCATTTCCATGAAAAAATCCATATCAACCCATTTCAAATTGTCCAAAAAATAAAATAAAAATGTATCCAACCCATTTTAACTTTCAACCCACTTTAATCAGCCAAGTCTAGTTTTCAACCCATGCTCTTATTGATCTGTTAACCATTGTAAAAAAATAATAATAATAACAAATTAAAAAAAAAGAACAAACAAACAAGCCACCGATTTAATGATTGTCATATCCATTTGTAAAGCAACAAAAGAATGAAAAAGGAAAAACAAAAAAAGACAAAAGGTTGTCACGGCTCATTCCATGCCAAGACCCGTGAAGCCACAACAAAATGGTGATGATAAAGATGCCGAACGCGATAATGAGTTCTTCCCCACTCTTAGCAAGAAGTTAAGCTTCCTTTCGGTGATTGAGCTACCGTTACTAGAAGCTGGTAATTCTTACCAGCTCATCTGCAAAATGGGTAGTGATGATTTTAAAAACGGCTATAATAAATACATCATCAACGGGGAAAATGGGATAAAAAAAAATTCTCAAGAGAGTAATAGGTCCTGAATGAAGCAGCAATAGAGAGGTATAGCTTTTGGAAATCAAAATAAAAATAAAGAAATAATAGTGAGGCCGCGGCCTCCCCTCACGCCGACCTCCTCTTCCTTCTCTTCCTCATTACTCTTCCCTCACCATTAGCATCATCCTCACTTTCCATACCATTCCATTTACCCTTTCCAACACAAAACAAAAGAGTCTATCAATTTCCTCTAAACAAATATATATAAATAAATAAAATAGGATCTTGTGTGGTACCATTGTTGATGATCTTGGAGTTCTTGACAACCCTCAAGCCACCATCCCTCCTCCTCGTCCTGGGAACCACCGTGAAGCTCCACCCAAACCAAGCATCGCAGCCACCCCGCGAAGCCACGCAAAGCACGCGCCGCCATCGCCACTCCCTCTCTCCCTCCTGCGCGTTGCCGTCATCCTTCGGAGCTTCCCGCCGCGCCATGATAGCCTCCCTTCCTCTCGCCGCCTGGGAACCACCGAGGCAGAACCCCGCAGCGTCGCCCGCATCCGCAACCTTCGCGCGTCGTCAACCACGCACTCCTTCCTTACACGCCGTGAAGATCGCCACGTCTGAACCAAACACCACAACCACCCAAGACCCGCGCTCCTCCCCATGACAGATCGGCCTCCACCGCATGCATCATCATCAGCCATCCTCGTTGCCGATCAAGCCACCGCGTCGCCCAAACCGCCCAAAGCCTCCAGCCGCTCAAATTGCGCCTCGATCCGCGACCCCGCCCCCTTTCTTCGGTCTCGATGCTTGTCCGTCACAATGAAGTCGAACCACCGCTACCCAGCTCGCGGGGGGGCCTTGTCTCGTGCGGTCGGCGTGCTCCTGAGCGCAATCGCGACCATCCTCGGCCCAGCTGGCTCAGCGCGCATGCTAGCCACACCACGAGGCTCGTCTACGGCGGCCTTGCTTTCATCCCTCCTCGCGATCTCCGTCTCACACTTCATTTCTCTTTGACTCAGTTCTCTTCTTAGATTCCACTCTCTCTCTCTCAGTTTCTCTAGTGTTAGTTGATAGTGTGAACGTGTTTATGTTTTGTGTGTGCGTGTGTGTACTCCTGTGTGTATGTGTGTGTGAGAGAGAGAGAGATGGGGAAAGGGGTAGAATTAGGTAAGTGAAACTAAGTTAAGCTAGGTAAAATTGAGGTTAGAATAATAGGAAATTTTAGTTTTATTTTATTTCTATTCTAATGTTAGTGTTATTTTATTTTTGTTTTTGTTGGATTGGATTTTGGGTTTCTTCATTTGGATTCAGGTTTATTTGTTCGGTTAGTATTTATTTTTTAGCTTTTAGGCTTGTTTGGGTTTGGGTTAGTTTGGGTCTAAAATATCTAAAATAAAAAATATTTTATACAATTTGGGTTTAAATAAATACTAGAATAGCTTGCTTTACTAAAAACGGATTTGAGTCAATTAATTGATAAATTATGTTTTTTTTATAAAATTAACTAAGTGACCCTTAATTCTATATTCTGGAATATTTTAGCTGCAGTTTAATATTCAAAATTTCATTTCAAAATTAAAATAATTGATCAATCCACAAATATTTTCGACAAACTACGTGACTTTGAATTCCCCATTGCAGGGATACGTAAAGGCGGATTGAATCCTGTCAAGTCAAAATTAAATTTTCGTAATTTTTGTCTTATTTGTAAATTTTTTTATGAGATATTTTATTTAATTTAAATAATCATCTCTTTAGGAAATATTTTATTTCAAATAAAAAATTTAATTTACGGATGACTTATTAACTTGAATATCCTGACATCTCAGTTGTGAAGCTTGATATTCCAAATTTTCTTTAAAAGTATATTCTCTTTTATATTTTATTTTACTTTCATAAAAAATATCAAAATAAATTTTTATCTTATTTGTAAATATTTATAATTCATAAGAGATTTTCATTTTTATATATTTAGTTTAAATTTGTTACTTATTTTTGAAATATTGTATTTTGAATAAAAAATGTTAATTTAACCTGACGGTTGTTAACACATTTTGAACACCATTGTGAACTTGTGTTCCTCAATTTATTTTTTTAAAAATTTTGTTGTAAATAAAAATATAAAAATGAATATTTTGAAAGGTTATTAGTAATTTGTACAAATCAATTAAGGTCCGTAAAGACGGGTGTATTACGGTGTAATTAAAACCTTACCTTTCCATGCATAACAAACAAATTTAATTTGGTTTAAAGACCACTTTTTTAAAACGGATTTTTCCATATTTCAAATTAAATAAATTTGGTGGCAGCTCAATTTTAACAGCTTTTGCTTTAAGGTTGCAATCCAGGTTGCGACAATCTCCGATTTCAAAATGATTATATAATGTAATATTCGATAGGCAGCTCGTAATAGTAAATAGGGCATGAATTGTGCAGTTCCAGCCACAGCAAGATGCAATTAGAGTGGTATACGTGCTTGTATGGCGTTTACTTCGCCGATTCGCTGAGCTTGAAAGTGTCCTTGCACACCGTGTAGAGCGAGGAATCTGATTCCAGCAACTCCTCCATCATCGAAACTTATGCCAGCCCCTCCACGGTGGACTTTGCCGCTGAAGTTGTCCTGTAACAGTTCGGATCGCACCTCCGGCGGCATCGCCTTTCAATCACGAACTGGACGTTGGTGTCGTCTGCTCTTAGGGTTTGGATTTTATTCTGGAGGAAGATGAAGGGGCTGAAAGTGTCGGCGGCGAGCAAACCAAACTAAAGTCAAATTAATCTACCTTCAGTTAAGCACACCTCAATTGCGTGTCACTTAATAACCTTTTCTGCATAGAATCCAGTAGCAACAATTAAAGAAAGCACCTTTCTGTTGGGTTTTTAACTTTTTATCCAATTGTACGGTACGAATTGCGTAACAAAATTTTTAAAATTTTGTAGAACCTAAAAATAGATCCATGCAGATTGATCAGTTTAAAGGTAAAAATCAAGTTATGTATCCGGGAGTATACTTTACATAACTCAATTCTTATCTTCAAGGAATGACCAGTCCTTATCAGTTTCCACACACGAATAATATTTTTACTTTTATTATATATAACTAAATTGATATTATATATTTTTTATATTTATTTTATTATAAAATAAATTTATTTTTATTATTTATTTAAAAATTATTTTATTTTAATAAAATATTTTTAAAAAATAATCTTATATATTAAAAGCTAATAAGGTTAATATGGTTAAATTTATGAATATTAAGTTATACAATATTTTAACATATAAGAGATTATAACATATAAAGTTATACAATACATTGTCTATATCAAATAATGGATAAAAATATAATATATAATATTAACTTATATTATCATATCTCGTGATTCCTATGGATATGATGGATAAAAGAGAGTATACCAGGGTGATAATAGTCAACTCTGAAGTTGGTGGGACCATTTTATTTCCAGATCCATGTTTCTTTTGGGTGTCCTCTGATCAGAACAGAGCACTTCAAGAGCAGCAACATTTTAATGTGCGAGCAAAATAGCAAAACATCTTATTTATATATGCATACGTATATAAATATATAATAAATACATACATTAGTACATTATATTATACGGAGTAGAGTTATTTAGTATTGATAGAGTGAGCGAGGACACAGCAGATTGACACTGGTTTGCTTTTGAGAAAGTTAAGGGAGAGAATGAGGAGGATGGGTAAACAAAGAGGAAAGACAAAAAAGACAGAGAGGCAAGAGGGTGGTGTCACATGGCATTGCCAAATGCCAAGGGCAAAGGCACATGTGCACTTTGCTACGTCATTTCATGCCATGTGTGGACCTCGCTTCCTTCAACATAATATTAAAAAAATATCATACCGCATTGCGCGACAGGAAATAGTCACTTTGCATGAGCTGGCAACTCTCTCTCTCTCATTTTCTCACACTATTTTAAATTTATTTATTTTTATTTTTGCTTTTTGTTTGCTAGTATTACATTATGCAAAGATTTTACATTCGAACTGTGAATGCAGAAAATTCTGTGCAGTGCTTTGGAATGTTTTGAAAAGTGACTCTCCTTTCTTTTCCTTAAGTTTTCTTGCTGTGTGTGCTCTTGACTCCCTCTCTAGTAATCTTTCTATGTGAAAATTGCCCGTCACCAAGGGTTAGGTTGGTTGGACGATAAAGTCAGAGAAAAAATTTTCAGGGGTGTAATGGTTTGGTTGGTTCGAGTTTAAGATGAAAATAAGTCCGAATCGATAAATTTTGATGAGTTCAGTTAGGTTCAGGTTTATTGATTTTGTGACCAAATCTAAATCGAACAAACTGTTTAAAATTGGGTTGATTATATTATTATTATTTTGTGTTTAATTCAATTAAAATAAAAAAATCACAGATTGTCAATCTCCTTAAGTTTATTAATTTCATATACATATATAGCTTAATAATATCAATAGACATAATTAAAATATGATATAACTAAATACATTACATATAGAAAAATTTTAAAATATTATATTATATATATATATATATATATATAATTGATTGGACGGACCATTAAGTTGAAATTTATGAATTTTAATCCTAAACGATTACTATTGGATTTAATTGATTTTTACTTGATGTATCCAATAACCCAAACCAACGCGAATCATTTTGATTGGTTTGATTTAGTTTGATCGGTTTCACTGACTTGATTGATCCACTTACACTTGTAAATTTTTTCATGAATAAACTCTCTATATATAAAATTATGAGTTTAATTTCTATGAACCGATTTTACATTGTCATTCAATCATATTATCCCATTTGCATGACTTTTCAAATAGTGAGTATAAGAGATTTAACCATATTTGTTGATATGACAATATATGATTAAATAATATGAAAAAATATTATATATTGTGAATGCATAGAAATGAAACTCAAATTATATATAGAACTCATTAGCTAAATTTTTTTTCTTCATTTTTATCTCCTAATGAAAGACATAATAAGAATATACTTTTTTACTATTTAACTTTTAGAGGTCATTTGGATGTATTTTTTGGTATGTTTGAGTAATTCTTTTAAGTAAAGAAAAAAACACTAGAAAAAGTAAAAATGATCTTTCATTGGAAGCTAGAATTTTCATCTTCTAAAAAAAATTATAACATAAAAAAGATGTTTGACAATAAATAAAGATATTTTAATATAACATTCAAATATAAATTGATGTTACATTCAAACATAAATCAACTTTTACTTTTTTAAAATATCTTAAACAAAAAGATCAATTAAAAAAATATATTTTCTGATAAGTATATCCAAACAAGCTCTTACTCTTTTACTTTTTCAAAATTTTCACATAATTTGATCAATAATACAAATACACATGTAATAAGTTCATATGGAATTTCATTCACTACCTACTCTCAACTCTATCTTGTTGAAGTTCATTTGAATTGCCACTTTAAGAAATTTGGCCTAAAACAATACTTATTTTGAAAACATGTGAAAAATGTAACTTTTTATACACCTAGGCAACAATTTTTTTAAATGTATTGTTTTTATATCTAAAAAATGTTATCGTCTATATTCAAAAGTGTACGTTGTCTTAGATAATTGACTATGTTTGTTATAGCAACCATACAAAAAGTGATGGATTAACTTAAAAAATATAGCCTTTGTTAAAAAAATTCTCTTTAACAATTTGTCATACATGATATAACAACTCTTCAAAAAGTAATACATTAATTTTAAAATATATACCCTTTGCCATATCAAAGGCAACACATTTAAAAAAAATGTTGCTTGTATGTGAATAAATCACACTTTTCACATGTATTCAATGCTGTTCTTTTAGGCATAAATTTTTGCAAATCATGACTAGCATGGCAATGACTACAACGGCAACCTTTCTGATTAATTATTCATAATTTCTCCAACCTAATTCATTGCACAAGTAGCTCCATACCCACTTCTCTTGTTTAAGCTAGCACAGAAACAGCAAAACATCTCACTAAGTTCACTTGTTAGTACTACTTCTGCAAATACATGCACACACTTCGTGTAAATTGAATATGACCTCACTTTCATTCTCTTAGGTGTGTTTTTAAGTTTTACTTACTTAAATCTACTTGTATGTATATGTCTCGGTATATCGATAATCCTTTTAATATTTCAATGCTCTATAGTCCATTCTAACTAATTCGACTAGAATTTTGTCGATTTGTACTGTTATATATTCTTCTATCCACAAGACTTGGAACACACAATTTTATTTAATACAAGCGCGTGTTGAACCACTTAAACTAATCCAACTTAAATAAGTTTTTTAATTTGTTTTGAATACATTTTGTGTGCAAAAAAAAAATATTTGTGTGAATTTTATTTTGATTACAACTTTTATGAATATACTTTTATTAATATATAATTTATCAGTACAAATATAAATTCTTAAAATCTTTTAGCTTGACGCTAGACTGATTGTCTCGAGTTGAATTAAACAAATAAAATAAAAGCTATAACTTCTATTGACAGAGTGATATATATATATATATATATATATATATATATATATGTCTCTCCCACTCTTACTATAAACACTTATCTCACTTGAGTTTGTATATATACATATATAAAGAAAGAGGTAAAGATCCTTTAAAGTGAGGATCTCACTTAAGTAAGGAAATTTCTCTTTTAGATTGATAAAGTTAAAAATAAAGCCTTTTTCATTATATTAATCTAAAGGTGAAATTGCTCATTTTAACATGCTAAAGTGAGATCCAAATTCTATAAGAAGGAATTTTAGTTGAGTTTAATAAGAAACGAAGGATGAGTAAATAACGAACCATTGATTCACCAGTCATCTCCCTGAGTCTGAACTGCACTGCGTCAATGGAGACATTGCTCAAGAATTTGTAATCTGTTGACCCAAATGGGCATTAATTAAATATATGTAACTCGAATTTTCTCTCACCCTAAATAGGGAAAAATGTTGCTACATGGATGAGCAATCTTTCACTAGTGTTGGACTGTTTTGGTAGGTTGATATTGATATTAGCATTTATATCTCCTCGTCGCAAGTGGCTGTGCAGCGCACTTTGATATCGGGAGAAATAAATAAACCTGCAACTTTGAATGGATAAAAAAGTATTCTTAAAAATAATAATACAAAGTTAATCAAAGTCTTCCTACTTATAGTCTTATGTCATTATTACGTACGAAATTTTTAAATTTTAAATTAAGTTGCAATTATTACCAGAATATCATAATAAAAACCAATGAAATTGAAAGAGTCAAACGCTAAATATTATTAATAAAACACTAGATATCTCTATAATTTTCATGATTGATTTTGAGTTTCATTTCTAATTACATACAAAAAATAATAAATAAACAAATTCCAATTCATAAAAATTTAAGCTATAAGAAATATAGAATTAGAAAAAAAAACTCTTATCTCAATATTTTTAATATTAATATCCTTAAATATTATGAGATATTGGGCATTTTCTTTTGAAATTATCAAATATACCATCAAGGCTAATATCCCCTCAAAAAAGAAAAACCTACATTGGGATCTCCATCTGTAGATATCTTCACTAACAGATCCCTATTGCTATCCCTAGTTGACTTATGCTCTTTATAACCTGAAAAATTAAAATGATCTTACTCTAGTTAATATGTTTATTAAGCACTATTATTGTGACTTCTCTTTATTTTGAGAGTAATTTCTATATTATTTTATTAAACAATATTGTTATAGCTTTTAAAAGTAGGATTAAAAAGCTTTAGGCTTGGATTGGTATTATTGTTGTGTCTTTTTAAAAGTTGTTGAACTCTTTAAATGCCCAAAAAGTTGCTATAAAAAAGTTATGATGGTATACTATTTGATCAAATAATGTAAAAGTTGCTTTTAATAAAAAGAAGTCACTGTAATAAAGTTTGATAAATATATTATAAATTTTTTTTCTACAACCTATCTAAAATGACTATAATAAATATAAATGCTAAAGATAATAATTTTTATTTTTTATTATTATTAATTAGAATAAGAGCATCATAAAGTGCTTTCTAAAGCACCGGAACTTTCAAAAACAAAGAGCAACACGCGCATCGACCTTTTTGTTAAAAAAAATTAATTTATGCATTTCATAAGAAAAAAAAAACCAAATCAAGCCTAAAGAACTCAGCTACTATACGCCAAAGAAAAATTAAAAAACATTCAGCTACTCCGAAAAAATGACATTAATATCCGACCAAGGAAACAAGCCTAAATGGTACATTTTCTCTAACAAATCATTCTCTTTTTTTAATAAGATCTAACAAATCATTCTAATAAGATCTTAATTATTTTAAAACATATATTGAATAAAAAAAATTACATCAAAATATAAAAGTATTTAGTGCATTAAACTATTGAATCCTTTACTTGTTAATATTATTTATAAAAAATGTACTGTAGACACGAATCACTGTCACATAATGTCTGGAGCCACCTGGAGCTCCGGTTTGGAGAAATTGGTGTATTTGCAATTTGTCGCCAAAAGGCTCAAAGGAATCAAGTAGGGGTTTATGCATTTTTTTTATTTTAAAAAAAATTACCTGTAAATCACTCATTTTTTCTCCCACATTTTTTTAGTTTTAGTTTTTACGCTAAAAGGGAAATGCTTGTTGTACACATGCAGAAATACATTACCCTACTTTAAACAGTGTGGCCGTACCACATAATAAATGGACATAAAATATTACTTTAGCAAAATCAAAATATTCTCACAAATCCAGTTTATTTGAATTGTTCACGAAATTAATCATTGACTAGTTATAGCATTCAAAATAAGTAATTTTCTTGAAATTTGAAATTCATATCTTCATTTTAAGATATTACAATTATTCTCACCTCAATTAATTTCTTTGTGAAATAGTGTGTATGAATAAAAGTACCATATTTTTAAAAATACATCTTAATATACTTGAATACTATATAGAATTTTTTTTTTCCAAAAACAAAAGAGGTCCTTTTTTTCACTAACTATTTACCATTCCAATCATTTTATTTAAAGTATAATGGTAGCATTTGGAATTAAAAATCCATCCATATATCTAAAATATATCAACTAGTGTTTGGAACTATATTATAACAAAAATTGATTGTGTTCTTATTAGATCCTATCAAATTTGATATTATTTTAAAATTAAAGTAATCAAATCTTATAGGACTTAACAATAAAAATAAAGAATAACAATGACTTTATATAGCTCAAGTGCAAACAGTGAATAAATCAGAGAAAGATTTCAAAATTAAAATAATCAAATCTTATAAGATTTAACAATAAAAATAAAGAATAACAATAACAACAATGGCTGTACATTAGCTCAAGTGCAAACAGTGAAATAAACCATAGAAAGATTTTCCCCTCAAATAGAAATGGAAATAGAAATATTTCACTTAAAATAAAATCTCTCAAAATTATAACAATTTTTTAATTACAACAGGGAACACTTTTTTTCTGTGTTTCCCATTTCACTTTCTCACTCCTTCTTTTTTTCCTTCTTTTCTCACACTCACACTCACACAGTCTTTCTGTCTTTTAGTTCTGGTTCCTCAAGCCAGCCAGCAAACACACAAGCTCCAGAGCCACCAACTTACCCATCTCTCCACTCTCTCTTCTCTCACTTCACAACTCAAAGGAAAAAAAAGTCACAAAACAACTGGCACTTGTGCCTTCACCTCACACCCAAAAAAAAATCCTTTCTTATTCTCTTTCTTCATAACTCAGTTACTGTAGAGGACACAAGCCATTCACATTCACTTTGGTTTTAAGGAACCACCTTAAACAAAAGAAAACTATGAATCCAGCACCATTAACTAGGCCATGTCTTTCTCAGTCATTGTCCTCAAGAACCAAAAAAGAAGAAAAAATGCAGGCCAATGGGGACTCTAATTCTTGTTCACACATGCCTCCTACTCATAACCAACTAAGCAAATTTCATGATGATGTTGTTCTTGAAGGCTGCTATTATTGTTGGCATCCAAAGCTTACTTTGCTTTCTTGGGTCAGATTTGGAGTCCGCAAGAAGCCATTTTTTTTCGTGTCAGGTAATTAGTCTCTTGCCAAACAGGCCCCTGGATCTCAATTTGGAGGAACAGCATTGATTGAGTTTTTCAGTTACAGGTTTTTTTGGTGATTTGTCTGATAATAATAATTCTCCTTGAACCTTGCACAGTTATTGCCTTTAATTGCTACCCTTTTTGTGAGATTTGATTTGGTTGAGTTTGAGAGTTTTGAGGAATGAAATGCACTGAACCAGAAAAAGATTTCCAAGTATTGAGTTGAGTCTTTGGCTACTACTTGGTGTTGCCTTTTGCATAGGGTTCTTAATTGAGAGAAAAGGGACTCAAAGCAACGGTTGAAACTTTCAAGAGCTGCTTTTTTATGGTGCCACCCCAGAAGAATATTTTTTCTTTATTGCAGCAAAACGTGCCAGCAAGTTTCCATTTTTAAGGCCCTCTGAGATTTTGAAAAAAGGAATTTATTGCTTTTTTCTTTCGGTTACAGTTTGTGAAATACATAACATTTGCATTGGAGTTATTATTAGTCCAAGGTTGAAATTGAGCTGAACTGCCATAATTCACAAAGGATCAATGGGGCATCTTCTTCTTCTTGTTCCAAATGTAGTAGTGCTTCTTGTTCTTCTTCTGTGCTTTGAACCACTTCCTCATGCTAGGGCTCAGTCCACTACTACTGCTTCAACAAGGGAAGCAAAGGCCCTTGATGCAATTCTCCAACAATATGCATACAAGGCTTTGGTGAATCCAAAAACAGGTACGATTTACAATGCAACTCAAATTCCTTCCAATTTGACTGGGATTGAGGTTGCAGCATTGAGATTAAGGAGTGGAAGTTTAAGGAGAAAAGGCTTTCCCATGTACAATGAGTTTGTGATTCCCAAGGGACTAATTGAGAGCCATTATGTAGAAAGGCTTGTTTTGGTGTACCAAAATTTGGGAAATTGGTCCAAAAGGTACTATCCATTGCCTGATTATACTTACTTGGCTCCAGTACTGGGACTGTTAGCATATGATGGTTCAGATTTGTTAGCTAAAAATTTACCAGAACTAGATGTAAATGCTTCTGGTGACCCTATGTTGGTCAAGTTCCAGAATGTGAAACCAATTCCTGATGGTGCGGTTGCAAAATGTGTTTGGTTTGATTTAACGGGTGCTTCCAAGTTCAGCAATGTAACAGGAGGGAACACATGTTCTAGTTCCCGACAGGGTCATTTCTCTATAGTGGTTAAATACACTGCTGCCCCTCCAGCACCTGAACCAAGTGCTCATAGAGAAGGAAAGAAGAAGAGTAATAAGGTGTGGATTATTGTTGGTTCTGTCTTGGGGGAATAGCTTTGCTGGTGTTGTTGTCATTTCTAGTTTTGTGGATGCAAAAGTACAAACAAAAGAAGAAAATGCAGCAGATGGAAAGGGCTGCAGATGTAGGAGAAGCTCTTCATATGGCATCTATTGGGGATACAAAAGCACCTGCTGCAACAGTTACTAGAACACAACCAACCCTTGAACATGAATATGCAGCCTGACACTATTTTTGCACAATCTTTCAGTTGCCTGTTCAAGTTCCACATTCAAGTTTATTTACTGTGATCAGAAATTCTTCTAACCACAATTTTTTTTTCCCTTTTCTGGTGCTACTTCCCCCAGTTTGTTTGCTTAGGCCCTTTTGGTTTATGATACTGGTGGTAACATAGGATTTTTGTGTAAATCTTTGATTCCTATTATGATTCATTTGTGGTGTGAATTTAGCAGCCAAAAAGTGATTATATATATGTGATGTGAATCAGTTGTTCCACTGACAAAGAATAAAAATGCAGCACCGACTTTTTGGGGTTTGTTTAACTTGTATTTATATTTATTTCCCTACCCTTTGCAAGAGGTTGAAAGTTGACAGCTTGATATTAATGTTTGTGGGCACACAATGCTTTTTTGCTCAGCCACCAGTCCCATCATTCCTGTTCATACATTTAAGTGAAGGGGAGACCCAAGATCTCTATGCTGTGACCTTGCTCCTTCGAAGGGCACTTCAAAGTTCAATGTGTGATCTTATTTGGCCTCTGGTCACTGCTTTTGTTGGTAATGATACTGTTAAGAGATATATTATTTATATATATTTTATATAAGATATTATATTAATTTATATCTCATTTGTTATTGAATGAGATATGAATTGTACTTAAATTTTGTAGATGCATGGATGGAGGGTGTACAGCGAAAAACATGTACAATGTCACATAAATTGACAATGCATGGAGAAAGCAAATGGCTTAGAATTAGATTTGAACACAGGTAATCAAGTAGTCTATGTGTATGTCATCATTGCTTAAACTTTTTCCCTTTCATTAAGTTTTCAAGCAAGACAAGTGGGCAAACAAAGTGACTAATGAAAACTCAATTAAGTGCTTGTTTTTGGTTTAAACTTTTCTAATACAAAGGAGGAATTTGATTTCATAAAATACTCTTGTTTCTACCAATAGTGTTTTGGAAGTAAAATTATCCTTTTTTCTATATATATATATATATATATTGAGAAAAATTTAAAACAAACTAGCTCTAATAAATACCAAGACCTGCTTTTGAGTGCTGGCATTTCAGTGGCATCTGCACCCAAAAGGGACAATATAATGCAGGCAATCAAGTCGAGACAGAAAGTAAATCTTAACAATTTTGACTGATGCAACCACTTCTTCTCCTACCTCCATTACGAAAATAATAATAATAATAATAATAACTTTTTATTTTCAGCTTATCATTTCATCGTCCAAGCTAAAAGACTTGTATAGCCAGCACATGACAAGGAATCAAGTTCTTGTCTCATGGCTTTTGGCTGTGAAGCCGTCCAAGCACCCAAATGCCAAATCACATTTAATAGTACTTCTTTTTCTCTTTCTCAGTTTAAGTGCTCTCTTCCTTTGGCACTTGAATAACACTGAAAAAATATATTATAAAATAACTTGAATTGTTTCTACACTTAACCCTGGAGTGACCAAAGCCGCCAAGAAGCACATAAAATTTGTAGTTTACATAAACTTATTATTCTCCTGTAAAGCTTACATTACATTCCTTTCTTAAAATATAACTTGCCCACTATTTCATTATCTGTATGAGTAAATCACTCGATCTATATATACAATTAATAACCAAACCAAACCAAACAAAGAAGTGAAGGCTATATTCCATTCGTTTCTTAAAATAAAGTTTAGCCACTATTTCATCATTTGTATGAGTCAACCACTCATTCTATTCAAATGCAATAAACAACCAAACCAAACAAAGAAAAGCAATGCCTCATGCTGCACGCATGAGATTAGATGAGTGATGAAGTAAGGTATCGCATTTCAAAGCTCACCACCACTAACACCTAACAATCATTTGGAGTCATTGAAAACTAACAATTTCTGACTTCTTGGTAGGGATTATATACACACACTTTTATACTAAAATTCATATTCCACTCCATTCTTTAGGACTTGAATTTTGAGGAATCTACTCCACAAAGCTTCCCAAATTAAAAACGTCCAAAATTCCTCTCCTAAGGCTGATAATGGAACAACCCACGAAAGCAATAACAGTCAAATACTTGAACAATATTTATAATTTTTTTAAAGAAAAAAAGTAAAATTGGGACCCATATTATATATATGTATTCATTACAAGTGTTTTTTAATATTTTTATTTGTGGTAAGACCTCTGTCCTAACTTGTGCAAGTAACTTCTTCAACTATTAAACCCATTGCAGCCAGCCAACATTCAAGCATTTCTCAAATTAAGGAGATTTTTATGTTACTAAATTGCAAATTTTGGTCTTCGGCTTGGTTCGGTAGTCTTCTTTAAGGAGGAATTTTGCTTATGAAAAATATAAGTCCTTTTCCTATTTGGAAAATAGAAAAAGTTGAGGTTTTTTTCATAGCATGTTTATACTATCTAAAACTTAAAAGACTAATATAATTTTACTCTATTTAATAATATTTTAAGTTGAAATTACTCTCTTGAACATCTATAGCTATAATTACTTTAGATTCTAAGAATAATTTTATAATATATTTATCAAATACTATTATTATGACTTCTCCTTATTGAGAACAACTTCTATATTATTTTACCAAATAATACTATTATAACTTTTTAATACCAAGTTATGTGAAGAGCCTAAAAGTTCGACAGATTTCAAGAAGCCACCTCAATATCAAACTAACCCCTTAGTCACTTGTTAGAATGAAGGAGATGTAGAGGTAAAATGTCGCTAGCAATACTTTGTACGGTACATGCATTTATGTTCAGTAGATCAAGATGTCTGCTTTTCTTTTTTCAGGCGCCATCCGTTAATCACTAGTGTAAATAGTCGGTGACACCAATTCTTGGAAAACTTGGTACTCTTACAACTACTAATGAGTTGCTAATTCAGATAGCTGTGCCATCAGTTCGGTACTCAGCTAACAAATCAACATATTGTTAGCTCAAATGGTCCCTGCTCATGTCCTTCTTAAATAAGATTTTAAGTTCAAGTCTTGCAAACCAAAAATACATTATTGCTGAAGCAGTTTTGGCACCATAGTCGGTCGACCAAACTAAAACCAGAATTAATTAAGACTACAAGACACCAGAGGCACGATTGATTAAGGGTAAAAATGAGATTTAAATTTTTATAGATGAACTCCGTGTAAAATTTACTCTCTCTCATTTATATTCTCCAACCAAACATACCTTAGACTAAGGATATGTTTAGTTGGCAAGTAAAAAATGGAATAAATTTTCTATAAATAAGATTTATGTATAATTTTATATATAAAAATCATTTATGAAAATTTATCCATTATTTTTACCCTCTAATTAAATATATTCTAAAAGCAATCAGGTGAAAAAACAAATATAACTTTTCCTACTGGATATTTTTCGTTTATAATTTTTATCATTTTTCCAAATGATACTCGATGGATCTATGATGGAAATCAATGGAGGAAGTTACTACAATGCCTATAATTTTATTGGTTATAATTGATTGACTCCCAAATGAGATAGTTGTACAAGATTACTACACTCGATTATCTAAATTGTGTTAGTGTTATAAAATTGATCCGACGGCACATATTCAATTTCAGCGCCGTGTATTTTATTTTAATTGAATTGGTATGCATAAGAATTTTTACTTCCAAATATTTATTTTTATAAAACATCTGATAATCAATAAATTTTGACAACTCTTCAAGAGTCAAGACACCGACACCTAAGGGGAAAAAACAGAAGAAGAAAGAGCTGGACGAATAATTAACTGACCTTTCAGTTTAAGTATAATCATAATATAATATTACAATACTACAACAACAGCTAAATAAGCAACTTCCCATTAAATAGAGTCGGCTGGACTAGACGATATCATAATACTCTATCATATATAATATTTTATGTTGATTTTACCAAATCTTATGCTCACGATGAACCTTAAATTTTTTTTCATGTTTTTAAATCTCCATGTAATTAACAGTCGTATAAGTTAAAACTTGTGTGAATGAAGCGCTGAAGGCAATATACTTAGCCGTGTACAATTACAGCAACTTGAGAGTCTCACCTTGGGTTCCATAAAAGCAATAACCTCCTGCGGAAAATATACTACACCACAATGCACGTCACTAGCGCACATTGCGCAACTTTTAGCTGTTTCACAGCGTTTGTGCTGCACAGCTTCTAGTCATTCATTCATACAAGATTATAAATCTCGTGACAGTGCGAAATTGAGTTTAAGAAATTGGAATACGGTGGCAGGTTTAGAATCAATTGTGTCAGCACATATAACTAACTGGAGGCAATGGATTGGTTGAAACCTGAAAGGAATATCATCCTGGTTTTGGGAGGGGAGGCCACAGGAAGTTTGGTTTTAGCTTTAATTTTCTATTTTAATTTTCTGTTTTCTGTTTCCAGAATCTTGTGATAGAAATAATGAAAAACAAAATGGAAATTGAAAACATGATTTTATTGTTTTCAATATTTTCAGTATTTCATTCAAGAAAACCTGCAAACAAAACACAGAAAATGAAAACAGGAAATGGAAATAGTAACCAAACAACCCTAAGTACCTTGAAGACTTCAGCTATGATCTCCTGCTAACAGATATATTAACTCCCATGATAGCATTTTCTATTCTCAGCTTTCTCTTCATGTTTAGTGGCACTATGGATTGGGAAAGCAGGCTTTGCATAACTATTCATCAACCATTGATATCAACTAGCAAGATTTGTAGCCAAGTAAAAACTAGTCTAGGAATGAAAGGCAACAAATATCTCAGGGCCCCCACTAAGCATTCAAATGCCAATTTCAATACGTGCAGCTTTGAAAAAGCAATTGTGATGGTATTTATAAGGCTTACAAAGCTTACGTTGAAACATACAAGAATACAGACGGAAATTTGATTGTTGTGATTTGCCCTGCTTCCTTAGAACACAAACCGGTACTCCAGACCAGCAATTTATTCTCCTCACAATCACATTGACAAAACAAACTGCATTTTGCAAAACAAAATATCATGATTTCTATTCTATGCGCAAATCATAAAGTGTTCACCCAAAGAAAAAAAAGAAAAGAGAAGAAATGTCAAATGCAACACATTTGAGAATGTGACTAAAGCAGTAAGCAAGCTGAGGATTATGAATTAGTTCCACACATAATGAGCTGGTTTAGATCAATCTTACTAGAAATATTATGTTAAATCCAGTAAGAAGATTTACAAGATTAAAAAGAAATCTCAAATAGGTGTTTGTGCGGAATCCTCCTAGCTGCTAATTTTTAACTCGACCACTACAAGATTGGCAATTTTGTGGGCTTGTGCAATGTCATGAGTTTGAAACTGTCAGTCTTAGAAAGACGGACATGATTAGTCAAAAAAGAAACACATGAAATCCCACCAATCCCTCTAAACAATATTTGACAAAGTCCCAAAGAATCATAGGCGCAAGCTGATATAACCACAAAGGATCTAGGAAGAATAATACTTCATCAACTAAATACTCAAATAAGTGCCCAAAAGATATAAGTAACATCTAGTAAGCCCTCTGAAAGATTTTGGAGATCAATTTGGTCCTTCCATATTTAAATATAAGTCAATTCAGACCTTAAATGTACATTTTAGACATTAATTTAATCTTATGCTTATTTCATTCTATGAAGAACAAAACTGATGCAAGAAAATCCTTGAAGGACAAATTCGATGTCCAACATATCTTTCAAGAACAATTTGACCATTTACTCATACTTCATCCAATGGCCACTACATTAGCTTTCATTACTTGATTCTAGATTAAAATCATGTGTCCCCATTTCTCATCCCCACTTAAGATTTGACATGGGAAAAAGACATTTTACGCATCATGGCTTGTTTGGTTCCCGCTTCATTTTGTGTCTGTTCTATTTCCAGGATATTATGAAGAAAATAGTGGATTTTGTTGTTTTCACTCTTTTCAGTATTTTCCTCACAAAATCCTGAAAAACCGTAGCCAAACAGGCCCTAAGTTTCACTAATTCCAAAACCCCTAGATCTTTTCATCTAAATGTCAAATTCAGGGGACAGGAACTGAAGACAGATGATTTTAATCATCCCAACTCCTACCCCAAACCTCATCTACAAACTAAAACACAAGAAACAGCTTCAAACCTTCAATCCAAAAACACCGAGCACAAATAAAAAAGAAAAACAGCTTTGCTAGCTTTCATTTCTAGTATCACACAAGGGTTACTAATGCTTGGTCAAATCAGTGCGATTGCCCAACAAAAGTGTCTCTCTCTCTCCACATACAAACATTATGAAATTTTTTGTCAATTGACAAGTTCTGAGACAAAATTAATCATTAACCAAGTGCAAGAAAAAACCCTAGATTAATTAATTAATATAATAATAATAATACCTGGTTAATTGGAAGAGGATTGGTCCATGAGCTTCTTATCCCTTCGTTCCATGGCGACGTCCCACATGTCGTTCCCAATGTGCTTAGGCTGAAGCAATCACGTTCCATTTCAATTAATTAAATAAATTAAGAAATTTAAATCTAAATCAATGGGTAATTGAGTAATTAAGAAATGAGGTGTGAGAAATGGGAATAAGAAAGAAAGAGAAGAGAAGAGAAGAGAGTGGTGTAGGCGTGTAGAGACTCACTCGGCCGTGAACGGCTTTGTGGATGTAATATTGACCGCTGCCCATGGCGCAGATCATTCCTGCTATGATCCCCAGTGGCAGCATTGCTTCCATCCATCTCATATTCATCTTCTTTCTCTGCTCTCCTCTCTCTCTCTCTCTCTCTCGCAACCACCTCCTTCGTTCCTCTCTTTCTCTTTATGCTTTGCTTTTATGGGCCACAATACGCTTGCACCATTTCCACACAAGCCCAATTCTCTTTTTGTCCTAATGGGCCTGGCCCACCTGCCTAGCACCTCCTCATGAAAATAACAGCATCTTATGACCCAAGAAAAAAATTGAAACAACTGCATGTTTGGATTGCAATTTTTTTTGTCTTCTGACCATAAAAAACAAAACTGGTAGCAACGGTTTTTTTTTTTTTTTTTCGAGAGAGAGAGAGCAACTATTTTCCTTTTTTTTTTTGTTGGTAGTTAAAAGATTATATTGAGAGAAAAGTCCGGCTCCTGGGTCAGAGTAGGCCTTTGAGCTTATTAAATGCTCCAGAAATATTTACAGATCAAGGCCAATGGGGGAAATTTTGAGAATTGGATTTAAGTCATGGCGATGTATAGCGAAAGATTAATTAGCTGAGCTAACCCATATTGCACAACTACTTTCATGTCGTGGCAATAAAAAGTGGGTTGAAAAAAGTGAAGTTGTTTGTTTGGTTTTTAAATTTCCGAGAGAAGGTTTCACTTTGATAAAAATTAATTATAGTGAAAGCTAAAATTATTAACTTTTACTTTTTTCGCTACAAAATAATTTCTTTAAATTACTTTTTTAATATCATTCTCCAACATAGATAAATTATTTTAGAATCAATGCTTTTAAAATTCTTTTAACATCAATAATTTTAAAAGCAATTCTATCAAAACATAAATCAAACAAACCATAAAGTCTTGTGTTTCTTATCTATGTGATGATGTTACTATCAGATGAGAAGACTAGACAATGAATCTTCTTGCCTAAATGTTTTGGATTAAAATCTTTGAAAAGAGAGATGTTATAACAACCCATATTATAAGGTAGTACACAATTTTATTTTACAGCATGAGAATAAAATAGGTACATTTAAATGCTATGAAAAGCTTGATAAGATAAGGTATAGCAACATAATAATAATAAGAAAAAAAATAAATATAATAAAGGAGTATTTGAACGATTGTAACACTGTAGGTAGCAGGTTGCTAACATAACATATATATATATATATATATATATATATATATATATATATATATATATATATATAAAAAATACACATATTGCAAATTGGGATTTTGAGAAAGATGGGATTGTTATTTGTCATTGTTTGAGTTTGCCATTAATAATAATATCCACTTTAGTATTGGAATGACACCATATGAGGCTCTTTATAGACGGAAGTGTATGTTTGTTGGTTTGAGGTAGGTGAACAAAATTTAGTGGGACCTGATTTGGCACATAAGACTTATGAGCAAATAAAATTGATCAGGGATATGTTATTAACTATAGAGTCGACAAAAGAGTTATGCAAATAAAATAATGAGGCCTCTATAATTTAAGAAAGGAGAACATATGTTCCTAAGAGTAACTCCCTTGAATTGCTAAATTGTCTGTCCTAAGAAATTGAGCCTTAGATTTCTTGGACCTTACCAAATTCTTCAAAAAATTGGCCTAGTAACTTACTAGATAGCTCTACCTTTTCTTCTCTCCAATATTTTTAATGTATTTCATGTATCTCAACTATGTAAATACTATCCTAGTCCTTCCTATATCATAAAGGATAACCAGTGCAACTTGAAGATAATCTGACCTATGAGCCGAAGCATGTACAAATAGTGGATAGAACTCATAATTAACTGAGAAACAAAAATATTCCTGTGGTCAAGGTCTTGCAAAAGGACATGCACCTGAAGAGGCTACGTAGGAACTGGAATTAGAGTTTCATCAACAATATCCAATGTTTTTAAATCCAGGTAATATAAAATTTTGAGGACAATTTTATTAGGAAAGGAGAATATAACAACGCGGATTATAAGGTAGTACACAATTTTATTTTATAGCATGAGACTAAGATAGGTACATGTAAAATAAATGAAAAGCTTGATAAGATAAGGTATAGCAACATCATCATCAATAAAGGAGGTTTTGAAGGACCGTAACACTCAGTGGGTAGCAGGTTGCTAATGTAACTTATATATTTGCAAAATGAAACAAGAGTTAAGGGGAATGAATGACCAATAGTGAAAGTTTAAGTAGACACCTAAGCCTAGCTAATTAAGGGAGTAACGTGGTGACTTAGAAGGAGAGTAAATGAATTACTCATACAACCTATAAACCTCATGTGAGAGGAAATAAAAAGGAGTACTACAATGGTAAACTCACAAACAAAATGCAAAAAAAGTTTCACTGACACAAAGAACACAAGGGAAACATTGCAGCAAAGAGGGACTAGGGTCTTTTCAAAGGCTATTAGAGATTTCTAGAAAGCCTCTCAAGGTAGGAAAAATCAAAGAAGTCCTTCACCTCTACTTACACCTTCATATCAAAAAAGGTTTTTCTTGAAACCCCAAAGTTGTTGTTGCATGTTAGGATTTGTTGTTCTTGCTAAAAACTCTACACATAGGCCTTTGTTACAATTGCCAATCTAGATGAATCCTGAATTCTATATATTAACTCTCTTTTAAATTCAGCTTTTACAAATTTCGAGTTTTAATTTTTGATATTACTAACCAGGTGAATCGTTGGGCAAGAGGAAAAGAAAGAAGTTGCCTAAAATCATATTATGTTAGTGTCATGGTATTTTTTTAATCTAATCAAAATTTAAATTTTGTAAAACAATGACTTATACATGTGTGCGTGTGTGTATATTGAGAATGAGCACATGATATCTTTGATCAATAACCATAGAATAAGGAGAAGGAAGCATAATATCCTTATGTGTTCTGTTTTGGTAGTCTTGGGAACTACTAGAATTATTTTATGTATTGGATTATCATGTAAAAAAAAAAGGGTTTATCTTGATTATGTACCATGTATGCTAAGTGTGTTTAAGGGAACTTTGAATGATGGTTCTTCTTAGGGATGTATGTTAGGTATTTGATAAAAGGAACTCATGGGTTATTAATTGTATGTGTATTTCCAAGCTCAAATACATTGCCAAATGTATTTTTAAAAGTATATGTCTATTAGTGATACATTTTCTTTGAGAATTTGTTCTACTTCATTTCAAATAACACGTTATCATTACTCCTATGGTTGTCCTCTTTCTATCTCTATGTTGGTGACTTGCTTTTAGGGATTTCACCTCTAAGAGATTAAAGAAATTATCAATCTCACATAGGACCATCCAGATATCGTCATAGAATAAGAAGAAGAGAAGCACGGGGACGCCCTTGCCTATATGTGAGCTCACAATTTGAAAACAAAAGAGAGAAGAGAATGTGAATTTCCTCGAGACTAGAGTATAAGATGCCTACCAATTAGAGAGTTATACTTTACTTGTTTATTTCGAATATTTTTCTTCAATTTGTAAGAATGAGAAAGATGAGTTTTCCAGAACTATGGCTATGGCTGAAAATGACATGCTTTCCTTTTACAAGAACTAAATTACTGCTTTGATTTTCTTCTACTGAGATTGTTGTCCCACTTTTTCCATGTTGTTTTCAGATTAGAATGCCGAGTTGTAAAATAGTATATTAGGTGGTTTACGAGTGAATTTATGTTGCAGAGTTAGGCATGTATGTTCCAACAATAATAAAAATGGACGTGGCCACTTCACAGGGACATATGTAGCTAGTTAAGAAGTACAAGATGTAGCACTATAATTCTTCATGTGATATGCATCTCTAAGTCTTTTTGTGATTTTGGATATATTGGTGCTACATACCTTAGGTTGCCTTATTGTTTTATGAACTATGGATGTAAACATACATGCCACTTTTGACTCTTTGACGTGGAAGTTATGAGAGTGGCATGTATGGTATAGATAATTTTTAGTCATTGTTGTGAATATAATGTATAGATATGAGCAAAGATTATGAACCTTGATTTAGATTCCAAGATATATAGGATCTAAACTATGTAATTATGATGGAACAAATACATTATAAAAGTAGGCTTCTTAACAGCTGTAAATTTTGCTGCAATTTGGTTCTAGTAGCTATTATGTTTCCTTTCATATCTTGCTCTATAAAAATCGAATTGGCATGAGGCTAGTGGTATTTGAAAGCTAAGACATAAGCCTAGCATCTCCTAAAGTTTCATATTTTTATGTATACTCATGCAACTGTAGTTTGGAAAAGAAATTGCTGTAGAATTTTTATTCTTCTAGTTCAAACAACTTTTGTACTTATGTGTAGTACCACCTCTATACTTATCCAATTGAGATGAAATTGGTGCCATTTGATGGCTGAGATACAGGGCTAAATTTTTGCAAAATCTTAGACCCTTTGCTCATGCCATATGAAAATAGATAGGAAGGAAACTATAGTGTATTTTATACAGCATATAGATATGTGTATCTGAAATGTTCACATTCTAATGATTGTTATAACTTGGCTGCATTGAATCCATACTTCAGTTGTCTTAATTATCAATAGGTTGTGAATGTAAAGGTGCATTAGTGATGCTTGCAGAAACTTTGAAAATTTAAATAACAAGAAGAGATTTGTTTAGTAATGAACAATTTTACTTGTGATATGAGGAATGCTTCAATCATGTATATTTTCAAAATTTGGCAAATTTGAGCAGCATCTTATAAGAGTATATCATTTATTTTTGAAGCATTTGAAGTATTGATTTTATAACATAGTAAAAGCATCTTTAAGTTATGCTTGCTTTACTTGAGTCATAGTCACAAAGCATGTGAATAGGGGTTCCGTTTAGGCTACTAAATTAATCCACCCAAATGAATAAAACATGGTTTATGTCTAAAGATACTCAAGACTTTTAGATTAATGAGTTAATACCTAGAATGACATGTACTTCCTCCCGTGTTTAATTTGAAAACTTGTGACATTTTAGATGAATAAATGAAAAGTAACTAATGTTATGTTTTCCCTGAGGTAAAACCCTATGAATAAAAATTTATGGAATATTATGCAGTAGTAAGTATTTGAGATGAGACATTACAAATGTCATGACAGAATGAGGGATAATGGGATATTGTTTACTTTTATATAGATAGAGCACATTATTTTTTTATTTTCCAAAGTATCTACTGCTAGACGTAGGAACTAATCCCTTCACGTGCAGGCCCATTAAAGGGATAGACTTTAACCACATGTTTTAAAGTTGCTTATTCAGGAGAAAATTGAACCTCGACATTTTGTTAAGAAACAGAGTCTTTACTATCTCATCTCAGCCTCATGGTTACAGATAGAGTGCATTATGTGTACAGTCCATATTCCCCTAAAGACTCTAAGGTAATATCTCATTTTCTTATTTAAGAAAAAATCTCACTAGAATTAAAAGGAGCTTATTTCTAAAGTTTGATATGGCCTATTAATGTGTAGATTTTTACTATCAATAAGAAAAATGTGACTTGAAATAAAAAATCATCTCATAAGAATTTTTTATATGATATTATGAGTTTAAATTTAATATATTGATAGTATAATTTTTTTTAATGTCATTATATCATCTATTATCATATTTGCAAAATAATTTTCACTCTTTTCAGCATTTCAAAAGTCATACATATATAAAGATTTAATTAGATAATAATGTAAAAAGATTTTATATTATTAGTATATTCAAATTAAGTTCTAATTTTATTATGTATAAATTTTCACCTAGATTGATTTTCAGTACCTAATTAACAAAGACAAGTTACAAATTTATTCAATGATAAAAATATACATATATTCAAGTCAAATAAGATTTTTACACGAGATCAGACAGGTACCTTAAATAAGGAATATGTTATCGGCTTCTAACTTTTATTTCACTTTCATTCACTTTGTTTTCTCAATTTTCTTCTATCTGACTTCATAAATGATGAAAGAATTAATGTTGGTTAATTATGCATGAAGAGAAATGTCAAAATTTACCGTATGGTTTCTTTCTTCCCATACTGGTGGAACTGGTCACCGCAACTACTTTGGGTTTGTAGGATTTGACCTGTCCCAAACTCGTCACATTTGAGTGGAGGCAACCTTTGTTTGCACCCTTTTTTTACTTGTGTCATCCCATTATTGTGGAAAGTCTATTGTTAGTTGGGATGATTCTTTTCGCATAGGAGAACTTTTTATATGAGCATAAATTTATAATAAAAATGAATCTTATTAACTTTATTTAAAGTATATATAGTAATCATTATTGTTGAGGGAGACTCTACCTCAAAGGAACTAAAAAAGTAATATATATATAATTACTTGTTTATGAAACCCATTTACCTTATTGTAAATATATGTAAAGAAATGTAAATTTACGTTCATCCAATAATTTTTCTTCCTCACACTCATTCCCTTCCTCTTGTTCTTTTTCAACCAAGCGCCGTCTCTTTTTCTTATGAGATCAATCGCCCTCTATCATAAATAGAAAACATGCATGAATAGCAATTCGGCACTCTAGTCAATTAAAAAAAATATACATAAAAAATTTTAAGTTGATTAATTATGCATAAAATTTTGAAAATATTTAAAGTAGAAGAATTTTTAAAAATCAACCAAACTATCACTTCTAGCTCGAAGTTGTTTGCACAATTTCTAATAGCAGAAATCATGTTGATAGAGATCCGATAAATTATAAATACTAATAAATTGAATAAAAAAGCTCTCATTATGAAAAATATCTTTTAAAGTCAAACTTTCTTAAAGTCTAATTCGGTTCCTATTGCATTTAATCCATGTGGGCGACACAATTTATCTTTCTCCTTGCATTTGAAAATTTAAATTCTATATTGTTCTTATCCAAGTTTTATTTTTAATTTGTTACAAAAATAAACTAACAAAATAAGAAAAAATATACAAATATTAATAAAAACATATTCATTCCCATCTAATTAACAAACTTAAATGACTTAAGTATATGAAATCGTTATTTTCCTATTATATTCTTCATTTAATATCTAGAGTATGTTTGTTTGAATTTTAATTATATAGGGGTATTTTTAATTAAAAATATACATGAAAATTTATTATAATTATATAAATTGTTGGAAAATGTTAAAGTTAACAAAAGTTACAATAATTTCTTCATAAGTTAAAACATAATTTCTGAAGAATTTTAAAAATCGTATCATAGAAAAATTAAATATATTTTTGCAATATTAAATAAACGCACCCCTTACACACACACACATATATATATATATATATGGTTTTGTTTATTCCTATTTTGTATCATTCTTGTAAAAGAAAGAGTGAAATGCACACCTGAGCTGGAAAAAGAAGAGAAAGAATCAAGGGAAGGACAAAGAGCAAAAAGAAAACGCTGTGTTTTGCTATTTTATTGCAGAAAACATCTTAGGATTCTTCTCACATGAGAGACCAACCAAGTTAGAGGCAGTGAAGCATTCAGTTAAACAAAGGGGCCACTCTGCATTGTCTCCTTGCGGTTGAGGACTCTTTCTATTGTTTGCATGACCACCTCTTTTCCCACCCTCCCCTACCAAGTACCACCTTTTGTTTTTGTTTTTTTTTTTTCTGTTAATATTATCTAAACCTAAGACACTTTTCTCACTTATCCGCTTCTAATTAACCCTATTAGTAATTGAATAATTCATTCCTTAAAAAAATAATAAAATAAGTTTTCTGCACTAATTATCATTCAATAGAAATTTTTTTAAATCACTATGTATGTTATATGTTGGGTAATTATATAAACATATATATGATGACAAGACTTTTTTTATTTATTTATTTATGTTAGATTACAGTGTGAAATCGATACAATTTTTAGTGCATAGTAATTGTGTTTATGACGAATGAAACATTTATGCATTAAATAATTGTATTTATTTATAATAAATAAGAATTGTAAGCAAAATTTCAAGGCCGCTTTATATAGCGAAATAGTTTTGCTTGTCAAATTAATAGGTCCAAGATAGCTTTATGTTTTGTTTTTTTATGCTAGTTGTGTAGATGAGTTTATCCTTGCCACATACGACATCTCAAAAATGAAATGGGAGATTAGTATAAAGCATGGAAAAAAAAGAGAGTAGGTAAATAGGATTGGAATGGCATCAATTGGGAGGATATACCCAAACAAAAGTGATAGGGGCAGCATTCATACTGCCTAATACTATTCTGAATTATGATATGAAGCTCTTCGTATAAGGCAGTCAAAAGCTAGTTCATAGCCTTTAGTGAGCCTTACAAAAATTAAGGGAAAGGAGGGATAAAAAAAATAAAAAAAATAAATTCAAACTATATCCGAAAGCTGGCCAAACAAAGGAAAATTACCGATATGCAAAAATTCTATTCGAAGGAATGTAACCAAATAAAAAAGACAGAATACAATGATTGAAGATTGATATTACAAAAAGAAAATAAAAAAATAGAATGGAAATGGAATGGTAGAGTGAATAGATAGGATATATTCAAGCATCGCCAAGAGTCAAGGAGCAAAGAAAAAGTGGGTCTAATAGTAAGGGTTGTAGGTGCCTTTTTCCTTTAAAAAATTATTAAAATTTAGAGTTTATCGAATTTCAATTAATTCGATTTGAGTTAGATTAATTAACCCATTATAAGGATGAAGTTTTTTCTAGCAAGAGTTTTTTTTTTTTCATTCACGAGTTTTGAATTTGAGAACTTACACTATAATATTATTGAAATTTAGTAAAATTTGAAAATCATATAAAAATGTTGGTAAAATATTTTAACAATATAGAATACATACTATATTTATAAAAAAATTTACTAAAGAATTTTGATGGTTTTTATATTTATTTATTTGCTTATTTTTTATTAAGCTGATTTTTATATTTTCTGTAACACTTTTTAAATATAGTCTAATGGTACTAATAAGGAACAAATGTCTAATCATTTGAGCCAGTTATACGCTAATTGTAGGCAGGTGCAAATGCATTATGCAATGGAAAGTCAAATTTAATGAACCATGTGTTTTTTTGATATAATAGTGAGAAATTAGCAACCTTATTAATAAAATTATATATGGAATTATTGCAGTAAAATTTCAAAAAAAGAAAAGAAAAAAAATAGACATTTTAACTTTTGCTTAATGTTAATACATTATATTTGATAGTATTTTTTTTATCAATATTAAATATTAAATCAGTCATGTGTTTTAAACTCAACATCTTAAATTTTTAGAAGAAATGATTTATAACATTGTATAAGAGATTCTATGACTATAGATATTGATTCTTGATATGTGAGAGGCATGCAAAATATAAAATTATTTATTTGAATTACTCAATAACATAATTATTAGTTTGAAATAATTATTAAGATCAATAAAAATAAAAAATATTTAAATTATAATAATTATTTAAAAAATAATATTTATAATAATATATAATTAAGTAATAATATAAAATTACATTAATAATATAACAAAATTAATCTCTCAGTTCACAATATTAAGATGGCTCAATCAAAAAGGAACACATAAACCGACCGCAATTCAATCACAACATTATTCAAATGAAGACCAAGAATTGTATAAAATAATTGAAAAAAGACTATTCTCAAATATTATTATAAGAGAATTTATCTAATACTTTATAAAATTCATGATACTGGTATATTTTAGATAATTTGTAATTAAAAATTTATTACGTATTTTACTAATTAAATTTATAAATATTTTAAATACTCATAATTAAATCATAATTTTTAAATTTAAAAGGGTACTAGTACCATACCATTAGGATACCAAAACAAAAACCTTATTATAATATAAAAGTATAATAAAATTATAAAAATGTGAAAGAGTCATTGGACCTGTTCGGTTGAGAGGTGGGGAGATTGATCAAAACGACGTAGTTGGTATACAGGGTGGTAAGCTTTGTTAAGTGTATTGTACAGTGTCAAAAGTCCAGCTAAGACACCGTTGGCAAACATCATTATCGTTTGGCCATTGATTTGTTCATTCATTCACTCACATTCTCACAATCCCGTAGGGATCTCTCTCTTGTTATGTGCTCTAACCAAATCTCAAATCCTTAGTTAGCATTGTGTGGTTGCATTCTTATTCTTAACAAAAATCTATTTCAATATCAAAAAATAAATGTCCAATAATTAAGACTCTCACTTAATCATTATTGAATATAATAATAGTCAAAATTTTCTCTACTCATTCATTATATTAAAAAAGAATAGAATAAATATTTCAATTAGACATTTACTTTTAAGTATTAGGATAACAATACTCTATTCCTAATAAAAAACATTTAGAGTTGAGAATAGATAGATTACAACCTTTGATTCTGTGCATGCCTAACACGTGTCTCCACCTGTTGCTGTTGTTGCCGATTGCCTCTTATTGTACCCTTTGCACTGTATTGTATTTTAGCACCCAAATCAAAAGACTTTTTTTACATGATTATTCTAATAGCTAATGTTTATACACATTCGTAAGGCAGAATTTTCTCATTAATTTTACTTAATATACACTCATTACAAACCATATCAACCCTTTTTATACAACTATTCAGTCATACATACTAATTAATAAAAACTATTTTACTCATATAATTATTATTTGAAAAATCATTTATTTGATATCAAATAATGGAACTAAAGTTGTTACCAAAAAAAATAATGGAATTAAAGTGCAAAATTATTTCTACTAACATATTAGTAGTATTAAAAGATCTTACAATCACATCACCTTATTATATGTATAAGTTTTAAGATAATTATTATAAAAATGACTTAAATTTTTTTTATTGAAAAATAAGAGAATTTTAGTTTTAACTAATGCCTGGAGTTTTTTCTTTTCATCCAAACATCTTTAAAATTTTTTTATTTTAGTTATTATTATATATGATTGCTAACTATTATCTAGGAATGAATAATAACTTGCCATTCAGTTTAATATTTGACATAATCAATCTAATAATAGGGATTAAAATAAAATGATTTTAAAAACATTTAAATAAAAATCAAATAATAAATTGTTCAGAGACAAAAATCAAAATTTATTTATTCTTTATGAATTAGAAACATATTTAAACCTATAAGAATTTTTTACTTTTTAATAAAATTATAATATATTAAAATTAAATTTTGCTAAAATTATTTTCTGACATAAAATGGCAAATTTATATTTACACGAAATTTTTTTACTTAAATCAACTACCTCTGACCTCAACAGCTTTCTGACTTCACTTTAGTTTCACTGCCTAAACTCAACCAATCCTCGGCCACTGTGAAAATTGTTTTTAACTGACACAACAAAATCTGCGTTTCAGTTTTATTACCACCTTAAATTTAGCTGCACATGCCGCAGTTTCCTAAAAGAGACCCACTTCCAATCTAGTGCACTGTCTTCAACTTTTCATCATATTTTACAATTTTCTACTATTGTTTTTTTTTTTTTTGTTCTTATTCCTTTTCATTAACAAAACAGCCTGTGGACAAGGAAAACATATAATAATATAAAAATCAAAGCGAAAAAAAAAATTGTTGAGACTACTATAGAAATAAACAAATAAATACAATATTTGTTGCCTTCCTTTTTATCTGTAAAATTCACAAAGAACTGTCCACCCTTTTTTCTCTTTTGTTTCATTTTTCTCCTTATTACAGAGAAGTGAGAACCCTCCTTTATTGATGGTGCTGTGTTTCTCCTTTTTCTTCTGCTGGAACTACACCTACTAAGCCTCCTTTTTCAAACCCTCTTTATTTTGTTTTTCTCTGAGGCTTGGTTTTCTTCCAATCCTTAAGAAACACTAAAAAAAAGGGGAAAGAAAGGGGAGAGCCATGTCAGGCTTGTATAATCCCAACTTCTCACCAGCTAGAGCTGCTTCTCCTCAGATTAGAAGCACCACAGACGTGGACAGGTGTGTGTGTCTGTGTGTGTCTGCTGAATCACTTTTTTTCTTCTGTGTGTTATTTAGATCAAAATTGAACAAGGGCAGTGAAAAAGTTTCAACCTTGGGACTAGTTTTTTTTTTTTATCCTGATGCACCCCTTTTGGATTTTGATTTGGTTTTGCTTAAAGTTAAGAACTTTTGATTCAGGAAAATAAAGGGTGGTTGTTGTTTTTTTTTCTTTTCTTTTCTTGTTGCAGTCAGTACTTGTCAGAGTTGTTGGCAGAACATCAGAAGCTTGGACCCTTCATGCAGGTCCTTCCCATATGCAGTAGATTGTTGAATCAAGGTTTCTTCCTTTCTTTGTGGATCTATCTTTTGTTCCTTTTTCTTTTCTTTTTCTGTTCTTTTGGTTTTCAGAACTTGTGGTGTGTTTGTGTAGCGGTGTGTTTGATGTGCACAGATCGAGTCACAGAAGGTTTTTATCTGCGTCCAAGGGTTTCTTCTTTTCTTTGGACACCAACTACACTATTGATCATGCATTGCGTTGCTCTCTTTGGCATACCATCATTGTGGTGGCATGATTTCCCTTCTCACTTCACTTCACACTGATGTTTTTTCTGTGGGGGAAATGCTAATTAAATTGTTGAAATAAAGCATCCCCTATTGGGATTTGTCTTAAACATTGGATGGAATGTGCCTTCATGATTGTAATTTTGATGGGAAGATATGAGCTTTTTTGATACTCAGAGTCTTCAATGGTATCTATTATTGGGGTTAGTTTGGATAGATATTGTACATTGTCTTTTGAGGACTAAAGAAAATCCGGTCTTTCGAAGCATGAACTTGAAGTTGTATTGAGTACAGGCAATTGTAAATGTCTGATTTCATGTATTTTGTCATGACTTCAATCTTTGGTGCGGCCATGGTACGAGCATCTTATACAACACAAGTGTGATAAGGGGATACGGTATAAATCTAATTTAAAACATGTAAAATATAATTAAGAGTTTCTAAAAATATCAGTGAAGTATTCAATACAATATGTTTCCTATATGAGTACGTTGACTGCTTTGAAGTATCTGTGCATCAAAAGAAGTTTTTTTTTTTTTTCTAATTAAGTTGTAGAATAGTGGTGCCATTGACACTGGGGCCGTTGACTGCAGTAGACCTTTTTCCATGCAGAAATTGAGGACTTGTCAAATTGAGAGTCTTCTGCAAGGTTGCAAAAAGCTATCCCTTATAAGTGTTGTGGTGTATACCACTATAGGACTTTGTCCATATTATTCATCACTAGATATCTCTTGATTATTCAATTCTTTTCATTTTTTTTGGTCAAAAGAAAAAAAAGGGATTAAACTCCTTCTCCATTCAATACTTATGATTTTAAACAGGTCAAATTGTTTTCTCATTACAATGTTTCTCTATGTGCAGAAATATTAAGAGTATCTGGAATGTTGTCCAACCAAGGTTTTGGTGACTTCGACAGACTGCGGCATAGAAGCCCTAGCCCTATGGCTTCTTCAAACCTCATGTCAAATGTAAGCGGGGCAGGGTTGGGTGGATGGAATAGTCTTCAGCAGGAGGTGACTGCTTGTAAATTGTTAATTATTGCATCTGAAGTTTATATCCTCAAATTATGATTATATTATTTGAGTATATCATTTGTGCATGTACATGCTCATTTTGTTTTTGCTACAATATTGTAGCTAGTATATAATGCATGTCTAATTCCTAAAATTGGACTTTTTAAGAATTCCATCGTCTATATTCTATCCTAATGGTCTGGATTGTACTTATTCCTTGTATTTAACATCAACAACAACCAAGCTTTCTAAGTGTGATTGGCAATGTCGATCATATGATGCCAATTGTGCTCAGTCTTGAGTATGAAGCCTCATGTACCCCAAATCCATGTAATTATTCTTTGATATTGATATTGATATTGATAATTCTTGGGGGTGGCTCTCTTTGATATTGGTAATGGTAATAATAGTTACAGTAATACTAATAGTAGTTATACAATGGCATAAGGACAGGATTAAGGAGACAGAACTAACAAGACCTCCTTGTTTTCAAATAGGAAATTTTAATATTGCAATAAAATCGAACATTTGCTTGATGAGAGTCTCAATGTCTGTGTTTCATTTTGATACAGTACAAGATTAGAGGATGAGATATGAGAAAAAAATACAAGAAAAGAGCAGCCAAAGAAAACATTTCATCTAAGAAAAGCTCCCACTTGGCATATCGATCAAAGTTCCAATCCTTTCAAGTAGCCATTATCTGAGCACCACAAAGAAGTTAAGAAAACTGTCTTATCCCAATAAAAGATGCCAATGCAACTAGCCGCCCAGGAAAATTTAGCATTCCTCTGAAGCTATAGGCACTGAATAGAAGCAAACATAGCACCATTGGCAAAGGGTCTTGCCCGCCTTAAATCTCCCAAAACTCTAAGATACACAATAGCAAATGCTCCAAACTTGTGGACAAATCCAACATTCACCAAAAATACCAAAAAAGAACATTCATCGCAAATATCTTCAGCTAAACCCTGTGGAAATAAAAATTCTAGTAGTTTTGGACTGAGAGTAAAAACACAACACGGGCACTAATGGTGGTGTTCTTGTCTTACTTCTCTCTGCATGTCTATCTGTAGAACATATCAGTAGTTTATATGTTTTCTCTTGTAAGTCAAAAAGTATTATGTCATAATGATGTGCTAGGGGTGTCTCTATTTATGTAACTAACTGTTCATGATAATACACATTAGACGAGGCATATTCTTGCATACCAACTGAGATAGAAATTTATAAACAATATGAATATTGAAAGAAGTATAGATGGCTGAAAGGATGCTTTATCCTTTCTTCTTCTTTTTTTTTTTTGTGGGGAAGGGGGGCGGGGGTGTTTAGAAAAAGAAACTATGTTTGAATATGATTCAATCAGACTAAGGGTTGAGTCTTTCCTTCTAAAGGTAATTTTGCACTGGAAAGAATGTCATGAAATCTCAGTGTCTGAGCATTATCAACATGTCGGGATAGGCAACATAAAATTTGAACTATCATATTATTAGCCATGAAAAGTAAAACTATATCACATGCAGAAAACTTTGACATTTCCCTCTTTCAGTACCTCTCTTCATATTGATTTATCTTGCCTCACTCTTTCATATCAGACTTTTAAAATTTCCTGAATTTTTATTTCCCTGGTTTGAAAGTGCTAGTTGCTTGTTGCTTTCATCTTCAAAGTGAAAAGCTTCATCATTTGTTCTTGTTGTTTACCATATTCATTTTCTGCTGCATGTTGACTTTTATGCTTTTTTTTTGAAAAAAGCAGCGATTATGTGGACCCCCGGGAATGACAATGGATTGGCAAGGTGCACCTGCAAGTCCTAGTTCATACACTGTTAAAAGAATCTTGCGCTTGGAGATTCCGGTAGATACATACCCCAATGTAAGCTTTTATGCAAATGCCAGTTGTACAAAGTCAAATTTGTTTACTTAAAAAAGACACCAGGATTTCATCTTTTCTGGAACGGAAAGTAATGAAAATATGTTGCTCCTTATTGCATTAGTTCAATTTTGTTGGAAGACTTCTGGGGCCTAGAGGCAATTCTTTGAAACGGGTAGAAGCTACTACGGGTTGCGTGTATATTCGAGGGAAAGGATCAATAAAGGATCCCGACAAGGTAACGAATACAAACAGTTAATTTCCAGGTCTTGTATTACAAAATGCCAAAAAACTATGGTGCATTTCATGATTGATTGTCAACTGAGATTATTAATCTTTCAATCTTAAGGAAGAGAAGTTGCGAGGAAGACCAGGCTATGAGCATCTCAATGAACCACTGCACATTTTGATTGAGGCTGATTTACCTGCTAATGTTGTTGACATAAGGCTAAGGCAAGCTCAGGAAATTATTGAAGAACTGCTCAAGCCTGTGGTAAGTTCCTTGACTCTATATCTTTTTCTTTCATGCGGGGTGAGCTAGCTGCTATTCTGCTTCACTTTGTCTAAGGTCCATCCATTTATGTGCTTATACAAAAAGTAATTTTTGAAAAGTAACTTATAAATAAGTTATTTTATATTCAAATACATAATAATAAAAGTGCTTGTGTTTTAGAAAGTGTTTCTTATGAAGCTAGGTATTCTAACTTTTCAAAAAGCACTAAGAATAATTTTCAGAGAAGTAATAAGACATTTAACCAAACAGGACAAAATATAAAAATGTGACTTTTGACTTTCATAATGTTAAAAAAAACCATAACTTGTACTATCCAAACGGGCCCTAAGACTAAGATCAGCATTAATGTATTCATAAAAGTGCACTTATATTTATAAGCTTCAAAATTCTCAAGTGAATATAACGAGGCAATTTATCTTTGGTGTTCTCAAATTTGTAATTTGGATTATTAGTTTTCATGGGCATGCCATCATCCTCTTTAGTGTTGTGATGAACGGCAGTTTTCGTGGTAGATTTTAGTGATTCTGGTGACTGTATCGCAATTTGCCTTGCACTTTGTAAGAGTCAAATTTTTGTTGGTTAACTTGACAGAATTCTGTAGGAAATTTGATTTTTCACTTTTAGCGTTTCCTTATTTCCTGAAGTATTATGTTGAATTCACATTAAATATCTCAAGAGAGTGTGAAAATTAATCATTTCAATGTCTCTAGTCTGACTTTTTGGATCAATATCTTTCTGTGCACATCCATTTTATCGAAGTCAAAAACAGGAAAATTTCCGTAGGCTGACCAATTTGCCAATTCATCTTAGTTGTGAAGTTTGTTATTATTTTGTCTTGGTTGTTAACTTTCAACATGCAGGATGAGTCACAGGACTATATTAAGAGGCAGCAGCTGCGCGAATTAGCCATGCTGAATTCAAATTTCAGAGAAGAGAGTCCGGGCCGAGTGGTAGCGTGTCTCCATTCAATTCTAGCGGCATGAAACGGGCAAAAACCTTCGCTGAAAGCTGTCTTTGATGGTGTAGATGGTTATTGTGGTCCTCCAGCTATTCATTGCTAAGAATATCTTCCAGTGCATGTCAGTCCAATGCAGCTATATAAAGAATAGGCTAACAATTCTTGCTGGTTAGCATTATGGTGGTTTTTCCTCCCCGTTTGTCCCTACCTTTTTACTTCTTGAACAACAGGAGACAAAGCTGGAATGAAGATTTTCAAAAGGCCAAGAGAAAAAAAAAAAATTATATAGTTGGGTATTGAGAATAGGCTTGTTCAAATCAACCCTCTTTTTTTCTTTGTAAACTTAATACATTCATTGGATTTATTCTTGCATCAGTTACTTTTGAGAAGTGTGATGGTGATGGTGATGGTGAAGTTTTAGGTCCAAGAGGATCAAGTGTTGTGGACATGTGACATGTGTCTGAGTCTCATGGTATTTTTAATATTTATAAGTTTAGCATAGGCTGGATTCTTTTTCTTAGTTGTTTGTCACAAGCATTTGTATTCTCTTCCCAGAGGGTATGCACTGGTATAGTTGGAATGATGCATGTCAGCTGAACATCTTACCATGTACCATTAAAGGAAGAAAGAAAATTGTGGTATTTGTTTATGTAATTATTCTACATTTTTGTCATAATGCTTGATGGAGACGGATAAGGATCATTTTCCCGTATTTCCTTGATTGTTAAAAATAACAATCACATTAAACAGAAGACACACAATCCCAAGGGAGCGGTGAGCGAAGGAAGACAGATGTCGCATATGACAAGTTGCAAATTCTAATCTCTCAATTTTTTTGGGACGAGGTAAATGTAAAATATTCATTATGTGTATTAGGAGTTTGGAGGTTTTTGTTATCTTGGATTGAAACATTATCTTCTCATCTTAATTTTTTTTTTAAAAAAAAAAAGCCCGAAGACAGGCTCACATCAATGTAGAACCTTAGAATGGATGATGCTTTAAAACCCAAGCAATTATTATTAAATTGGAATGATGTACCGGAAAAGCATTTTGGGTCTAATGGAAGTTTTGAGATGCGATTTTTACCCAAAATTAATGTGAAATACACATCAAAGTAATTGAGTAAACATAACGATGTTATCTTTGCCTTTGGAATTTTTTTAAAAATTTTTTTTAAAGAGTCTTTGAATTTTGTTATGCCTTTTGTGTAGGGGATTGTGATCTCTGTTCTCCCCTCGTTTATAAACGGGTATTTAAAATATCCAACTCCATTGTACGTGAGAAAAAAAATGTTTTTCCCATATTCATCTTGTCGCAGGCATTACCCATAGATATTCATGAATGCAGGTAAAATTGGGATCCCTTAGAAGACTATAGCAATAATTTTCTTTTAAAATTGAGGTAGCCACTCTGTGCTTTTGATAGTGGGAAAGGAGATAATATTTATATTTTTCTTGAATACTTTTAAGAAAGTTTTGAAGATGTTTTGCAGTGGCCATTGCTCCTGGCCCATGAAGATCTGCCAGTTATTGGAGCCATAATTGGGTTACCATAAAGGTATTAATATATTGTGCAATTGGTAATGTATTAATTGTTTGGTTGAATTGAGTTAAAGTATAAATTCTAATAGCGAATATATATAATTGTAAGATAATTGCACCATGAGGATGACATAATTGCCTATTGGAAATTTCAGGTTTACTTCCATTCTTGCCCATAGGAGAATGCCATGTACATAGGACATTATGATAAACAACAAAAATATATAGAGACATTCCTTGAGATGTTTGGAGCAGGAAAACAAAAACAAGAAAGGAGAGTCAATTTTATAAATTGGAAATTTCATAAAAATGTTTGTAAACTTAATGAGAAAATTTTTAGATGATATAATATATATTTAAAATTGAAAAAAACTTTTCAGATTTTCCTCCAAAAACCTCTTCTATCAAAATTCCTTAAAACATAGGCCTTCATAAACCATACAAACATTTAACACAAATCTTTCATGACTAAGAGATCAGGAGTTTAATTCTGATTAAATCATGTGTATGTTAGTTTAAGCTTTTGAGAAATATAGTTTCATGACATACACAAACATAAGAAGCATTGTTTAGAATGCAATGCTTTGTAATTATACTGTAGGATCAAGCACTTACCATTGTTCACTAGGTCAAGAGTTATAACTATTAGTAAGGGACAATCTTATTTTTTAAAGAGTTAAACCACATGTAACTTTAAGGGTTACACCTATTAAGCACCATGAGTTGAGATGAAAGCGCATCAAATTCTAAGGGTGACAATGCCCAATTAAAGCCAACAGTTACAAATATACATATGTATGCTCCAAAATAACAGAACTTCAAAGTTCAAAGTAGTGTGCTCTTTTATGGCATGGAAGAAAAATACTTTTGTCCTTTTTTCCGAAAAAATAATATTCGTTTTTTGGTCTATAAAAATTATTCTCTCTACATTTATAGCTTAAGGGCCTTGTTTGGTTTCTTTTTCTTTAGGCGTTAGTTCCAATTTCCAAATTCTTCACGTCAAAACAAAAAAAATTCCAAAATTCCAATTCGAGTTGGATGGAGCCCAATTCACCAACCCAGCCCCATTATCTGTCCAAATTCATATTCCATCCAGTCACCATATGCCACCGCCACCCTCCAATTAAACCTAATTTTCTTTCTAGCATCTTCCCAGTTCCTATTCCTCTCACTATTTTGATTTTGAGTCTTTTTTTTTTTCCTTCACTCCCACTGAGCGGATGCCATATTGACATTTTACTCTATACATTTTTTTTTTATTACTACATAAAAATTCAACTCCCCTTCTTCATTGCAGATCTTCACTCACAAAACTCCGTGAGATCACCCTAGGCCTACTTTAGGGTCTCTCACTGCATAAACCATAAATTTGGGAAAAAAAATCGTATATTTCAAAGTTTTAGCATCTTCCTTCTTGGACTCACAGCATACCCTTTTTCTGCTTTCCATCCTGGTTCTTTCTCACTCACTTCAGAATTCAAATCCAGGTAAACACTCACTCAATCATCGTTATTTTGTTTGAAAAATCTGATCTTTGTGTTAAAAATTTGATTTATCTTTTATTTTTTAATTTTTTTTGGCCATGATCATGTTCATGAATGAATGATTTGTTTGTTACTGTGGTCATTATATGAATGAGTGATGTGAGATTTGTTTCTTTTTTTTTTGTTACCAAAGCTTTTTGTGTTTTGATGTTAGATAGCTCTGTCAACAGATCAAAATGGCAGCCATGGCTCAGCTTCGTTTCTCACCCTCTCCGGTCACTACCATGCTGCTGTTTTCCCATCATCATCACAGCCTCAGAACCACTCTTTGTATCTCATCAAACCAACCCATTTGCCAGAAAGATTGAAACTTTCCTTTGCTGGAGGTGATGGTGGAAATGGGGTTGGACATGGTGGTAGTGGTAGAGGAGGTGGTGGTGGTGGTGGTGGTGATAGTTGGAGTCATGATAATAAAGATCACAATGATTCATCTTTTGGGCCTTTAAGTCTCTTCCTTAATGGATGGAGATCAAGGGTCGCTGCTGATCCACAATTCCCTTTCAAGGTTCTGATGGAGGAGTTGGTTGGTGTCACTGCTTGTGTCCTAGGTGACATGGCTTCAAGGCCTAATTTTGGGTTGAATGAGCTTGACTTTGTTTTCTCAACTCTTGTTGTTGGATCTATCCTCAATTTCACACTCATGTATCTCTTGGCACCAACCATGACATCTTCCTCATCCACCTTACCATCCATCTTTGCCTCTTGTCCCAAGAGCCACATGTTTGAACCTGGTGCTTATGGAATCCTTGATAGGTTTGGGACCTTGGTGTACAAGGGAACCATCTTTGCTGCTGTTGGGTTTGCTGCTGGGCTAGTTGGGACTGCAATCTCAAATGGGTTGATCAAGATGAGGAAGAAGATGGACCCTAGTTTTGAGACCCCAAACAAGCCCCCACCTACCCTTTTGAATGCTCTAACTTGGGCAGCACACATGGGGCTTAGCAGCAACTTCAGGTACCAAACACTCAATGGCATTGAGTTCATGTTGAGAGAGGGCTCAGCCCTTTTGCATTCAAGTCCTCAGTGTTGGTGCTGAGGTGCTTGAACAATGTCCTTGGTGGGATGTCCTTTGTGGTGTTGGCAAGGTTGACAGGAGCACAAAGTGTTGGGGAGCAGAAGCAGGCAAGTGTGGAGGTTGGATTGGCTGCTGAAAAGGAGAAGTTGGTGGAGAGGGAAGAGGATTTTCAGGGTAGCAATCAGTCAGCATCATCATCAAAGTGAGTGGCCATCACTCTTGTTTGTTTCAAAGTGGTTTTTTCTTTTGCTTTGTGAAGGGTTGTTGGGAGAGGAAGAGAGGCTTTTCTTTTTTTCTGAATTTTAGGTCCTTTATTTTTTCCTAATGTCATAATATGATAAACTCTAGCAGCACTCCAGAGGCAGAGCTTACCGCCTTAGTAATTTTACCTGACTCTGAGCAAGATTGCCTCCGATAGGAGCACATCCGTGGTCTTGTCAAAAATGAAAAAAAAAAAAAAAATCTAGTAGCACCAAATAAGTAAATGAATGAAGAAAGGGTAGATTGAGAAATCGGATATGCTAACCAAATTTTTTGGCATTTTGATTGTTGTATGTTGGTGGAACTAGATACCTGAAAGGTGAAAACTGATGGGAAGAAAGAAACAACATAGGGTGGCCAAGCCGGCTTGTAAACACTGAAACAAGAACATGCCGAAACAATGTGGCCATGTAGATGCTTTTTGGCTTTTGATCAATTTGTAGTCTTTTCTTGTCGTTTTCAAGATCAATTATTTTATCAATGTATAAAAATTCAGAGAAATCTAGTGGGGTTTGGAAAGTGTTTTGCAAAATAATTTTTAGTTTTTAAAAATAGAAAATGAAAAAAGTTTGTTTGTTTAGTTATTCTTTTCAGATTGATTTAAAAAAAAATGAATTGTGTTTTAAAAGTAAAAATTAGAAAATAGCTGAAAGATGTTTTTGAAATTCTTGAAATTCTGTGTTTTAAAATAAGATAGAATAGGACGATACAATTGTAATTAATTGGTTTTATTAATTGTTATTAAAAATAGTTTTCAAAATATTGTTTTAAAAAATATAAAAATAAAAATAATTTCAAGCAACTCTAGTTTCAGAAGGGGAAAAAAAATACTACTGCCAAATACGTTGGAAGACAATCTCTTACGCATGAGAAGTGTTTAGGCCCAATTGGTCACATTAGAGATGGCGAATAAGGTCATACTTCACAAGTTAACTGCATTATTAATCCGGCAACAATGATAGATTATGGTGTATTTGTAATAGCGTTTTTTTAAGCAAGTTATTTTAATTCATCTGAATAACTCGAAAGTTGTGGCGAATTGGTTTTTATTTATTTATCTATCTTTGACAAGTTAAGCTGTCAATTATGTTGGAGTTTGAAGTGAGAGGTTATATAAGAAGAGAGGACTTATGAACTCGTTACGTTAAAAGTTTAAGATATGGTTTTTGGTTTGCGTGTGTTTTTCTCACTTAAGCTATTGGATTAATCTCTCTCATAAGTTAATTTGTTACTTTTTATTCATTTTTATTTTTAAGTAAAATTTCATTAACCGTTTAATATATCATTTTTTTTTTCACTTTATAGTTTTAGACTGCTGATTTTAACGATTGCAATTCATTTTTAAAAAAGGATTGACTCATTTTGTCCTATTTTAAAATTGGCTCGTGAGGCAGTGGGGCGAAATTATAAGTTCATTAGTAGACCATCTCTACCATAGAAGTAGGAAACCATCACATTAAGGATATATTTGATTGGAGGGTAAAAATAAGAGTAAATTTTTCTTGATTTGGCTCATTAAGCTCATCTTTTTCTTAATATATATAATAAAAATTATAAAATTAATTTAAAAATTTATCATTTGATGGAATACTACAACTTCAAATTTTAAAAATAATAATTTCAGAGTTTAAAAAATAAAATTATATTTTTGACTTTTTCTTTCAAAGTATATAAGACTACTTTAATAATAATATTGAGTAAGATTTACAATTAAGTGAATATTATATTTTATACAATAAGTTAATATTTAATATCAAAATTTGAGCTTACATCTATTTAATAGTTATGATTATCAATGCTGTGATTAGCATACATGTTTTAGTAAAATAACAAATTTACTCTTCTAACAATGATTGTCGAAATTATTTTGCACTTTTAGTAAATTAGAGTTTATTTGTGTGATTTGTTTTTGAAAAAACTATTAATTCTATAAGTTCTTTATTTCTTATTTCGGTTGAGAAATTGCTAACTTAATTTCAGATTGTGAATATTGGAATCCTTAATATTGCAAAGAAAATTTGCTAAAAGTAAAATTTATTTGATATTAAAATATTGACTTAGAGTATAAAATGATATTTATTTAATTATAAATTATACTCAATATTATTAAAGTAATTTTATATATTTCAAAATAAAAAGTTAAAAACATGATTTTATTTTTTGAACTATGATATAATCACTAAACATTGATATAAAATTATTAAATATGTATGAAATAATATTTATTTAATTATAAATTTTACTCAATATTATTGTTAAAGTAGTCTTATATACTTTGAAAGAAAAAGTTAAAAATATTGAATTTATTTTTTAAACTCTGAAATTATTATATTTTTAAAATATGAAATTATAGCATTTCATCAAATAATAAATTTTTACATTTGTTTTGTAATTTATATTAATTATATATTAAGAAAAAGATCAGTTTAATGAATTAAAAAAATTAATTTAATAATAAAAATGGGTGGAGTGTCATATTTGTAGAAGAATGAGTTAGAGTGCAATAACTCCAAACCTCAAAAGTATTAGTATTATTTATACTAAAAAATGTGATAGAAATACATAAAGTTGTCACACCCCATTCAAATCCAAAACTCAAAATATCTCACAATATTTATTTTCATTATACTTTAAAGAAAACAGACCATAAAGCTGTATTTTATAGAGCTTCTGCAACTTGTAATTCAATTTGAAAGCTTCATGGTCAAATGAAAAATATTTGATGCTTTCAAAAATAAACGCTACAAATGTTGAATACAAACTTCAATCTGTGCACCGCCATCTCCTCATGTAGTAAGTAATATTGGACTTCTTAGCACCGCCATATCATTTGCATCAATGATCACTTTTGTCCACTAATGGGTTTCGAAAAATCAAGGCCATATCACAAGTTTTGTAAAAGAAAAAGGTAAAGCACATATCGTATTAAGAGCAATAACAAATATAGTCTGTGTTTGGATTAGTTTCGTTTAAATTTACAACAGTTTAATTATAATTAAAATTTTCTATAAAATAATTTAAGAAAAAGGTTATTATATCTCAAAATTAGTGCAAGTCCAAGCATGTTGGTGTTCATAAGAAAGTATTTTTGTCTCATTCTGAACATGTCGGCATAGCCCCACTCAACAAGACAATTCAGTTCACCCCATTCCTCACTCCGCTATCATTTTTTTTAATAAGATCCTGTGTATACCCAAATTTATTATTTTATATTTACACATGTTCATAATAAAAATGAATTAAATTTATTTAAGATACACTCATATACAGATCTACAAACTTCATTGTGAGCAAGCATAAAATCAAATGTTAAATTTGTGCTCATCTAATAATTTTTTTTCTATTTTTTGGTCAGCTCATTCATCATGTTTGCCATGTAGTCAACTTTTTATATTTCTTTTATAGTGACATCTACCTAACATAAGTAAAAGACATCAATTTTGTAGCGTCAGTTTAGTATTAAGACAAACATAAAATGTCTACTATTTCATATTTTCAAATATTATAGTCTATTTTTATTTTCTATTTTTATTATTTATATTTTGCATGTCAATTTTATCATTCCCTTCGTAAAATTCTAAAAGTGAAAAAACACAGTAAATGAAAACAAGAAAGGAAACAAAACCAAACACACCTTTAACTTCTTAACAAATCAGAAAAGGAGATCCCATCTCACAGAAGCAAGTGCTCTTTCACATCGATATTATTAGTGAAAATAATTCTGCAAAGATACCTTAGTTGGTTAGTATGCAATTTCCAAGTAATTTATGTATTATGGAAACAAACTACTTCATAAATCTTCCAATATATAATCAAGGAAAAAAGAGGATTCATATAATCACTACTCACAAGATGCTATAGCTTTAGAAAACAGGCCAGCAGAACCCGTCAGATATCGGCCCTATAATTGAATAATACTATTGAGAAACCGAAAAGTTAAAAAGGGGGGATCCGTTCCACTTAACAGAGTTTAACATTGTTACCACTGGTACAACTATATGTACAAGTAAAAATCATGTATGACACATATAGGGGCATTTTTTCTGACTCAGAACTTGGTCACTTGTAAATCTTCCTTCGTCTTGACATCTCCTTTTCGGATGAAAATCACCTGTCCCCAAATTTGTTAAGCCATGTTTTGGGAGATTGAACTAAGAGAAATATATACTGCTGTTGCAGCAGCATTAACCATAGGGGCATGAAGAAAATGTAACAAAATTCTCTTATCTAACAGCCTCTGGTGCAGAATTGCAGTAGGGTGTATGCAAGCAAACCAACCTAGTGAATGTTAGACACAAAGTAGCAAACCCAATACCCATAATGAGGCCACAGGTGCTCTTCCGCTTATCCAAACTAAGTGCTCTCTTAACTACCGTTCCAAAGCTTGGAATCAATCCACCACAAGCAAGAACCATTATGTGATCAAGGCCACTATAATCAATACCAGTGAGAATAGCTCCTATTGCTGATATGGACCCATAAATCCAATTATGGCAGCTGTTGCTAGAGAGCCGTGCCAGCTATCGGTGGCACCAACATGCAGCTAGCCACAGCTGCACCTCGAGGGAGCCCGTGTAGAGAGACTGGAAGGACCATGTGACGACCAAGTCCATATGCTTTCGGTGCAGCCACTCCCAATGCAAGTCCTTCCGCCAAAGCGTGAAAGCAACTGCCCCGCATGATATGAATGATTGAAGGGTGTGAACACTGAGTGGAAAGCCAGTAAGTGTAGCTGAAGGTAAGTCATTGACTGAGGCTTTTTTGGAAGCCATCTTCAACACACTAGAGGAAGAAATATGGATGAAACCAGCCCCCATTGAAAGGAGTGACACGCCCGGAATAAATCCCAATTTTGAAGACAAAATAAGCTGCACTGGTCGCCAGGCACCAAGAACAAAGGCAATGCCACAAGCTGTGCCCATGAGGAGAGCATGCTGAAGGTGAAAAGCAAGAGCAAATGCAACCAGGATAATCCCACCAAGTAATGGGCCAAGGCCAAAAAGTAGTGAGACAAAGAAGCCAGAAGCATCCTCAGAGCTGTAACAAAGAAATCAAAATGCAGGGGCATAAAAAACTATAGGAGAAGAAATAAGCGTGAAATTCCACATTTCTACATTTCAATACTTAGCAACAGAGCATGAATGATTAATACTGTATATCCAAGTCACAAATCTGGAAAACATAATATGGCCTCTTAAACAAACTCACTTGTAATCATGGCTGAAATTCTGAAAGAAGGTGCTAAGAGCTTCCATGAAGGCTACAGAAATGGTTGCTGCTGATGCAACTTGTGAAGGTGAGGCTTCCTATAACCCAAAGAAAGAGAAATTAGTATTGTATATCTGAAAACACGATTCCAAAGTTAAAGAGAAGATAATATCATAAAGATGCGTGCGTGGCTTGAAGAGCTGAAGTCATGCAAATGCATAGTAGAAAAGGAATGATAAAAGAAAAGTAAGACATACTTGAACTGCGCATTTCAGAAGATACAAAGTTCTTTTCTAATCAGAAGTTACAAAGTTGCCATCCCCTCCCAACACATTTTATTCTATTTGAATATTAGGGTTATTCATGTGTGTTTGTAGTCTTGTTATATTAGTAGGCTGACCTTTTGACTGTACTACTACTACCACATTAGTGCTTGACCTAGATCATTAGTACATATCGGAGCATTAGATTAGTGTTCTGTAACAAATCATCTCATATCAATTATTCAGGGTTCCTCTTATCCCTTTTCCATCCTTTCCCCATAATTTCAACAAGTCATCAACGTAGTCAGCAGTTTCATCCTTATTACCCACATATTAATAATTAATAATTAAATTAGATTTCTGCAGGAACAATGTAAAGTGGGCTTGAAAATCAATAATGTTTCAAGTCTTAAAGAGCACTTGCGCAGGGGATCGCGGAAATATTAAAAAATTATCAGCCTTCACTTAATTGCCTAAGGTTAGAGGATAGTTGGTTCATGACAAAAAGCCCAAAATGAAATAAAATAAAATAAAGCAATATTGAAAAGAAATTTTTAAGTCTTTAAAATGCAGCGGCATGAAAATAATATATATTTTGTAAAATTATAATTGTAAATAACCTTGAATGCATCAGGAAGAACCTCCGCAACAACCATCCAAATCATGCATCCAGCAGCAAATCCCGTACAGAAGGAAGGAACTTGCTGAATGCATCAGCACAAATAAATGAAGGAACAGCTACAATTGGCTGCAATAACATTATGAATAAGATGGTCAGAGGCTAAGGACAAAGACAGTAATGGCCAGCCTATACATATCAATTGCAGCAGACTAAAGCATTGTCATCCTTCCATATGCCTACTTTTCTTTTGATGAATTCAACAAAGAAAACATACTGAGATCCAGCAGTTTGAAGTGCAACTGGGCCAGTGTTAGTGTACGTAGCATATACTCATAGCAACGTGGACTTATCAAAGTCCTAATTAGTCAACACTAGCCTAAAGATAATTAGATAACACTGCAGCCGCTAATGAAGCAATATATAACAGGCATATTTACCCATTTAAGATTCATTAAATTATTTGGACACTAATGATAAACAGTAACACTAACCCTCATTAGATGTCCTTAGGCATAATGTGTCTGGCAATGCAACTTGACTCCATGACACAAGCAATTCACAAGCATGTGATTCCATTACGTAAAAGAACATTGAGAACTTAAAGGACCCTTGCAAGTCTTTGATGGTCCATGTGATAGTACACAAACAGAATAGTGCCATACAGGTTGGATGGCACTGCCAAATCAGTGAAAAGCACAATTACAAATGCTCTTTTGCTGATAGAAAAGGACTGAATTGCTAGAAAGTAAATAAAACATAGAACCTTCTGGCCTAATCATGCAAAATATTATAGCTCACTTCAATCAGACTAAGAAGTTAGCTAAATCAAGTGGAACAACCAAGACCAACCCACTCATGATGTGAATAAGCAGTATCTCAATTGACAACAACAATATTTGGGGGAAGAGGAGAAAAGAAGAAGAGAAAGGAGAAGGGGGGGGGGGGAGCTTATGACAACTGGCTGACTATAGTAAAGATTTAGTACAAAATTCAGAAAGGCAGCTCTTCAAATGCTGACTGAAGTCAAATAATTTTCTCCTTCACACATATTTCAAAGCTTATATTAAGGTGTACCTGTGGTAATGATGTAATAACACTCCATAACATAGCATTCTGGGAGAGACACCCCTTGATGCCAGCACCATGCTCACAGCTAATCCCTCAGGTATGTTGTGTACTGCAATAGCCAAAGTTACCAACAGGCCTTGAGAGAAACCCTTTGAGCCAGCAAAGGAGACCCCAACCCCAGATCCTCCCCAAAAGAGTGGAGAGTCATTATTCCAATAACAAGAACAACTTTGGCTGCATCAGCACCTTTTAAATCCAACATGCTCACTTCCCCATATTGCTAGAAAAACTGAAATCCAAGAGATTATGCAAGACATAAATGAGACCATTATAAACCTAAGATAGATTCCTTAGATATAATTGAGAATGATATAAACAGAAGTGCACCCCAGAAGAATAGGAAAATAAATGAAGCTACACATGATACTTTTATTAATGCTTAATGATCAATTCATCAAATTGCTAACAGCCCTTTAGTAGTTTGGTTGGAAAATTCATTCAATAATCAGCACTGACATTGTGTACAAGAGAAGTGAATATGAAATCCCTTTCTCAATTTTGAATTTTCAAGAAAAAAGAAACAAAACACAGCGGGTTTATGGCTTATTCATATCTATAATGAAAAACAGTAGATGGTAGATCAAAAGAACATGTAGAACATGACCAATACCATATAAGCACAACAACATTTAGTAACAAGACCTGGATCAGTAACAAGACATGAAACAATAAATAGAAGCACAGCTGAAGGTAAACAGCAACACTGGGCATATACTTTCTCTTATGCAAGAGGAGAAAAAATATGATATGATAAACATGAAGAATTCATCATCACCTTCTTGCATAGCCAAATAAAGATTCCACCAGCTAGAATCCCAGTGACAACCCAATTTCCGGCACCATAATCCTGCCCTTCCTGTATGAGATCAAAGCTTGCAGCCAACATAACACCCGCAGCCATTCCATTGCACAATCCAGCCCACTGCGGATCAAGCTCCACAAAGAAGAAGGGCACAGCACCTAAACCAGTGGCAGCTGCCATTGCCAGTGTAAATAACGAAACCGTCGAAATCGAAACCCTACTGTTTCCACCCTTCCTACCATTACCCTTCCCATGATTACCATCCTCAAACTTATAGGAATTCTCCACACCAGTGCCATCAATTACATTGGTTCCCACATCCTTATGTGGAGCAGCTCTGACTACTTGTGAAACAACTTCATGTTGTTCAGATTCGGCGACCGAATTGCCAAAGGAAAGAACAGTCACGAGTAAAAACAACAATGGAACAACACATAACCTAACCTTCAGATTTGGAGCCATGTGCAACATATAAAAACCCATCTGCCCAATGGAACACTCTGTTTGTGCCACCAGCCCCAAATCAAAAATCCTCCAAAAGCTACAACCCCATAATCAATGGAGGAATCAGAACACAAGCTTCTTCAACAAGCTTATTTGAAGAAGTTGACATCACGCCAAATGCATAATGCAGCTCAGCATTTTGTACAGGGTACTTTGTACTAGCAATTCAAGGTCAACCTACCTACATATACAGAAAAAATGAAAAAAAGAATTAACACAACCAATCAAATTCCAAATCCAATGACAGGTACAAGCAATAGTTATTAATTTCCCCAAAAAATATGAACCAACCAACCAACAATACAATTGATATCCAAAACCCAATTAAAACCCAAAATTCACGTCATTGATCATATACATAGACATCATTATATCACCCCAACAACAAAAAAAAAAACATTTTTTTTTCAAAGAAATTGCAAAATCAAAATTAAATTAAATAGAATTGGTGAGGCAAGAAAAAAAAACAGAAGTGAGAATTACATACATGATTATTGGGCAATCGTTGGAAAAGGGAAAAGGGATAAAAATTAGGAAGAGTGCTGAAAATTGGAAGCCCTAATTTGGAGGTGGAGTGTGGAATGTATTTGGTTTAGAAAAGAGGAGAGTTGAGAGACAAAGGGAGGACGCTGTTTTTTGGTGTATCAACAATGTTAGGATCACAATTCACAATTTCACAATTCACAAAAGAGAATTGAGAAAGTAGTAGTAATTGACAAAACCCCAAAACCAGCAACTTAACGCACGCGGAAAAGAAAAGAAAACAGCAGGCTGATGTCAACGCACCCAAAATCCAAACCAATGCAAATCAAAGTGCCAACCCAAATGCCGTGGTGTCTACCCATAGTTTAAAAGTTAAGAAAAAAAAATCTTTTATATGATTGTCATTATCATGATCGGACCTGCATTTACATTATACTTGTAAATTTGTAATATTTTATATAATTTCGAAAAGAGTTTAATAGAAGAGGTTAATTACTGTTCACTGCTAATTTTATAAAAGGGTTTAAGACCAACGGTTTAATTGGCATGCACTAGCAATATAAGTTTTTAAACTATCACCTAATAGAAAGTTGTCATATAAGTTATTTTATAATTAACTGAAATTCAAATTTCAATTGACTAACCATAATGAATTACTTGTCATTTGTTTATTGACTAATAATGTAAGATATTTTCCACTATCAATTCATTCCAATTAAACTTTTTTATAAAACTCTTTTTGAAATTATATAAAATATTACAAGTATAATGTAAATGTAATGCCACCTCATTGCTTAAAATATTATACAAATGAAGATATTTAATTTGATGAGATGTATATTCTTTTATATTGTTTATTTAAACACAATTTTATACTCCCCCAATTGTATCTCAATTGTCCAAAATAAATTTAAAAAACACACACACGCATACATGTTAAGAAAACAATGAATTAATATCGATAATAGTGTAAAAATATGTTAATTGACATGATTGTCATTGTTTAATATGATTATACTCTTGAAAAGTAAAAGTAAATAACATTCATTTAATTGCAATAAAGACATAATTGGTAAACAACAATTAATAACTTCTTAATTTGATAAATAATAAAATAAAATGAAAAATAATTTTAAAATGATGGACAAGTGAGATTAAAAAGAAAGTATTAGAGTTTAATTTGAATACATCGTTGGTGTAAATAAGTTTTATGCTTATTATTGACACATCAATAAAAGTATTAGCAAAAATGTTTGATTCAATCATCCATAGAATATAAAGTCTTATAAATAGAAACATATAATTGGTTGATAATGTAATTTTTTTTTTACATTTTAGGTCCATAAAAAATAAAGTGTTTATATTATAATCTAATTATTTATTATTCTATACATAATATAGTCAACTTTCATATTAATTACATAAAAAGTTAATAAAAATAAAAATATTTGATTGAATGATTTATAATTTTAGAATATTAAAATCAATTCTATTTTTTTAGGATCAAATATAAAAATATATTGAATTTTGATTTTATTCCCAATAAAATATCTTTTAGTTTTGAACCCATTGTTCTCATTTTTTTTAAATCTTGATCTCTGTTGTTTTCAATTTTGGTCTTTATAAATATTTAAAAATACACATTTAATACTTAATAGTTATTAGATGTTTTGAATTTGGTTATTATAAGTATTTTAAAAATCGTCTTTTGATTCTTACAGTTATTACCATTTCTTATATAGGCTAATGTAATATGAACCGAAACCGAATATTTAAAAAAATTGGATTAAAATAAAAAATATTTTTATAAAAGCTAAAATTAAAATTCGTTGAATAAAAAAATCAAAATTTGTTAATATTACAAACACTAAAAACATATATTTAAGTCATTGTTAATATAACTTTAATGCATTGACAATCATTTAAGACAAACTATCCAATTTGGTCATTCACAAATATATTGAGAGATAAATTAGTGTCATAAAATTTGAAAGTCTCAAATTGATCATTTAGAATTTAAAAGGAGGACAAATTGACCACTTCATATAGTTTTGTACAGTATTTTGCTTTTATTATATTGACCTATATTGAGAGATCAATTTATCCCATTTTCTAAATTTTGAGAGAGCAAAATAGATATTTAGTTATTATTTAATTAATTTCTTTGAAAAAGTCAACCATATATGTTGACATAACAATGCATCAAAACTCAAATGAACTATCAATATATTAAAATTATTATTTTTTATTTGGATGCATTGACTATGTAAAAAAAATTATAGTATCATTCAATTACTAATAATATAAAATATTTTTATACTATTGATGCATTAAAATTAAACTCACAATGTCATATATAGAGAAATTCTTAAAGAATGAAAATTTATCAATCATTTGGAAGTTACATTATATATAAAAAAAAGAAATATTTATAATTATTAATGTATTAATAATACGCGTCTACGTTAAAAATGTATATTATTCCAATCAATTTTTATGGGTGATTAAATATAATACAATAACACCTCAAATAAAAAAAAATACAATAACACCTTGTTAAATATAAGTATAATTTCTTTACAATAATAAAATATTAAATATAATTTATTTTAATATTACTAAATATAACCTTAAATATATCATCATAATTACAATTTTTTTTATAGATTTCATTTAAATGAGTTGATATTGTAAGACTTTTTTATACTTCTATTCAATCAAATCTTTTTATATGCATGAGGTGAGAATCAAACTTGCTATGTTCATGTGTGATGATATGTGATTGGTTGACTATATAAAAAAAATCTTACATGATCAATAATGCATCAAAATTAAAGTTTTTTTAATACTATTATATGTACATATAAATATATCACGCTAATGGTCAAAAAAATTGCCATAGATAGTACTATAACCTGGTTGTGTCTTCTGCCTATTCTCAAGTTATTTGAAATCCGAGGGGCAGAAACCCATTTCGCTTTCTCTGATTAGGGGAAAAAAAAAAAATCCATGCCAGATAAGCCAAAATAAATAAATAAATCATATCATGTAATGTTACTTCCAGCTGTACAATCTTCCTTCTATCGCACTAACAATTATCAAAAATAAAATAATCTCTCAAAATCGTACACTACAATAAATGTGCACCAAATTATTAGTCAAATTAAAGAGAGGCTACAGTCAACAGTATTTTTAACTAGATTGTCTCTAATTGAAAAGAAATTATTAGCTAGAAAAAAGAAAAAGTAATAGTCAGCGAGTCAAGTCTAGCTAGTGGGCCATATTTTCCCTCTTGCCTTCTTGTTATTCTTCTCTTTGATGAATAAAATGTCCAACATTACATGTGATCCTTGTACTTTCTTCATCCTCTTGGAATATGCCATGGATTAGGTTGATACTTGCCAATATAAGAAGTGAATAAACAATTCTCAAAGCCAGTTGTATAATTGACCCAAAGCTTAAAATTTAACTTATTTGTAAACCCCCATAGTTGTATCCTAATCATCATTGGTGCTACCAAACGATATAATCACTTTGCAATCAATGTTTATCCCATGTGATATAAGTTGCATCTCCATCAAAAGGTCAAGGAACATAAACCTAGGTATACTGGTTGGTCGCATGTTCATACTGAGTATAAACCTTCCCATAACCTTATGACCAGCCATACCAATTAATGTTGATCAAAATAGGCCAAGGGTGATCCACTTATAACATAACCTTACATCTTATTGGACTAATATGTCTAGCAGCTATTAGTTTAAATTAATTTCTTCGTGCTTTCTTATTGGAAGGCTCACTAAAGTTGACATTGCAATTATATAGATCTCCTCTATACTCAATGCTACAGTGCCCTACTTATTCACAATCATCTTAAGATATATATGTTTATGATTTTAAATTTTAGAGGGAGTTTGGATTTTGGAGAACTTTTTCTCCTCAAAATTTAACCTCACAAGCATGCTCTTAAAAAGTAGAGAAAAATGCGGTCTAATACATAAAAAGGTATGTGGTATCATAAATGCAAAGCATGCTTTCATTCCCCCTACTTTAATATTACTATTTTCTTTTCCATTTTCAAAATTTTATTTATTTTTCATAATTAATTATCCTTTTAATAAATATAGACAATATTAATTACATTTTACCTTTTATACCCTTATTAAATTTTATATATATATATATATATATATATATATATATATGAGAGAGAGAGTGTGCAAATGAAGGGATTAAGTATGATAGAAAATGTTATAGCTTTATAAAATATACCTAAAATTTTTAAACATTTAAATCATTCAACCATTTTCTTAACCTATATGCAAAAATGAAAATTGATAATTATTAGAGACCAGACTCAATATGTTTGAGGTCGTAAATAGATATAAATATGTTTGAGATTTGTGGCAATCAGGTCCCAAATGATACTGTCAGCGGAATGTTCCAAATTAAAAAACTTTTATAACTATTATAACAAACTCAACCTATTAATATGCTAAGTATCAGATAAGCACTAAAGCTACAATTACAACAATTGAATAACTAGTTCTTTGTTTCCATTTTGTAGGACTGATAAAAATCTACAACTGAATCAAAGTGATAATGACTAAAATCTACTATGAACTATATTTAATAACTGGGTATTGTCATATGTACATAAATCTTATGGAAATGATAAATTCACAAATGGTCCGATTTCACACTTTCAACCTCTCGGCCATTGGATTTGATGGATTATCTTTATGGCGGTACATGAAGATATCCTCTTATCTAATTATATGCCATGTAATGCTAGGAAATACTCATATATCCTCAAATCATATCTCATTTTCTATCCCATCAATCACTTATTGCTATGTGAAAATAAATATTTAATAACATTTAAAATTTTAAAATAGCTATACTAAATATAGATTAATCATCTTCCACGTGATGATAAATAATTAATGAGATATAAGGATACGATTGAAAACATTTTATTTCCGTCTTGAAGGGCTATATTGCTCGGTTAGATTCATGGAAATAATTTGTTTGTGAGAGCAACATAGCTTATTTTTTATGTACAAACTTCACATAAATTCCAATACAGGGGCCGGATTATTCACTAATAAGATGTTTTGACTAGAATCTGAGAGAGGGGACATGATGGTTTCTCAAGTTCCAAATCTTTTCTAATTACAAATTTTGGGTTCTCTGAGCATATAAATTAAACAACCAAAATCGACTATGCTTAACATACTAGTATGACATCAGCGTGGACTTATGGCTGAAATATCCTCACTGACAGGGTCAATTTCTGAGGCAGATGAAGATACTTGTTTCTCGTCACTCACGAAGTAGGATCCTGATGACTCCACTTGGCTGTCATAATGGGAAGCAATATCTGAGAAAGACCTTTCTGTTATTGGAAGCATTGCAGCAATATTTTCTAGCTCCCTCACCACATCAGGCATTGATGGTCTCTTGTCTGTATCATCATGGCAACAGCTGAGGGCTAGAGTTGAGAACCTCTCAACAAAGTCTGGCGGTAGAAACCCATTCTTTTGTCTATGATGGAAAGTATCATGCCAGACTTATAAGCCATATTCACCTGAAGCAATGAAAAATATTTGTATCATGAAAAAGACCTACCACTGGGCACTAGCACAAAAGAAGGTGTAACTTGAAAAGAGCAATGTGACATAACTAGAATTATTAACTAAAATTAGAGCAAAACTAGACTTTTCTATTTGAAAGATTTATGTTTTAATACTTTAATCCTCGAAAGATCAATTGCATACATTTGAGTCCCAAAAAAATTGGAATTATAATACTTTGATTCTCAAAATTCAATTACATACACTTTAGTTCTTTAAAGATTTGACATTATAAGTTATAACACTTCACTCCAAAGGGAAATGGTAACAATGGGCTAAAGTATTATAATGCAAATTTTTTTAGGGCTTGAGTGTATACAATTGATTTTTTCTTTGGACTGAATTGTTGTAACACCAAATATTTGGAGGACTAAAATATATGTAATTGAACTTTTGAGGGATAAAGTGTTATAATGCAAATCTTTGAAGAGCTCAAAGTGTGATTTTACTCTTAAATTAATATCAGAATTTGCCAAGATTGAGGGATGATGATTGAATAAGTCAATGAGTGAGGACCACTCATTCATCTAAAAGATACATATAATATCACATTATTTTGGCAAATGCCTGACAATAAATTTTAATTGTTTAGTATTTTTGTTCTACCTGAAAACTTTGTTAATAAAGTTTTGACAACAAAGCTATTATCTACTCTTCATCGTTTAATTATCCAGCTTTGTATTATAAAGTTGCTGTGACTGAGTGACCGAAGATAAGACTCATTGGAGTACCTCACGAACAATGTTTTTCCCACGTGTTATGGGTGGCATCCCGGTCAAAAGCTCCAGAAACACAACTCCAAGACTATAGACATCACTCTTATCTGTCAATTTGTGAGACAATGTACTCAGGATCCATGTAACCCTGCAGGACAAATAACAAATTAAGGAATATTCTACTTAAACTGCATTGCTTTTAATGTTGTTAGCAAAGTTTTGTCACTGAGAAATAGTTTTAAAAGTCTGTGCCATCAGTGTACTGGTTGAGCTCAAGATTAACGCTCTGCCATTAACAACCTAATAGCTAATATTTGTTATGGTACCCTTTCTAAAATTTAGTTGGCATTGGTCTCAATTAGGTAATGGCTCCGAGAATTGACAAATAAAATAAGTTTAATTTCAGGAAAAGGATCAAGTGAGATAGGTGGTTCATGTGTGAGTGAGAAGAGTCAATATTGACTATTAGATTTTACATTAATAATTAAGATTAAAACATAAAATTATATGACTTTTTGAATGAGCATATTAGTATTAATTATCACTAATTAATATTTAATCTTGATCATTTCTATAGTTAAACGTTAAATTTGCTTCGCTCACTTGATACACTCCCTATATATGTATATATCTCATAGTTAAATTGCCAATGATCGCGTGACTGAAATCAGTTGCATAATTATGTTGTTAGGAAATTTCTTAATGACAGTCTTCATGCAGTGAATTGAAGCCATTTCAAAATTTTCTGAAACAAACTTACTGGTGTCCCCTTCACAACTGTTGACACATATTTAGGTCCAGTCCCTTCATCTATGTGTGGTGCAAGCCGCGAGAGTCCAAAATCTGCCACTTTAGCAATGTTTTTGGAGTCTAGGAGTATGTTAGTTGCTTTAATATCTCGATGGAATATGGGAGGGTTAGCCTCAGTATGGAGATATAATATGCCTTTGGCTGAACCAATTGCAATCCGCAACCTCATGCCAAAGGTTAGGTTTCCCTTTGTTCCTGCCAACATCATAATATCCATAAAATTAACCCTTTATGTACAGAACTCAAAACATAGCAAAATTATGGTTAGGAATAAAAGTTTCATTCGAAGTTCCATTTGGATTCTTGGAAACTTTTAAGTGAGCATGCCAACTGTAAAACAGAACTACTTCAACAATAATAAAATCACATTCATAGAGTTACATGTTGTTGCTTTACTTTGTAAATAGAGATGCCCTGGACAAAGGTTGCATGGTAATTGAATGTTCAGACCTTATTCTACATCTCTTGCATTTAATTCTCTTTTATTCTGTTGTCCTTAATCTTCTTGTCCTTTATTAATTCATTAGTGCCTTTTTTGTTTTTCCTTACTCTCATGCAATTTTCCTTCCATTTTAGCTTCTCTCTTGTTATTTTTATTTCTTAACACATACTGAAAAAACAGTAGCATGAATTTTTGAGACTTCCACCAAGATATGAATGTTTGAAACGCATGACAATCTCAGTTTAGGAGTGACGGAGACTCTTCAAAACAAGATTTATATGATTTTCATGTAACTTGAATCCTATAACTATACATGAAAGTGATCACCTTCAAAGTGAATCAACTAGCTGCACATCAACCATTATAAACTCACTCCATTTATGATAAGTCAGGTTGTAGAGAAACAAATTAAATATCAACCGATCATACAAACCTTGTCATACACAATATTTCAAAGGTGTAGAACTGAAGAGCAGAAAACATCTTTCAGCCCAAAAAAATAAAAAGAAGTACAATACAAATAAATCAAGTAGCAGATATCATTTTCGTAGTTGCATATGCAATAATGCATACTAAATGCAAAACGAAACAAACATTTCACACCTGAAAGCCAGTCCCGCAAGGTTCCATTGGGCATAAATTCATAAACCAGCATCTGAATCAGAAGGAAAAGTTATTGTGAACAACAATGTTGTCAAGTTGATATGACGAATTTTATGCAAGATAATTAATTTGAGTCCCAACTTCCAAAACACAATTCTTCTTCCATACACCAAACTGTAGGACCATCAAATCTATCATGCAGATCATATACAGATACTTAGCTAACTAACATTCAAAATTTTGATAGAACCATCTGTAAGATGATATATACAACAGTTTGCAGCCACAAAAGAAATATACCTGCTCCCCTTCTTCAAGGCAGTACCCAACCAATGAGACTAGATTTCGATGATGTAACCTTGATAGTAGTTCAATCTCGTTCAAAAATTCTTTTTGGCCTTGTACGGAACCTTCTTGTGCTCGCTTTATGGCCACAACTGTTTCATCATGCAGAATGCCTTTATAAACCATCCCATAACCTCCTTGGCCAACTTGATTTGAACTGCTAAAATCGCTAGTTGCCAAAGCCAGTTCTTTAAAGTGAATTGTTTCACGCCATCTATTTTGATAGAAATATTAGAGTCTGCAAAAGAGTAAGCCTTAAGATCTCAATCTTTAATAATAATCCAAAAGAATAACATCAGCTGAATGTCTCTAAAAGTATTACATATAATTACTCACATGGACGTTTCCTTGATAACCTGTGCTGGTGTTTGCTGTTTCTTCTAAAAATGAAGAGAGTGACCAGTGCAGTGATTGCTAGAACAAGAGCAAGAGATGATACTATAGCAATAACTATTTCGGTTGGACTAGTTTTCCTCATTTCTGATTTCATAGTTACTACAGAAATAAAAAGAAAAAAAATCCGGAAAGAAAATTAGAGCAGCAAGGCAGAATGGCATGATATAAGTATACATTAGCACTATAACACTCAATTTGAATCAGAACTTTGGAGCAACATGTCACCGAAATTACATTTCCTTTTGCCAGTTTGGCATCATAATTTGATAATGTAAGCAGTCATAAAAAATAACCGGACCTAATTCCGTGAAGTTAGATCAAAGTAAAGAGTATGTTTAATTCTTTCATATCATGTCTATAAGATTATCAATTTTTGTTTTGTAAAATTCCCAGTTACTTCTGTTAGAAGCAAAAGTGATTCCTAATAGATTTGTGGTTACCCTACATGTGGTGGCATGGTACTGAAACAGAAGTGTACAATGTGAATTTAGCATATAAGTTAAGCACTGTAAAAGTCTACATAAAACTGAAAAGTAGACAGGAAAGGAAACATACAATTTGCATAAGGCCCCTCAAGAGGGAAGCTCAAAACTTCATATGGCCCAAAGAAATCATTTGAGGGGAAGTTCCAAGATGTAAATATGGTTCTAATGCGATAGACCTCACTTGCATTGAACAGATTTGAGTGTGAATAACTAGCCTTTGGATAAAGTTTCAAATCCATCGCAAGTCGATGTCCTTCCCAAGCATATGACACTATTGACAGTTGATAGAAGTCCAAGTATAAAGACTGAGCAACATATGATTGGAATAAACTTGTATATGGATGGAAGAAGGAAAACTTGGGCTTTTCAGCCGGTATACAACTCTAAGAGGTGATGCACAAAAGCAGGGAACAGGTGAATATGGGACATATTCATAGAAACCACCCACTGGACAAGCTTGAACAGGACATGTAGTTGTTGAGTTTCTTGAGTATTTATCTGCTACTTGTCCTTCAAATCCACAATGTTTGACCAATATTTTTCTTGCTGAGGGCTTCTTACAGATAGGATTTCCACCAAGCCTTGCACCAAAAAGAAAGAGGAAGAGAAAAGAAAAATAATACGATGTTACATCTTTGGCAAAGCCAATTTATGCAAACAGATTTTCACACTAGTTTTGAATTTGACTTGATAAAAACTGATTTTCTAATAGTGGTAATAAATAAAAAATCATCTTAAATCTTGATTGTACACTAAGTAGGAAAAAGAGGTGGCCCACTGCATGGGCTCCCACCCAGTGTAATCTAGGAAGGTCGATGTATAGCCTTTCCCTGCAAGTCAGGCTATCTGAGGATCTGAATCCATGACCTGCAGATTACAATGGCAACCTTACCGTTGCACTAAGGCTCACCCTTTATTGTGCACTAAGTAAAAACTCACATAAAAAGGAGAGGGAACATGATTGCATGCTACATTATGTAGATAGATTAATAAACAATAGAGAGAGAGAGAGAGAGAGAGAGAGAGAGAACCAGATCATATGTTACTTGGAAGCTCATGTATTACTGAGATTAGACTATTAGAATACCTCAAATTCACATTGCTGGAGGAGTTAGGTCACCCGAAATTTGTGAAAGTGAGTTGTTACGAAGGTCACTGCATAGATTAGGTATATGCATTATATAGAAATAACATTATCAGAATTCATTAGCAAAGAAGATCTTTAGAGGCTCCAGTAAGAAGCGTGGATCAAATGGAAGGTAGCCCAATAGCTAGGAGTAGAGGAAAACTTAAAAAAACTATATGTGAAATTATTGAAAGAGACATAGAAATAAATTATTTAAATATAGATATGGTACACGATAATATTATGGCGTTATTTGATCCATGTAGCCGATCGTCTAGTGGGATAAGGCTTAGGTGGTGGCGGTTGTTGTTGTAACGTTATCAAATTCATTTCATCATCTTAAACTATTAATTTACGCATCAATAGACATAAGTGTGATTCAAGGAATCAACATGTGATTTCTTTGAAACAGAAGCAATGGAGTTCTGATTGAGAATTTACACTGTAAGTTTAGCACTAGTATTGAAGTTCTGCCATAAGCTAGCAGAGATGGATCCTGATAAGTTGTTGCTCTCAAGTGACCTGTATTTGGAAATAAATTAAACATCAAATTGATCAGTAAATAATAGCATTCATGTAAAATCTCACTAAATTTATGAATTTTCAAGATATTATGTTATTACTATACATACTACTATGAGAAGCAAAGATTGATGAATAAATTCTCACAATCTTTGAAGAGATGGAAGTTCTGAGAAGTTTCAAGGAATGGATCCACTCAGATTGTTATTGGAAAGATCACTGAAACAAGAAGAAAACTATTAAATGAAAACCAAATTTGTCAAGGATAACATTTACCATGAAGAATATTTCAAAGCAGGTATCATAAACAAGGACATTGCTACCATAATTAAGTAAAACTGGAAGGCTAGCTCATACATAGTTGTCATATGTGTGCAAGTTTATTTGACGGTATGGGTCCAGTAAGATTGTTCCAGCTAAGATCCCTGAAATGTGAATTAGTCACAAATGAGCAGGCAGAGTAAATATATCAGAAGTAAACAGTTCGCACTGCCACTAAGCACAACATCAAGTAAAGATACAAGATATACAGTTAAACATACAAGTAGTAAAAATGCGGTATTGAACTGAGATCAGGCACTTCTCCTAGCAAACTGCAGTTTCTAAGACTTCTGTTATGACAAGGATAAAACATTAGTTCAGGAAATATATTTAATAAAAAAACAATTAAAAACTCTAGTGTAAGTTTTTGACTTTATATTCTACTCCGATTTTATATATATATATATATATATATATATATATTTCTTAGCTATATGTCACGTATTGAGTTTTTTAATCATTGATTCCAAAGAAAATGCAGTATCACATGCATTAACAGCATGCAAATCCCTCAGAGAATAGCTTTTAAACATCTCTAGCGCCAACTCTTACCTGGAAGCCATTGGCCTTGAAGATTGGGTAGAACATGAACTCATTGCTATTTCATATATACTAATACTCTCTCTTCTCTATTTCACATGAACTATACAAACACCCTTTCTAACATGAAATCCCACACATAACTCCCTTGTTTTTATAAATAATTCCACTATTAACTCCAAAGTAACATCAAGCCTAGCAAATTCATTAGTTGATCATTCATTTATTAGCTCATGGATTTTTCCTCTTAAAATCATTCCTACCTTTCTTTAGCATGTTAATTTGTTCTAGCTGACTTGAAACTTCAAATGGCTTGGTACCAAAATTGTGCTTTAATTCAACAACACCAAAGGACGCATTCTTCCTGTTTTCCTAATATACAAGGATGAGCAAGGGTAACATTTGACCACAGAACTTCGATGAGTTGACATCCCGGTTAACTAACATGTTAGGCCTAATAACATTTTGGAACTGGTTGAATTGATTTTTTTCTTCCCCAATAAAGACAACGATGTTTTGTTTTCAGGCTTTCATAATAGGGGGGATAAAATTTACTGTATAGTTTAATTTCAAGAATAAGGGAAATAAGAAATGAGCTTAATTCAGGTTGCTGGGAAAGTAAGACCCCTCTTAAAGTCCCCAAGGCCATGGACATTGACTTATAGGCTTAAGTTGACATGGTGAGAAACCATGCAAAAGTAGTTGTTCACAAAAGTACTTACAATTTTGCCAGTTTGGATAAGTTTGCGTAGGAAGCAGGAACTGCAGTCCCTCTGAAGTTATTGTTATCAAGTTGGCTGCAAGGAAAAACAAACAATAAAGAAGCATGCCAGAATGCTAGCATGTAGTAACCTTCACCGGGCCATGAATTTGTCAGCATAAATATGCAAGTCCAGTATACATGCTGAAGTTCAAAGTACCACATGAGGAGATACTGCGCTAATAATTTAACTTTCACAGCAAAGGCAAGGTCAGAGAAATGAATTTCCGAAAAAACAATTTGAAAGGCCACATAAAAACAGTTGCATATAATATGATCTGTCCTGAAAGCAATATGACAAAACAAGTGCTGTACTGATAACTCAATTGGCATTACAGAAAGAAAAGGCAAGATGTTAAGAAACGAACAATCAATGGATACATGCTCACCAATGCTCTAGTAAAAGCCAAGATGTTAAGAAATGAAAAAGACGAAAAAAGGCCTCTCTTATACTATGTGAAATGAGGAAAGAAAATTGCCAGTCCACAACTGTACCAAATAGGAAAAAAAAAACGAGTAGATTGTTAAATACTATAACTCAATAATGTGGGAACAGAAGAATACAGTATCCGCAGCTCTGGCAACATGGAAAATTCTGGTGGAAGATAGCCAGATAAGTTATTGTTCTCCAGAAGCCTGTAAATGTAAAGTCATTCAAACAACTACAAAATGTGAAGAACTGGTAAACAAGATCAAATCAGGAAAAAACAAGAATACAATGAAAGTTTCAATACAAAAGGGAAAAGTATAAATGCCTTGAAAACTCACAGGTGCATAAGGATGGGTAATTTTGAAAGGTTTGGAGGAATTTGACCATTTAATGAGTTGTTGTTCATGTGGCTGCAAAGATAAAAAAAATAACACATAAAATAAACACGGGAAATCCAACTCCAAGCTGAGTTGATGATGCATTTGATTTGGAGATGGACTCACATGTGTTTGACAGAGATCAAGTTGGCAAAAGATTGAGGTATTGGACCAAAAGTTGGTTTTGGTCTACTTGGAGCCTGTTTAAATTTTGAAGATTGCCAAGCTCATCTGGTAAAGTACCAGATAAAGCATTGCCATTCAGAAGCCTGTACAGACAACCATACAATACATAACAATATATCATATAACATGACAAATTCCTTCTTACAATAATTCTTTGATGAGGTGATTCTAAATTTCTAACATATCAGCTTGTTACATAAAGGGAGAACACATATGGACAGAAAATGAAACATAGCCAGCCTTGGCCTTAGCAATCTTACAAGAGTTTCAATGATCTGATATTTCCTATCTCCCTGGGTATAGTGCCTGTTAATTTATTCCACATGAAGTTCCTTGGAGAAGAAAAAACATGAAAATATTAGCATGGGAGAAAGTATTAACCGGAACTCTTGAAAACATTTTTCAGATAACAATTTATCGAAGTGATGATACTGCTCACATTTCTCAAGTTGAGATAGCTGATCAAGTTGGGGTGCTAGACTTCCGGAGAGATTCATAGTCATTACGTTGCTTCAGTAAAGTTGATAACAGAACTATAGTTAGAACACTGCTGAATACATACTCTACAACATGGTTTTAAATTGAGCTTGCAGTCGCGGATGTGGCTGCATTGCGATTACTACAATTATGGAAAATTGCAGAAAAATACGGCTGATGTAACCACAATTGCAGTCATGATGTGGCTGCAGACACCCTCAAAACGGTAATATTGCGACTGCAATTGCTGTTGCGGACCACAATTCTACAAGTTTATGTGATTAACTGTAGATATCTAATTATAAAAAAAAAACCTCTAGATATCTAAATAATAGAAACTTAACTATAAAAATTAAAAAACAAAGAAAGAAACATAGCCATACAGCTCTTGGACATGGAAGTAACCATCAGCCCAACAGTTAGAAAACATGAGACCCCTGTCCAGTTTAATCCACATGGGTCACCCTTATTCCAGTTCCACAAATGGTTCATGGGATCAATCAAACTTTTCTTGATCTGTGACAGTGCTTTCACTGCAAATGGAACAAACATATACCAAAGATCAAGGTTAATATCTTCATAGGTCAAATTATTCAAATTATGCATGTGCTACACTTTTTTATTGGGCTACATGGAGGTAGGAAGATGCTAAGGACCAAACCTTTATACCTGATTATGCATCAAATTTATATTCTTTATCCGGTTTGCAGCACAATTCTTTTATTCAGCTACTAGAAATTTATTTTCTCCCATTTTTTATTTGCGTTTTGCTAACAAGTGCCCAAGAGCATTAGTTAAGGTTACCGAAAAGTTAGAGTCTGTTGTTTGAATTTTCAGTTTTCAATATTTTTTACAAAATCTTGAAAATTGAAACTAAATAGGTCTTAAGTTTTAAACTCTCTTATGACTCCAATACTTTGAAAACATAAAGTCTCAGTTTTTCAATGCAAACATTTCTTTTTTCTGACCCTTTAGGGTACTGATTAGATAAATTATTTTTTATTTTCTCTCTTCTTTTTATTTTTATCTCTATTTTGATCGGTTAAAAAAGTTGTATTTTCTTTCCTTAGGGAAGTATTTTATATCAAATAGCAGTGATTTTAAAATAATTATTAGAATTTTCAGTAAATAATTTTTTTTACCTTAATATTTTTAATTTGACATCAATTTGGTCTTAACAAAATTTTTATATCAATTTAGCCATTTCATTGAATCTCCACTTTAACGGAATGATTAAATTGGTATCCAAAAAAAAGTTATGATTAAATTGATATTAAATTGAAAAAGTTAGGACCAACAAATTATTCACTCTGTAAAATATTTTTAAACATAAAATATTGCATCTTTTAAATAAAGGGTGCAAAATAATATTTTTGTTATATAATCTACAGCCAGTATTCCAAGTCAAATTCTATGTGAACTCTGTGAATGCATTTGTGCACATTTCCCCTGCACGCTACTCACCTTCTGAGGGAGCTGTGCTCTGTGCAGCTGCTATGGAAATGAAATAACAAGCTAAAACAGCCAAAGCATATGCATATATCTTCATCTTCGGCATCATAATAACCAACCTAGCTAGAAAGCCAGCGAAAGGAAACAAAACAATGGAGTCATAGATGGAGGAAATGAATATAGAGAGTACTAAAACTTGTACAGTATGAATTTGAAAGTATCTGTCAATTCTAACATAAGATTGATATAGTCAACCAAAAATACATGCATGTTGAAGCTATGAAAACATCATTTGCCGAAGGAAACTTTAGTATTAACCAAAATAGAAAAGAGGCAAAGCTTGTGGAAAGAAACTTTTAGACAGACACGAGTTATACCATATATGTCAGAGAGATTTTAAAGCTATTCAAAACTAATAATTTGAGTATTAAATAATATTTTTGTTAGTTTGAATGAAATATTTTTATGATGTAAAAGAATTCCTCATACTATAACTATATAAGTGCTTAACATGTATAAGGACATTATCCAAATAGATATATATTCATTTTTAACATGATCCAATGATCCATGCAACTTTATATAGGTATACTATTGATTTGAATACATATGTGAATTGAGAGGGAATAGTAAATTGTACGTACCTTAGAAGTTTTTAATGCCTAAGTTGGTTCTGCTCCCTTCTCTTTATGGAGACAAAGGAATTGGTAAAGCAAAGTGTTAGAGTAGGTGGCTTTACTTTAAGCCTATAGTTTGCAAGAGGCCAAATTGTTTTTTTTCCGGCGGAGTTGAAGCATGTGGGCTGGCAAAATTAATTGAAATGGTTGAAGCATTAATTGAAGCACATGGAGGATTAAATGACAAGTTAAAAAATTTGTCTTTAAAAGCTCTATAAATAGGAGCCTGATACAATCAGCCAAAGACGGAAAAACCAAGTATCTCCTCCATTCATTGTAATAGAGTAGAATTATTTGTTCTTTATGAGTTCTTTTTTTTTTATGAGTTGAGAATATATACTAATGAGAAATACTATGAAGCATTTGGATGTATTTGGTTTTAGTTGAGTAGTATGTCTACCATTTGTATCTCCATTATATTTCCATCCTAAAATATTTGTTGTCTCTACCCAGACGAAAGTTACCGAAATATGTAGATTTTTCATGTCATTTATTTTATACTTCCACATATTTATTTTGTGTTACTTATTTATACCTTTTGTTCGTCATTTCACAACAAACTGATATTAGAGCTTTTATAGAGTTTGGCTAATTTGTTTAAAAATATACTTCAAAATTTGATATTCAACAGTTTAATGAGTGCATTAATTTCGAAATATAAAATGTATTGATGGCTCTTATACAGTAAGGTGTAAAATAGCATTTCTAGCAAAGAAAGAAGACTAACACAATAAAAGATTCGGAATGGGAAAATACTGATCAAAAGATTCTTTCTATTATTCAGTTAAGCATTAAAGATGATGTGTCGTAGGAGGTTTTTTTGGAGAAAACCAAAATCACACTGTGGACCAAATTGAAGCCATTATATATGGCAGAGAGATTTTAAAGCTATTCAAAACTAATAATTTGAGTATTAAATAATATTTGTGTTAGTTTGAATGATATATTTTTATGATGTAAAAGAATTGCTCGTACTATAACTATATAAGTGCTTAAATTAACAATTAACATGTATAAGGACATTATCTAGATAGGTATATATGCATTTTTAACATGATCCAATGATCCATGCAACTTTATATATGCATACCATTTATTTGAATACATGTGTGAATTGAGAGGGAATAGTAAATTGTACGTACCTTGGAAGTTTTTAATGCCTAAGTTGGTTGTGCTCCCTTCTCTTTATGGAGACAAAGGAATTGGTAAAGCAAAGGAGGAAGGCATAATCAAAAAACTTAAGCAGGTAAACACGTATCTGATAAACAAATTATGATACTCAAACCCGAAATGAATGAGACGAAGACCTTAGGGTGTGAGTTTGCAGCGCTGCTTGCACTATCTAAACCTCATATTTAAACCAATATAATGGAGGTGACTTGACTATTCTGAAAGAGATGTAAAGCCAATGATAGCTTGAAAAAAAAAAAAACACGAATTAAATGAATATAGTTGGTTATTATGCTTGATAGAGAGAAGATATTTTCTCCTTATTTTTCATGTTTACTCGCTAATTAACTGGAGTTCGATACAAGGAAGAGTGATGTTATTTGTCTCACTTTGGAATAATATTTTCTCTCAATAATCAGTTAATAAATATCTCATGACCTCGTATTATCCTTTTAAAAATGACCAAGACAATTATATGAAGAATATTATTTTTATATCCCAGAAGTAGACATCCCATTAGATATAATATAAAGAAAAGGATACAACAATTTCGATGGTGGTGTTGAGAGAGAAAAATGAATTTTTTTCTCTTTTATAAAATCAAACATATACAATTGCCAATAAATATATGAGAACTTATTAAATTAATGTTAAAAAATAGTTTAAAATTATTTTACAATATCATTATATATATATATATATATTCATTTGAGAAAGTTTAAACTTACATAAAAAGCACCCAAAAGATTTACATAAAAAGAGGCATATTTTCTATTTTTTACTTATTTTTTCCTTACAAGCAAAGAGAAGTTTATAATTTTCTATATGATAAAAATCATTTTTTCTAATTTGTAATTTTATCTCTTATCATGAGTAAGTCTTTCACTTTAACTATTTTGAGTAAGTTTAATTTTGATTTTGTGAACTCTATTTCAACCGCATAATTCTATTTCAATAGTTCTATTCGTAGTTTTCAGATTTAATTGGTGATAAATTCAGTTGAGACATAAGGTCATTGGTTAACCTTAATCATTGTTAAACCAGTTGAATAGAATTTATACAAAAATATATATATAAAATCAAATAAAATACAATAAAATGATAACTAATTAACAGTTTTACACTTTTAAGGGGTTCAAATATAAAAACATAAGTAAATAATATAAATTCTTAAATATTATTTATATTTCACAATCGCGATCACAATTGACAAGTTCAAAATATAATTACACTAGGAACTCAAAGTTTTATATCACAAACTCATAAGTCATGACAATACAAACAAACTTACTGCATTTTTCTATAAGTCAGATTAGAATTTTTTTTTAAGGTTTTAAAAAATGACATCATTTAACAAAAAAAAAAAGTAAAAGAAGCCAAAAAAGAAAAAAAATAACCTGGTCTAGTTCTTGAAAACCACTCAAGTTACCGATTTTGATATAAACTCGGCCGAGTTGAAAGTTTAACCCTTCGATGCGAAATCAATCCAAATAGTGGTTTGGATCAGTTTCATGATCGATTCATTGGTTTCAAGTTGAATCCAGTAGTTAAGGTTTCAATAGTATGGTTCTAATATCCAAGATCTTTGGAAACTTTGAAAAATCATGTCTGCATGGTGAGCATTAAAATAAGGAAAATGTTGGAGGGCTAAAATAGTTTTGTCAAAATATGATATATTTGCTATTGCGTCTTGGAAAAATAAATAGATTTTACCATTTCATTTCATCTAACAATTTTCATAATTTCTATTAAGAATTTTCTGAAAAAATTATTTTGGTTGAATTACATTTCTCTTAGGGTGTGGTAGTGAGTTTGAATTTTAAAAGGGAGAAGAGAGAAGGAAAGGAGAAGGAAGGACTTGCAATAATGGAGAACGAAAAGAAAATTCTTTTTTTTTTCCATTTTCTTTAAAGTTATTAGATAATTTTGATGTTGATGTTTGTGGCTTATCAAGTAGAGGATACATAGGTGTACCAAAAAACAAAGTAGAGAATAGATAAGTCATCCCAACGATTAGGGAAGACAAAAAGTAAACAAAGTCAAACAGATGATGACATTACTGCATCTTCCAATCAGCATAGGCTGATTTGCAGAAAGATCGTTGGCATGCATATGTGAAAAGGAATGGTAGCATGCCTCTCCCTCATGATTTACACAAGTTTCAATTTGGTTTTATTTTTTTCTTCTATTTATGTATTTAACGTTTTCAAAACGTTTCAATCTTGTTCATTCAATAGACATCTATATTATTAAAAAAAAATGATATAGGGGTCAAATTACAATATTAGAAAAATCACAATAAAACATAAAATGTCATATTACAGTGTTAGGGATTATAACAAAATATAAAATGTCAAGTTATTGTTCATAATTTGAATGTAATTTATGTTTTGAAAATGTTAGGGAGGTAAATTAAATGAAAAAACTTTTGGAACTTAAACCAAAACCTTGATAAAATGTAAGGGACATAAATAAAGCTAAACACCTTTTTTATTTTTTAAATAGTAGTGTTATTTTTATCTTTCGTACCTTGTTGTTAATTAATTAACTGTGTGTTTGGATGATAGGTAATAATAAGGAATAAAAAGATAATTGTGGGAAAGACAATTATTTTCTCATGTTTGGAATTTTAATAATAAGCAGGATTCAAAATGTTTTATTCCTTTATAATGTAACTTATAAACACAATTAATGAATTATCATTCCGTTTCCAAGCAGGTAAGTAACTAAATTTGTCACCTTCCTTTCCTTCCCTTTCAAATCCCTTCCTAATATTCCAATCCATTGCATTGATAAAAAAATCCAAATACATTGTCAAAGTTTGATTGTATTCGGGCAACAGGTAATGAGGAAAGAAAAAGCAAATAATGGGAAATAAAACTCCTTATCTTGTTTGAAAGTTTAATAATAGATAGAAAAAGGAAAGAGAACTCACAGGGAATAGTTTCCCTCTTTTCATCACCTCAAAAATTAATTATATTTTCCTCTCAAAATTGAGATGTAATGAGAGGAACAAAAAAAGTTTGAGAAGTTAATAACTGTAGCTGTGTTTCATTCTATTATTTATGATGTAACTTTTAAACGCGATCGATAAATTTCAATTTTATTCTGTTATTAATCTTCCGAATAAGCAGGAAGTTAATTTGTTCACTTCCTTTTCAATCTTTTCTTGCTAATTACAGCCTGTTTTATTAATAAAAGAGGCATCTAAATACCTTGCATTGTAAGTGCTAATATTTGAGAATGTTAGAATATTGATTAGATCGATCGGAGATCTAAAATTTTCAGTGTGTAAATTTTACCTCCCTAGTCAATATATTGAGATCCCTAAAACTTTACATTTTATTTCCTAGTAAAACAAATGGAAAATAGTAGACATCCAAAAAAATTTCTAAGAAAACAAATGTCTGAATAACATGACATAAGTAATAACATTTAGATGAATAATTAAATCTATTACCACATTTAATCAAACTACCACCATGTATTTTGTACAAAGTTCTGGTTATTTATTCTAGTGGTATGGTACTACTCAAAGTAAATATATGAAAAGCTAAAAGGAAAATAAATTTTACCAAAAGAATCTCTTCATATGTAAATTATAAGAGGGCAATGTGCAAATTTTTCCCCTTGACTCTTTTAAGGACATGTTTGATTATGGGTGAAACATAGGATAGAAATTTTCATAGATGAATTTTTTGTGTAATTTTACACAAACTCAATTATAAAATTTTCCACCACATTTCTCTCCTCAAATTGAATACACCCTGGTTACACGAAAATTTTATGTGTAATTTACTCATGAGGATGAGCAGATCCATACTCAAATTTTAGGTCTCAAATTTTATGTATGATGGTACTCAACTCATTAACAAAAAGAAGTTTGTGAATATCATATTCTGATAAAGATTGAGGATGCTGGACTTATTGCAGTCGTTGGACGTGAGTAGAGGGCAACAATAATAGTTCTTCGCTTCTAGAGGCCCTATTGCTTTTTCCTACGTTGCTTCGCAATCCTTTTCTACTTTCGTGAATGAAACGTACGTCAACCATGTCAACTATGTGTATTGCCCTATTCCATTGGGATATATTTTCTTCGAGTTCATCCACTTTTAAAATTAAGGTTTTATCGTTTTAGTGTAAAAAAATACATCACTAACCTCCCTTTCAATTTAGTATAACTACATCTTATATCCCTCTATTTGCAAAAATATCACTAAACTTAAGTGACAAAAATATCCTTGAGGTTTATGAAAATTAAACTAACCTCACCTACTACTATCAATTCATTAATATAAGTGACAAAAAAAAAATATGATATATGCATGATTAATAATAACAAAATAGACTTAAATACTATTTCTTATCATGTGATAATGAAGCTTATAATTATAATTATAATTTAGGGAGTTTCTTTAATACCCTCAATTTTTTCATGAGTACTGGTGCTAAGGTAAGTCATGTGTGCATGTTTATCAAAAAATAAAAATATATTTAAAAATAGTGAGATTTATGGTTAAATATAGTTAACAGGCACAACACTGCATGTTTTGCCGCTAGTTTATGATAATGAAGATAGTTTAGTCAATCTATATATCAAATATTGACAAAATAGGCTTTTTTATGGATGTAAAATAAAAAAAAAACTTTATATACACTTTTGTCACATTTTAAAGTTTAAGTACAATATGTATTTTTTTTATTTAGACGAAATCAGTTAAGTAGCAGTAGATTTTCAATGGTCCAAACACAAAGAAATTGATAAATAACAAGAAGATTTCCCTTTTAATTTAATTCACTGAAATCGATTGATACTAAGTAGATAACAGTTATTATTTTCAACTGAAATTGATTAAACATGACATGATTTCTGTGTATGTGGTTAGAAATGGGTCAATAGTTAACTGATTTATTGGTTAACAGGTCAGTGACCATGATCGTGCATTGCAGTCAGGGCTCAGAGCATCAGAGGTATGTAAGGGTAAATGCCCGTTGAACAGGGCTCTCATCAGTGACATGAGAAGAAGTTTAGGCCATGGTTGGCACATGGAGGAATATGGCAAACTTTGGATTTTGTCTTTTGCAACTTTTGAATTGAATGGAGAAAGCAAAGTGCATGACAACGGTACAATACAAGACTAAATCATTTAACCCTTTTGATTTTGTAATAGACGAGATTATGTACTGTTCTTTTGCCATATGGGCTTTACTCTTAAAATCAAAGAAATATTTCCTATATTTGAGGTGTATCAAAAAATTATTAAAATTGAATTCTTAATGCGTTTTTTTAATAAGTTTCAAAACTAAATCATTTTTCACAAATCCATATTTTTCTTTGATATTTGTATTTTTACAAGTAGTCCTCTTTTAATTTTTTTTTCAAAGTAACAACTAAATAATGTATGTTCTTAGGTGTGTTTAGCTAAAGGGTAAAGATTTTTTTCTTCATAAATTACACATAGATTTTATCTATGAAAACATTCATAAAATTTATTTGATATCATAATATATTTTATTATGATTAATTACTCTTGACTATGTGAGTTAATTTACGTATACAATATTCATATATTTTTTAATAAATAATTTTAACGTATTATTCTAGTTTCATTTATACATCATTAAAAATACTTAATTTTCATAATAATAATCAAACTAAACAAACTAAATATATATTTATACCCCTAAATTTAGAAGTTTTGTATTAGTCTCTAAAAATTCAAAGCATTGTATGTACCTTTCTAGAGAGATCAATTTATCTATTTTTTTATTTTGAAAATCAATATGAAACTTTCAAAGTTTGAGAAACCATTTTGAATATTTAGTTTAATAATTATCTTCAAAATTACATATATAATAATATATTAGCATATTATATAGTACTGACTTTGTCCTCCATTTCCTAAGCTGCTAAGCTAAATGGTGGTGTCTAGTTGCTTTGCCTTGCTCCATCAGAATGGCGATTGATCCTTTTGAATAGTCTTGTACTCTTGTCATGTCTTTGCTTTCTCCATTCAATTCAAAAGTTGCAAAAGACAAAATCCAAAGTTTGTCATATTCCTCCATGTGCCGACCATGGCCTAAATTTTTTCTCATGTCACTTATGAGAGCCTTGTTCAACGGGTGTTACGCGGTCTCTAAGCTGATAACTATTGACCAATTTTTGACACATCAAATACAAAGAAATTATGTCATGCGTAACCGACTTCAATTAAAAAAAAAATGGAATCTACTTAGTATCAACTGATTTTAGTGGACTAAATTAAAAGGAAAATATTCTTTTTATTGATTGATTTCTTTGTGTTTGGGCCATTGGTAATCTACTACTAGTTAATCAATTTTATCTAAATAATAAAAAAAGTGCATATGCGTACTTAAATTTCAAAATGTGACAGATATGTATATAATTTTTTTAATATTTTATATCCATAAAAAAGCTGACAAAATATTATTATTTTATCACTAACAATCATATACATGTCACGAGTTAATTTGTCACTTAACAAACCAATAACCACACAAAATGTTAGTGTAACTTTGGCAAACTTCAAGGACTTTTAATGAGAATTTTGCAAATAAATAAGTGTTAAATGTAATTACACTTAACCTCAAGAGAGATCACAGCTTAACTTATCCAAAAAGTTATCTGAATTTGATTTTAAATCATCCTTTTTTCTATCTTTACTTCTCACTCATTTTCTCTACCTTAAACCTTTCCTTAATTTTCTTTCAATGCATTGAGAAGAATTGAAAAAAAAAAATAGCAATTTGGTCCCTCAATTATACAAGTAACATAATGTTAATTACCACCGCGGTTACCCTCGAATAGGAGATGATGTAGTGTGTCCCTCGCTTGTTCTCGTTGTGCGACTTGCCACCCACATGGGGCCCACAGTGGTGTCGCCGAGGGATTGGCGGTCGCAGACTTGTGAGAGGCGGAGCTCTAGCAAGGCGGTACGAAATGAAGAGGATGGAAGAGATTTTGGCTGCGCTAGGAGTAAATGGGTGTATAGGTGACCTATCTTATTCTCTACCACTAACTTTTATTGAATGACTGAGATTTATAGTGGTGTGGAGTACACCATAATTTACAAGGTGTGCCATGGTCTTCACCCATCAACATAACATGGTATCATGAATTTCTTGCAAAGAATGCTTTTGCTCTCCCTACTTTTATTTTATTATTATTATTATTATTTTTGGAACATCGCTCCCCCTACTTTAATAAATATGTTTGAGGTTTCAAATAGATATAAATATGTATGAGAATTGTGGAAATCCCAAATGATACTGTCAGCAGAATGTTCCAAAAAGTAGCACAACAATACTCATTAATATAGTTACTATTATAACTTTAACAAACTCAACCTATCACTATGCTAATTGCTAAGTAAGTATCAGTTAAGCTACGATTACAACCATTGAAATAACTAGTTCATTGTTTCCATTTTGTAGGACCGATTAATTAAAATCTACAAGACTACAACTGAATCAAAGTTATAATGACTAAAATCTACTTTAAACTAGATATTCAATATCTGGGTATTGTCACATGAACATAAATTTTATGGAAATGATATATTCAAAATGTTCCTATTTCACATTAATGGTGCCACGTTAAGATATCTTCTCATCTAATTATATGCCACGTGTCCAGAAATTTAACCCTTAGGGAGCTCCGCATCGAAAGGATTAATTATTATTTCTGGTGGATCCCTAACAATAAAAAAAAATTATATGCCATGTAATGCTAGGAAAGAATCACCTGTTCTCAAATCATGTTTCATTTTTTATCCCACCAAACTTCTTACTAAATAAAAGATGAATATTTAATAGCATTTAAAACTTTTAAATAGTTACTAATTTTTTTTTATAATAAAAAGTTTAGGTAGGTTAGGACATCCTACCAAGGTCAAAGCACGGCCCATGAGCTCATTAAGCTTACATGGGTTCTTACGTGATTACCCACCAATGAAGGTCTCAGTTATAGGGAGGACTGGAACCCGCGCCCTTTTGAGATACGTATCAGCCTTCACTACCTGTCACACTTCATTGGCTAAATAGTTACTAAATATAGATTACTTATCTTATATTTAACAATAAATGATTGAGGAGATATGAAATGAGACATGATTTGAAAACATGTGATTTTCATTTTGTAAGGCTATCACTCGGTGAGATTAATGGAAATAATTTGCTTGTGAAAGCAACATATCTTATTTTTTATGAACAAACTTCACATAAGTTCCAATACAATAGACGATTTCACTTAAGATGTTTTGGCAGTGTGAGAGGCTGGGGACATGATGGTTTCCCAAGTTCCAAATCTTTTCTAATTACAAATTTTGGGTTCTCTGAGCATAAAAACAACCAAAATAAAACCATGCTTAACATACCAGTATGACATCAGCGTGGAATTATGGCTGAAATATCCCCACTGACAAGGCCAAGTTCTGAGGCAGATGAAGACACTTGTTGCTCCCCACTCATGAAGTAGGATCCTGATGATTCCACTTGACTGTCACAATGGGAAGCAATATCTGAGAAAGAACTTTCTGTTATTGGAAGCATTGCAGCAATATTCTCTAGCTCCCTCACCACATCAAGCATTGATGGTCTCTTGTCTGTATCATCATGGCAACAGCGGAGGGCCAGAGTTGTGAACCTCTCAACACAATCTGGCGGGTAGGAACCCATTCTGCTGTCTATAATGGACAATATCATGCCAGACTTATAAGCCATATTCACCTGAAGCAATGAAAAATATTTGTATCATGAAAAAGACCTACCACTGAGCACTAGCACAAAAAAAGGTGTAACTTGAAAAGAGCAATGTGACATAACTAAAATTATTAGTTAAAATTAGAGTATAACTATACTTTGCTGCTTGAAAGGTTTACATTTTAACACTTTAATCCTCTAAAGATCAATTGCATACACTTGAGTCCCCTAAAAATTTGGAATTATAATACTTTGGTCTTCAAAAGTTCAATTGCATGCACTTTAGTTTTGCAAAGATTTGACGTTGGAACATTTCAGTTCAAAGAAAAATGGTAACAATGGACTAAATGAAAAATCAACACCAGATATGTATATATAGAAGTTTGGCACCAACACAAGAAATTTCTAGAGTTTACTTAGTCTAGTCCAAGAAAAAAATTATCTAGAAAATGTAATAGATAAGCTCCTAGTTTACTTAGTCTAGTCCAAGAAAAGAATTTCTAGATCACATAGGAATTGTCTAGAAGCTAGAGATAATTGTATATTGCTAGAAATTTCTAGAACTTTAGAAAACCTAGAAAGTTCTAGCTAATTTTGATTGGTGATTATAACCAACATTAGGAGCCTATAAATAGGCATTGTGAGCAAGTGCTCATGTGCATTAGTGAGTGAACAAGTGTCTCTTGAGATAGGTGCTCCAAGAATTGAGTGTTAGTGAGAAGCCAAGTGAGTGCGTGAGGTAGGGAGTTAAGTGTTCAAACAAGTGAGTTCTTTGTTGTGTACTACCAAAGAAAGATGTAGTAAAGATCTTGTGTCATTGTAATTAACGAATTTTATCAACTTGTTTCCTTCCTTGCTCAACACTAAAGTGTTATAATGTAAATCTTTGGGGACTCAAGAGAATACAATTTATCCTTCCTTTGGACTGAAGTGTTATAATACCAAATCTTTGGAGAATTGAAGTGTATTTAATTGAACTTTTGAAGACTAAAGTGTTTATAATGCAAATCTTTGAGGAACTCAAGTGTGTATGATGATCTTTTGAAGATTAAAGTATTAAAATGCAAACCTTTCAGGGAACAAGGTGTAGTTTTACTCTTAGAATTATCATGAGAATTAGCCAAGATTAAAGGATACATATAATATCACATTATTTTGGTAAAATTCTGACAATAAATTTGATTGTTTAGTTTTTTTTTCTTAACCCGAAAACTTTATAAGATTGAAATTAAAAAGCAGAAAACTACACATGTAGTTCACTATGTTAAAGTTATTATCTATTCTCTCTATCCTTTAATTAACCAGCTTTGTATTATAAAGTTGCTGTGATTGAGTAACCAAAGATAAGGCTCATTGGACTACTACAATAAACAAGTACCTCACGAACAATGTTTTTCCCACGTGTTATCGGTGGCATGCCGGTCAAAAGCTCCAAAAACACAACTCCAAGACTATAGACATCACTCTTATCTGTTAATTTGTGAGTCAAAAAGTACTCTGGATCCAAGTAACCCTGCAAGGAAAATAACAAACTAAGGAATATTCTAATTAAACTGCATTGCTTTTAATGTAGCAAATTTCTCTCACTGAAAGAGTTTTAAACGTCTGTGCCATCAGAGTACAGGTCAAGCTCAAGACTAATGCACTGCCATTAACAACTCAATGGCAAAATTTTGTTATAGTACCTTTTCTAAACTTTAGCTAGCTTTGGTCTCAATTAGGTAATGGCTCTAAGAACTAACAAGTAAACTAAGTTTAATTTTAGGAAGAGAATCAAGTGAGAGGGGTGGTTGATTGTGGGGGTGAAAGGAGTAAATATTGACTATTGGATTTTATATTAATGAATAAGACTAAAACGTAAAATTATATGACATTTTAAATAAGCATGTGAGTATTAATTAACACTAATAAACTTTAATCTTCATCATTTATGTATGGTTAAATAGTCTAGATTTGCTCTTCTCACTCTCATAATTAACCATCCCTCCATTAATTACAGTGCAGATGATCACATAACTGAAATCAGTTGCACGATTATGTTGCTGGAAAATTTACTTAATGACAGTCTTCATGCAGTGAATTGAAGTCATTTCCAAAATTTTCTCAAACAAACTTACTGGTGTCCCCTTCACAACTGTTGACACATATTTAGGTCCAGTCCCTTCATCTAGGTGTGGTGCAAGCCGTGAGAGTCCAAAATCCGCCACTTTGGCAATGATTTTTGAGTCTAGGAGTATGTTAGTTGCTTTAATATCTCGATGGAATATAGGAGGGTTAGCCTCAGTATGGAGATATAATATGCCTTTGGCTGAACCAATTGCAATCCGCAACCTCATGCCAAAGGTTAGGTTTCCCTTTGTACCTGCCAACATGACAATGTCCATAAAATTAGCCCTTTATGTGCAGAACTCAAAACACAGCAAAATCAAGGTTAGGAATAAAAATTTCATTCTAAGTTCCATTTGGATTCTTGGAAACTTTTATGGGAGCATCGCCAAGTGTAAAGCTGAATCATTTTAACAAAAATAAAATCACACTCATAGTCATAGATAACCAACAAAAAAAATAAATAAAGAAAAATAAAAAATCACGTTCATAGAGTTACATGTTATTGCTTTACTTTGTAAATAGAGATGTCCTTGACAAAGGTTGCATGGTAATTGAATGTTCAGACCTTATTCTACATCTTTTGCATTTAATTCTCCTTTATTCTGTTGTCCTTAAGCTTCTTGTCCTTTATTAATTCATTAGTGCCTTTTGGTTTTTCCTTACTCTCATCCAATTTTCCTTCCATTTTGGCTTTTCTCTTGTTATTTTTATTTCTGAGCACATACTGAAAAAACAGTGGCATGAATTTTTGGAACTTCCACCAAGATATGTGAATGTTTGAAAAGCATGACAATCTCAGTTAGGAGTGAAAGTGAGACTCTTCAAAACAAATTTATATGATTTTCAAGCAATTTGAATCCTATAATTATATATGAAAGTGATCTCCTTCAAAGTGAATCAACTAGCTGCACATCAACCATTATAAACTCACTCTATTTATGATATACTTCAGGTTGTAGAAAAACAAATTAAATATCAACTGATCATCCAAACCTTGTCATACACAATATTTCAAAGGTGTAGAACTGAAGAGAGGAAAACATCATATGGCCCAAAAGATAAAAAGAAGTACAAAACAAATAAACCTAGCAGCAGATATCTTTTTCGTAGTTGCATTATCAATAATGACTAAATACAAAAAGAAACAAACATGTTCACACCTGAAAGCCAGTCCCGCAAGTTTCCATTAGGCATAAATTCATAAACCAGCATCTGAATCAGAAGATAAAGTTATTGTGAATAACAAGGTTGTCAAGTTGATATGACGAATTTTATGCAAGATTATGAATTTGAGTTCCAACTTCCAACGACAATATATACTTCTTCCATCCACCAAACTGTAGGACCATCAAATCTATCATGCAGATCATATACAGATACTTAGCTTATTAACATTCAAAATTTTGATAGAACCATCTGCAAGATGTAAATACATCAGTTTGTAGCCACAAAAAAGATATACCTGCTCCCCTTCTTCATGGCAATACCCAACCAATGAGACTAGATTTCGATGATGTAACCTTGATAGTAGTTCAATCTCGTTCAAAAATTCTTTTTGGCCTTGCAAGGAACCTTCTTGTGCTCGCTTTATGGCCACAATTGTTTCATCATGCAGAATGCCTTTATAAACCATCCCATAACCTCCTTGGCCAACTTGATTTGAACTGCTAAAATCGTCAGTTGCGAAAGCCAGATCTTTGAGAGTGAATTCTTTCACGCCATCTATTTTGATAGAAATATTAGAGTCTGCAAAAGAATAAGCCTTATGATCCCAATTTTTAATAATAATCCAAAAGAATAACTTCAGCAGAATGTCTCTAAAAGTATTACATATAAATATATAATTACTCACATGGACGTTTCCTTGATAACTTGTGCTGGTATTTGATATTTCTTCTAAAAATGAAGAGAGCGACCAGTGCAGAGATTGCTAGAACTAGAGCAAGAGCTCCCACTATAGCAATAGCTATTTCGGCTGGACTAATTTTCCTCTTTTCAGATTTCATAGTTACTACAGATTACAGAAATTAAACAAAAAAAAAGAAAAGAAAAGTAAAGAGTATGTTTAATTCTTTCATATCATGTCCATAAGATTCTCAAATTTGTTTTGTAAAATTTCCAGTTACTTCTATTAGAAGCAAAAGCAATTCCTATAAGTTTTGTGGTACTGAAACAAAAGTATAAAATATGAATTTAGCATATAAGTTAAACACGGTAAAAGTCTAGATAAAAATGAAAAGTAGACAGGAAAGGAAACTTACAATTTCCATAATGCCCCTCAAGAGGGAAATCCAAAAGTTCATATGGCCCAAATGTATCATTTGTGGGGAAGTCCCAAGATGTAAATATCATTCTAATGCGATAAACCTCACTTGCATTGAACAAATTTGAGTGTGAATAACTAGCCTTTGGATAAAGTTTCAAATACATCCCAAGTCGATGTCCTTCCCAAGCATATGAAACTATTGATAGTTGATAGAAGTCCAAGTTTAAAGACTGAGTAACATATGATTTGAATGAACTTGAATATGGAGGGAAGAAGGAAAAACTTGGGCTTTTCAGCCGGTATTGAATTATAAGAGGTGATGCACAAAAGCAGGGAACAGGGGAATCTGGGACATATTCATAGAAATCATCCACTGGACAAGCTTGAACAGGACATGTAGGTGTTGAGTTTCTTGAGTATTTGTCTGTTTCTTGTCCTTCAAATCCACAATGTTTGACCAATATTTTGTTTGTTAAGGACTTCTTGCAGATAGGATTTCCACCAAGCCTTGCACCAAAAAGAAAGAGCAAAAGAAAAGAAAAATAATATGATGTTACATCTTTGGCAAAGCCAATTTGTGCAGATAGGTTTTCACACTAATTTTGAATTTGACTTGATAAAAACTGATTTTCTAGTAGTAGTAACAAATAACAAATTATCTTAAATCTTGATTGTGCACTAGGTAAAAACTCACATAAAAAAGAAAGGGAACATGACTGCATGGTACATTGTGTAGATGAATTAATAAACAATAGAGATAGACAGAGAGACAGAACCAGATCATATGTTACATGGAACCTCATGATTTACTGAGACTAGACTATAAGAATACCTCAAGTTGACATTGGCTGGAGTAGTTAGATCACCCAAAATTTGCGAAAGTGAGTTGTTACTAAGGTCACTGCATAGATTAGATGAATGCATTACATGGAAATAATATTATCAGAAATCATTTCATCCCCTTAAACAATTAGTTTACTCATCAATAGACGTAAGTTTGATTCTAAGAATCAAAATGTGATTTCTTTGAAACGGAAGCAACAGAGTTCTGACTGAGAATTTACACTGTAAGTTTAGCACTAGTGTTGGAGGGCATGTTCTGCCATATGCTAGCAGAGATGGATCCTGATAAGTTGTTGTTCTCAAGTGACCTGTATTTTGCAGTAAATAAAACATCAAGTTGATCTATAAATAATAGCATTCACGAAAAGATCTCACTAAACTTAGGAATTTCCAAGATATTACTATGTTATAACTATATATACTACTATGAGAAGTAAAGATTGATGATATTTTTCTCACAATCTTTGAAGAAATGGTAGTTCTGAGAAGCTTTCAGGAATGGGTCCCTGCAGATTGTTGTTGGAAAGATCACTGAAACAGGAAAAATAATTACTAAATGAAACCCAAAGTTGTCAGGGATAACATTTACCATGATCCATGAATAATATTTTGAAGTAGATACGATAAACAAGGACATTGCTATCAAAATTAAGTAAAACTGTTAGGCTAGCTCATACATAGTTGTCATATGGTCTGCAAGTTTATTTGATGGTATGGGTCCAGTAAGACTATTCCAGCTAAGATCCCTGAAATGTGAATTAGTCACAAATGAGCAGGCAGAGTAAATACATCAGAAGCAAACAGTTCCTACCCATTAAGTACAACATGAAGTAAAGACACAAGATATGTCATGAAACATACAAGTAGTAAAGCCGCGGTATTGAACTGAGATCAGGCACTTCACCTAGCAAACTGCAGTTTCTAAGACTTCTGTTAAGTCAAAGATAAAACATTAGTTCAGGACATAAATTTAATAATAATAATAATAGAAACTCTAGTGTTAGTTTTGAGTTTATATTCTACCCGCATGGTATTTTTTTTTTTTTTCCTTATCTGTATGTCACAAATTGTGTTTTTCTAATCATTCGGTTCCAAAGAAAATGCAGTATCCCATGAGTTAACAGCATGCAAATTCCTCAGAGAATAGCTTTTAAATATCTCTAGCACTATAACTCTTACCTGAAGGCGGGTTGGTCTTGAAGAATGGGTAGAGCATTAACTCTTTGCTATTCCATATATACTAATACTCTCTCTTCTCTATTTTACATTTAACTATAAGACATCCTTTCTAACATGGAAATCCCACACGTAACTCCCTTCTATTTATAAAGAATTCTACAATTAACTCCAAAGTAACACCAAGCCTAGCAGATTCATTAGTTGATCATGCATTAATTAGCATGTTTCCTGTTAAAATCATTCCTACCTTGCTTAAGCATGTTAATTTGTTATTGTTAGAGACCCGAGGTATGGGAAAGTTCATGAAAGAAGGAATTGGGAGTTAGAACATAATGATAAGGAGTGACAGTTGTACAGGGGTTATTTTTAGGCGGGTAAAACAGTTAGAAGACGAGAATCAACTAGTTGAGTTTTTTTTACCCCCGCTAAATACAAAGATGTTTTGTTTTTAGGATTTCATAACAGAGGGGAGGAAATTTACTGTATAGTTTAATTTCAAGAATAAGGGAAATAAGAAATGAGCTTAATTCAGGTTGCTGGGAAAGTGAGACTCCTCTTAAACTCCCCAAGGCCATGGCAAAGAAACATTGACTTCTAGGCTTTAGTTGACATGGTGAGATGCAAATATTGGTTTTGAAGAATCCTTGACAGACACCCTAAATCTTATTTTAAAGGAAAAACCATGCAAAAGTAGTTGTTCTCAAAAGTACTTACAATTTTGCCAGTCTAGATAAGTTTGCATAGGAAGCAGGAACTCCAGTCCCTCTGAAGCTATTGTTATCAAGTTGGCTGCAAGGAAAAACAAACAATCAAGAAGCATGCTAGAATGCTAGCATGTAGTAACCTTCACCAGGCCATGAATCTGTCAGCATAATTATGCAAGTCCAGTATACATGTTGAAGTTCAAGGTACCACATGAGGAGATACTACGCTAATAATTTAACTTTCACAGCAAAGGCAAGGTCAGAGAATGAATTTCCCAAAAAACAATTTGAAAGGCTACATAAAAACAGTTGCTTATAATATGATCTGTCCTGAAAGCAATATGACAAAACAATTGCTGTACTGATAACTCAATTGGCATTACAGAAAGAAGACTTACTGAAAATGTTACTCATGTTAGATTTTATAAATTAATCCAAAAATGTACTGGCACTTTAGTTGCTGTTAGTTTGGGATTCTTGGATCAACAAATCACATCCAATGGCCATATCTCCCCCAGTACAATTTCAATATAAGAGTTTACGCATGACACTGACAATGCAATCAACCAATTGTAATAGACCCAACAAGAGACATTTGGAAGTCGCAACTAGAGCGAGTTTGACTGCAGAGCTAATTTAGCATAGGAAAGAGGATGCTAGCATGTTAGATGTCCTAAAGTATAAAACTTCTACAAATATGCCCCATGAACAGATTGCTCTATAATGATTACATCCCCAGCCTGTATCTCTGCAAATATTTTCTACATGTATATATGTAAATTCTGCAAGTTCATGTGTATGTGTCAACAATTATGCGAATTCTTGCCCCCCAAGGTTCGGATCATATAAGTGAGACCTAGAAGAGAAAATAAGATCCCTGTGCATTTGTTCTATTTGACTATCTTATCAAGAGATATGTCTTCCATTGCTCCTAAAGTAGCCATGTCCTTGCTTATCAAAACCTCTCTAGTATAAGTGAATGCATCTATGTAGTTATTTATCTTGTAGTTTGAACACCATGAGAGGTCTGCTTCATCATATCAATGCATACATGCTAACCAATCCTCTAGTAAAAGCCAAGAAGTTAAGAAAAGAAAAAGATGAAAAAAAGCTCTCTCTCAAACTACGTGAAATGAGGAAAGAAAATCAAGCTGATGCCTGTCCACAACTGTACCAAATTTTTATAAAAAAGGAGCAGATTGTTCAATACTATAAATCGAAATAATGTGGGAACAGAAGAATACAGTATCCGCAGATTTGGCAACATGGGAAATTCTGATGGAAGATAGCCAGATAAGTTATTGTTCTCCAGAAGCCTGTAAATGTAAAGTCATTCAAACAACAAAAAAAAAATGTGAAGAACAGGTAAACAAGATCAAATCAGGAAAAAAAGAATACAATGAAAGTTTCAATACAAAAAGGGAAAAGTATAAATGCCTTGAAAACTCACAGGTGCAGAAGGTTGGGTAATTTTGAAAGGTTTGGTGGAATTTGACCATTTAATGAGTTGTTGTTCATGTGGCTGCAAAGACACAAAATAACACATAATAAAATAAACACAGGAAATCCAACTCCAAGCTGAATTGATGATGCATTTGATTTGGAGATGGACTCACATGTGTTTGACAGAGATCAAGTTGGCAAAAGATTGAGGTATTGGACCAAAGAGTTGGTTTTGGTCTACTTGGAGCCTGTTTAAATTTTGAAGATTGCCAAGCTCATCTGGTAAAGTACCAGATAAAGCATTGCCATTCAGGAGCCTGTACAGACAACCACACAATACATTGCAATATATCATATAACATGACAACTTCCTTCTTCTAATATTCCTTCATGAGGTGATTCTAAATTTCTAACATATCAGCTTCTTACATAAAGGAAGAACACATATGGAAAGAAAATGAAACAAAGCTAGCCTTGGCCTTAGCAATCTTACAAGAGTTTCAATGATGTGATATTTCCTATCTCCCTGGGTATAGTGCCTGTTAATTTATTCCACATGAAGTTCCTTGGAGAAGAAAAAACATGAAAATATTAGCATGGGAGAAAGTATTAACTGGAACTCTTGAAAACATTTTTCAGAGAACAATTTATGAAAGTGATATTGCTCACATTTTCTCAAGTTGAGATAGCTGACCAAGTTGGGGTGCTAGACTTCCGGAGAGATTCATAGTCATCACGTTGCTTCAGTAAAGTTGATAACAGAAATATAGTTAGAACACTGCAGAATACATACTCTATAACAAGGTTTTAAATTGTGCTTGCAGTCGCAGATGCAGTTGCATTGTGATTACTACAATTATGGAAAATTTCAGAAAAATACGGCTGATGTAACCACAATTGCAGTCATCATGTGGCTGCAGACACCCTCAAAACTGCAATATTGCGACTGCAATTGCTGTTGCGGACCAAATTCTATAATTTTTATGTGATTAACTCTAGATATCTAATTGTATAAAAAAAAAAATCTAGATATCTAAATAACAGAAACTTAGCTATAAAATTTAAAAAACAAGAAAACATTGCCATACAGCTCTTGGACATGGAAGTAACCATCAGCTCCAACAGTTGGAAAACATGAGACCCCTGTCCAGTTTAATCCACATGGGTCACCCTTATTCCAGTTCCACAAATGGTTCATGGGATCAATCAAACTTTTCTTGATCTGTGACAGTGCACCCACTGCAAATGGAACAAACATATACCAAAGATCAAGGTTAATATCTTCATAGGTCAAATTATTCAAATTATGCATGTGCTACACTTTTTTATTGGGCTACATGGAGGTAGGAAGATGCTAAGGACCAAACCTTTATACTGATTATGCATCAAATTTATATTCTTTATCCAGTTTGCAATCACAATTCTTTTATTCAGCTACTAAATTTATTTTCTCCCTTTTTTTAGTTCTTTTCTTCGAGTGCCCAAGGACACTAGTTAAGGTTGCCGAAAAGTTAGAGTTGTTTTGTTTTGAATTTCCAATTTTCAATATTTTCTTTATAAAATCTTTGAAAACTGACAAATAATTTTTAAGTTTTAAACTCTCTTATGACTCAATACTTTGAAAACATAAAGTCTCATTTTTTCAATGTAAACATTTCTTTTTTTGACTTTTAGGGTACTGATTAGATAAATCATTTTTTATTTTCTCTCTTCTTTTTTTTTTATCTCTATTTTGATCGGTTAAAAAAGTTGTATTTTCTTTTCTCAAGGAAGTATTTTATATCAAATAGCAGTGGTTTTAAAATAATTATTAGAATTTTGAGTAAATGATTTTTTTTATCTTAACATTTTTAATTTGACATCAATTTGGTCTTAACAAAATTTTTTATATCAATTTAGTCATTTAATTGGATCTCCACTTTAACGGAGATTAAATTGGTATTGACAAAAAAAGTTATGATTAAATTGATATTAAATTGAAAAAGTTTGGACCAAAAAATTATTCAATCTGTAAAATATTTTTAAATATAAAATATTGCATCTTTTAAATAAAGGGTGCAAAATAATATTTTTGTTATATAATCTACAGCCAGTATTCCAAGTCAAATTCTATGTGAACTCTGTGAATGCATTTGTGCACATTTCCCCTGCACGCTACTCACCTTCTGAGGGAGCTGTGCTCTGTGCAGCTGCTATGGAAATGAAATAACAAGCTAAAACAGCCAAAGCATATGCATATATCTTCATCTTCGGCATCATAATAACCAACCTAGCTAGAAAGCCAGCGAAAGGAAACAAAACAATGGAGTCATAGATGGAGGAAATGAATATAGAGAGTACTAAAACTTGTACAGTATGAATTTGAAAGTATCTGTCAATTCTAACATAAGATTGATATAGTCAACCAAAAATACATGCATGTTGAAGCTATGAAAACATCATTTGCCGAAGGAAACTTTAGTATTAACCAAAATAGAAAAGAGGCAAAGCTTGTGGAAAAGAAACTTTTAGACAGACACGAGCTATACCATATATGTCAGAGAATTTTAAAGCTATTCAAAACTAATAATTTGAGTATTAAATAATATTTTTGTTAGTTTGAATGAAATATTTTTATGATGTAAAAGAATTCCTCATACTATAACTATATAAGTGCTTAACATGTATAAGGACATTATCCAAATAGATATATATTCATTTTTAACATGATCCAATGATCCATGCAACTTTATATAGGTATACTATTGATTTGAATACATATGTGAATTGAGAGGGAATAGTAAATTGTACGTACCGTAGAAGTTTTTAATGCCTAAGTTGGTTCTGCTCCTTTCTTTATGGAGACAAAGGAATTGGTAAAGCAAGGTGTTAGAGTAGGTGGCTTTACTTTAAGCCTATAGTTTGCAAGAGGCCAAATTGTTTTTTTTTCCGGCGGAGTTGAAGCATATGGGCTGGCAAAATTAATTGAAATAGTTGAAGCATTAATTGAAGCACATGGAGGATTAAATGACAAGTTAAAAAATTTGTCTTTAAAAGCTCTATAAATAAGAGCCTGATACAATCAGCCAAAGACGGAAAAACCAAGTATCTCCTCCATTCATTGTAATAGAGTAAATTATTTGTTCTTTGTGAGTTCTTTTTTTTATGAGTTGAGAATATATACCAATGAGAAAATACTATGAAGCATTCCAGATGTATTTGGGTTTGAGTTGAGTGATTATGTCCACCATTTGTATCTCCATTATATTTCCATACTAAAATATTTGTTCTTACCCTATTAACGTAGCTTTAAATCAAACTATGTAGATTTTTCATGTCTTATACTTCCACATATTTATTTTGTTTACTATTGTACCTTTTGGGTCTCGTCATTTCACAAACAAACTGATAGAAGCTTTTATAGAGTTCTGGGCTAATTTTTAAAATATATACTTCAAAATTTGATATTCAACAGTTTAATGAGTGCATTAATTTAGATAAAGGTTTATTGGCTCTTATAAGGAGTGTAAAAATAGCACTTTACAAGGAAGAACTAACACAATAAAAGATTCAAATGGAAAATCTACAAAAGATTCTTTCTATTATTCATTCAGCATTACATAATGTGTAAAGGTCCTTTTAAGAAAGCTAGAATCACATGGACCAAGTTGAAGTCATTATATATGGCACAGAGATTTTAAAGCTATTCAAAACTAATAATTTGAGTATTAAATAATATTTGTGTTAGTTTGAATGATATATTTTTATGATGTAAAAGAATTGCTCGTACTATAACTATATAAGTGCTTAAATTAACAATTAACATGTATAAGGACATTATAAATAGGTATTGTGAAACTTAATTTTGTCCTTTAATCAAAAATCCAAAAATTGGCATATTTCATAATTTAAATGAATTTCTTTATAGTCTTTTCATCTATTTTATTTTAAACAAAAAATATATATAATTATTGTTCAACCCATTTTCTACATAAAATAAAAATGAAAAATGCTCAACCCATTTTAATTCCTTTCAGCTCATTCTAATGTGTATTCAACCCATTTTATTTTATTTCTTTTTTTGCCAAAGCATGTCCATGAGTTCATATTCATAAATAAAAAAAAAACAACAACAAATAAATAAAAAAATAAACAAACAAACCACAATTTAATATTTGTCATATCCATTTGCTAACAACAAAAACAAAAAAGAGGGACAAAGGAGGAGTCACGAGTTCCATTCCCTGCAAGACTCGTGAAGCAACAGTGATGGTGATGATGAGGATTTTGAAAAATTGGAAATTTGTTGGACAGCATGATAAGAAGCTCCTCTCCACTAAGCACAAAGGATGAACTTCCTTTCAGTGAACGGAACTTGGAACCCAACACTAACCTAAATGAAATGATCAATGAGTTTGGTCAAACAACTATAAATAGGAATCACAAGAACATTCAAAGGGGATGAAGAAATTTTTCAATTACTCATCACAAAGGAATTCAAAAGAAAAACCAAAAAGATCAAAATTACACATGACATCAGAAAAGAATCCTGCAAAATAGAGAAGGAGAAACCAGCACAATTCCAAAAACAATCCAGGAAGAACAAGGTAAATCTAGCAACATCAACAGGATCATCATCATTCAAAAATAAAGGGAGGAAAGGGAAGAGGCGGCGGTTCTCCCCAGGCCGCCTCACATCATCATCAACCTCCGTCACCACCTTCACTACTAACACCCAAAGACACCATCATCATCCTTCCTCAACCATGAACCACTGAATCTACCCCTGCCTTTGCCTTCAAAAATCATTCTCATACCACTATCATCATCAAACCTATCATCACAGGACCATCATAATTTTTTTCTTACCATCACCATTCATTAATTGACCAAAGCAAATAAGCTTCAAAAGAATTTTGTTTCCAAACCAAAAGGAAAACAATCTTGAAGAAAGAGAACCACACTTCAAGCTACCACCGCCTTGCCTCCCCTTTTCACCGCGAGCCACCACACCTCCATGGAGCCCCTTTCCCGGAGCTTTCCCTGACCGCCACCCGTTCCTCCTCCGTTGCTGACCCAGTACTCGATCGCGCGTCGCCATCGTCATCCAAGAGCCGGTCGCGACAGGACCGGCGGGGAGCCAAAGCCACTTGTCGCACTTTCCCGCCGCCGCGCGTGAGGAGATCCTTCCCTCCCAGCGCGCCAGCCTAGTCGCTTCAACCTCTCTCTTTCCACCATCCTCACATCAACATCATCCTTCACCACCGCGCGGAAACCCATTCGCACGAAGTCACACCTCCGCAAGCTCACGCCGCGCCCACGCCAAGCCCTCGCGCGCTGCCGCTGCCTCGCGTCCGCCAGCCCATGCCTCAGCGCCGTAGAAACCCCCGCCTCCTCTACCTATCCCACAACCGCCGACGCCCAGCCGCCATCGTGCGCCACATCCGCACCGCGAGCTGAACTCGCGATCGCCGCGATCTTCCCCTTTGGCGTATCGGGCCTTCCCTTCTTCCTCTCTCATCTCTCTTTCATGCACTACACCTATCTCTTTCTCTCATGTTTGCTCTCCCTCTCTCTCTCTTCTCATCTCGCTTCCCTTTCTCTCAATGTATGTGCGTGTTGGTGACAAAAGTGTGTGGGTATGCTAGTGCTTGTGTGGTTGAGTCATCCACTTGTGTCACGTGTGCGTGTGTTTGTGTTCGTGTATGTGTAAATAATAGAGTTAAGGAATTATTATTTATTGGGTTTGAGTTTTGTTTGGTTTAAAATAAAAATTTATTTAATTTGGTTCAAAATAAACCCTTGAATAGTTTGATTTACTATAAAGAGAGTTTGTGACATGTTTAGTAGTTATTTTAAATTATTCAAGTAGAATTAGAAATTAATTATAAAAGTGACTTAATTATGTAAAAATAAAAACAAAAATAAAAAGAGTGATTTAATTATTTGATTTGGAGTGAATTTAATAAAAAAAATAATAATTAGATTTTTCAATTTAATCATTTTATATGTTTAGATGTTGTATGTTTAAATTAATTGTGTAATTTTGTTTATTTTCAGTTTAATCATTGTGTGTGCTTATGTGTTTTATTTAATTGTGTATTCATATTTATGAATTAACTCCATTAAAATTGATTAAAAAATGTTTTGCTCCCATTAATAATAAAAATCCATTTTTCAAAAATTAAAATCAATCAACACATTTTATTTTCTTTTAATTAAAATCAATCAATGTACAATTACTTAAGGTTACTTGACTTGAATTTAATGCAGAAAAATTAATTAGGGGTTATTAGATCCTGTCAAGTCAAAATTAAATTTTTGTAATTTTTGTCTTATTAGTAAAAATTTTTATGAGATATTTTATTTAATTTAAATAATTGCTTCTAAGAAATATTTTATTTCAAATAAAAAGGGTTAATTTAGCCCAGCTGTAATTCACATTTTTTGGACATCATTATGAAAATTGGTGTTCCTCAATTTATTTTTTTAAAATTTTGTCGTAAATAAAATATAAAAATGAATATTTTGAAAGGTTATTAAAATTCCACATATCAATTAAGGTTTAAGTTGTGTATTAGCCTGGTTTTAGCTAAAAACTTACCTTCCCTACGCATAACCAACTTTATTTTAATTTTCAAAGACCACTTTTTAATAGAACGTTTTTGGTTTTCCCAATAAATAAACTTGGTGCTCCAATTTTAAAAACTAATTTTTCGGTCGCGATCCGGTTGCAGGTATATATGCATTTTTAACATGATCCAATGATCCATGCAACTTTATATATGCATACCATTTATTTGAATAGATGTGTGAATTGAGAGGGAATAGTAAATTGTACGTACCTTGGAAGTTTTTAATGCCTAAGTTGGTTGTGCTCCCTTCTCTTTATGGAGACAAAGCAATTGGTAAAGCAAAGGAGGAAGGCATAATAAAAAAACTTAAGCAGGTAAACTCGTATCTGATAAACAAATTATGATACTCAAACCCGAAATGAATGAGACGAAGACCTTAGGGTGTGAGTTTGCAGCGCTGCTTGCACTATCTAAACCTCATATTTAAACCAATATAATGGAGGTGACTTGACTATTCTGAAAGAGATGTAAAGCCAATGATAGCTTGAAAAAAAAAAACACGAATTAAATGAATATAGTTGGTTATTATGCTTGATAGAGAGAAGATATTTTCTCTCCTTATTTTTCATGTTTACTCGCTAATTAACTGGAGTTCGATACAAGGAAGAGTGATGTTATTTGTCTCACTTTGGAATAATATTTTCTCTCAATAATCAGTTAATAAATATCTCATGACCTCGTATTATCCTTTTAAAAATGACCAAGACAATTATATGAAGAATATTATTTTTATATCCCAGAAGTAGACATCCCATTATATATAATATAAAGAAAAGGATACAACAATTTCGATGGTGGTGTTGAGAGAGAAAAAATGAATTTTTTTCTCTTTTATAAAATCAAACATATACAATTGCCAATAAATATATGAGAACTTATTAAATTAATGTTAAAAAATAGTTTAAAATTATTTTACACTATCATTAATATTTATATATATATATATATTCATTTGAGAAAGTTTAAACTTACATAAAAAGCACCCAAAAGATTTACATAAAAAGAGGCATATTTTCTATTTTTTACAAGTGTCGTTATTTTTTCCTTACAAGCAAAAAGAAGTTTATAATTTTCTATATGATAAAAATCATTTTTTCTAATTTGTAATTTTATCTCTTATCATGAGTAAGTCTTTCACTTTAACTATTTTGAGTAAGTTTAATTTTGATTTTGTGAACTCTATTTCAATCGCATAATACTATTTCAATAGTTCTATTCGTAGTTTTCAGACTTGAATTGGTGATAAATTTAGTCGAGGCATAAGGTCACTTGTTCAACCCGATAATCATCTTAACCAGTTGAATAGAATTTATACAAAAAAATATATATAAAATCAAATAAAATACAATAAAATGATAACTAATTAACAGTTTTACACTTTTAAGGGGTTCAAATATAAAAACATAAGTAAATAATATAAATTCTTAAATATTATTTATATTTCACAATCGCGATCACAATTGACAAGTTCAAAATATAATTACACCAGGAACTCAAAGTTTTATATCACAAACTCATAAGTCATGACAATACAAACAAACTTACTATTTTTCTATAAGTCAGATTAGAATTTTTTTTTAAGGTTTTAAAAAATGACATCATTTAACAAAAAAAAAAGTAAAAGAAGCCAAAAAAGAAAAAAAATAACCTGGTCTAGTTCTTGAAAACCACTCAAGTTACCGATTTTGATATAAATTCGGCAGAGTTGAATCGATTGCACCGGTTTCCATGCGAAATCAATCCAAATAGTGGCTTGGATCAGTTTCATGATCGATTCATTGGTTTTAGTTGAAAAAGTTCAGGATTTCAATAGTATGGTTCTAATATCCAAGATCTTTGGAAACTTTGAAAAATCATGTCTGCATGGTGAGCATTAAAATAAGGAAAATGTTGGAGGGCTAAAATAGTTTTGTCAAAATATGATATATTTGCTATTGCGTCTTGGAAAAATAAATAGATTTTACCATTTCATTTCATCTAACAATTTTCATAATTTCTATTAAGAATTTTCTGAAAAAATTATTTTGGTTGAATTACATTTCTCTTAGGGTGTGGTAGTGAGTTTGAATTTTAAAAGGGAGAAAGAGAAGGAAAGGAGAAGGAAGGACTTGCAATAATGGAGAACGAAAAGAAAATTCTTTTTTTTTTCCATTTTCTTTAAAGTTATTAGATAATTTTGATGTTGATGTTTGTGGCTTATCAAGTAGAGGATACATAGGTGTACCAAAAAACAAAGTAGAGAATAGATAAGTCATCCCAACGATTAGGGAAGACAAAAAGTAAACAAAGTCAAACAGATGATGACATTACTGCATCTTCCAATCACCATAGGCTGATTTGCAGAAAGATCGTTGGCATGCATATGTGAAAAGGAATGGTAGCATGCCTCTCCCTCATGATTTACACAAGTTTCAATTTGGTTTTATTTTTTTCTTCTATTTATGTATTTAACGTTTTCAAAACGTTTCAATCTTGTTCATTCAATAGACATCTATATTATTAAAAAAAAATGATATAGGGGTCAAATTACAATATTAGAAAAATCACAATAAAACATAAAATGTCATATTACAGTGTTAGGGATTATAACAAAATATAAAATGTCAAGTTATTGTTCATAATTTGAATGTAATTTATGTTTTGAAAATGTTAGGGAGGTAAATTAAATGAAAAAACTTTTGGAACTTAAACCAAAACCTTGATAAAATGTAAGGGACATAAATAAAGCTAAACACCTTTTTTATTTTTTAAATAGTAGTGTTATTTTTATCTTTCGTACCTTGTTGTTAATTAATTAACTGTGTGTTTGGATGATAGGTAATAATAAGGAATAAAAAGATAATTGTGGGAAAGACAATTATTTTCTCATGTTTGGAATTTTAATAATAAGCAGGATTCAAAATGTTTTATTCCTTTATAATGTAACTTATAAACACAATTAATGAATTATCATTCCGTTTCCAAGCAGGTAAGTAACTAAATTTGTCACCTTCCTTTCCTTCCCTTTCAAATCCCTTCCTAATATTCCAATCCATTGCATTGATAAAAAAATCCAAATACATTGTCAAAGTTTGATTGTATTCGGGCAACAGGTAATGAGGAAAGAAAAAGCAAATAATGGGAAATAAAACTCCTTATCTTGTTTGAAAGTTTAATAATAGATAGAAAAAGGAAAGAGAACTCACAGGGAATAGTTTCCCCTCTTTTCATCACCTCAAAAATTAATTATATTTTCCTCTCAAAATTGAGATGTAATGAGAGGAACAAAAAAAGTTTGAGAAGTTAATAACTGTAGCTGTGTTTCATTCTATTATTTATGATGTAACTTTTAAACGCGATCGATAAATTTCAATTTTATTCTGTTATTAATCTTCCGAATAAGCAGGAAGTTAATTTGTTCACTTCCTTTTCAATCTTTTCTTGCTAATTACAGCCTGTTTTATTAATAAAAGAAGCATCTAAATACCTTGCATTGTAAGTGCTAATATTTGAGAATGTTAGAATATTGATTAGATCTATCGGAGATCTAAAATTTTCAGTGTGTAAATTTTACCTCCCTAGTCAATATATTGAGATCCCTAAAACTTTACATTTTATTTCCTAGTAAAACAAATGGAAAATAGTAGACATCCAAAAAAATTTCTAAGAAAACAAATGTCTGAATAACATGACATAAGTAATAACATTTAGATGAATAATTAAATCTATTACCACATTTAATCAAACTACCGCCATGCATTTTGTACAAAGTTCTGGTTATTTATTCTAGTGGTATGGTACTACTCAAAGTAAATATATGAAAAGCTAAAAGGAAAATAAATTTTACCGAAAAGAATCTCTTCATATGTAAATTATAAGAGGGCAATGTGCAAATTTTTCCCCTTGACTCTTTTAAGGACATGTTTGGTTATGGGTGAAACATAGGATAAAAATTTTCATAGATGAATTTTTGTGTAATTTTACATAGAACTCAATCATAAAATTTTCCACCACATTTCTATCCTCAAATTGAATACTTCCTGGTTTAAGAGTAGAGGGACTACACGAAAATTTTATGTGTAATTTACTCATGAGGATGAGGAGATCCATACTCAAATTTTAGGTCTCAAATTTTATGTATGATGGTACTCAACTCATTAACAAAAAGAATTTTGTGAATATCATATTCTGATAAAGATTGAGGATGCTGGACTTATTGCAGTCGTTGGACGTGAGTAGAGGGCAACAATAATAGTTCTTCGCTTCTAGAGGCCCTATTGCTTTTTCCTACGTTGCTTCGCAATCCTTTTCTACTTTCGTGAATGAAACGTACGTCAACCATGTCAACTATGTGTATTGCCCTATTCCATTGGGATATATTTTCTTCGAGTTCATCCACTTTTAAAATTAAGGTTTTATCGTTTTAGTGTAAAAAAATACATCACTAACCTCCCTTTCAATTTAGTATAACTACATCTTATATCCCTCTATTTGCAAAAATATCACTAAACTTAAGTGACAAAAATATCCTTGAGGTTTATGAAAATTAAACTAACCTCACCTACTACTATCAATTCATTAATATAAGTGACAAAAAAAAATATGATATATGCATGATTAATAATAACAAAATAGACTTAAATACTATTTCTTATCATGTGATAATGAAGCTTATAATTATAATTATAATTTAGGGAGTTTTTAATACCCTCAATTTTTTCATGAGTATTGGTGTAAGGTAAGTCATGTGTGCATGTTTATCAAAAAATAAAAATATATTTAAAAATAGTGAGATTTATGGTTAAATATAGTTAACAGGCACAACACTGCATGTTTTGCCGCTAGTTTATGATAATGAAGATAGTTTAGTCAATCTGTATATCAAATATTGACAAAATAGGCTTTTTTATGATGTAAAATAAAAAAAAACTTTATATACGCTTTTGTCACATTTTGAAGTTTAAGTACGATATGTATTTTTTTTATTTAGACGAAATCGGTTAACTAGCAGTAGATTTCAATGGTCCAAACACAAAGAAATTGATAAATAACAAGAAGATTTCCCTTTTAATTTAATTCACTGAAATCGATTGATACTAAGTAGATAACAGTTATTATTTTCAACTGAAATTGATTAAACATGACATGATTTCTGTGTATGTGGTTAGAAATGGGTCAATAGTTAACTGATTTATTGGTTAACAGGTCAGTGACCATGATCGTGCATTGCAGTCAGGGCTCAGAGCATCAGAGGTATGTAAGGGTAAATGCCCGTTGAACAGGGCTCTCATCAGTGACATGAGAAGTAGTTTAGGCCATGGTTGGCACATGGAGGAATATGGCAAACTTTGGATTTTGTCTTTTGCAACTTTTGAATTGAATGGAGAAAGCAAAGTGCATGACAATGGTACAATACAAGACTAAATCATTTAACCCTTTTGATTTTGTAATAGACGAGATTATGTACTGTTCTTTTGCCATATGGGCTTTACTCTTAAAATCAAAGAAATATTTATATTTGAGGTGTATCAAAAAATTATTAAAATTGCTTAAAATAAGTTTTCAAAACTAAATCATTTTTCACAAATCCATATTTTGATTTTATTTTTTAGTCCTCTTTTAATTTTTTTTTCAAAGTAACAACTAATAATATATGTTCTTAGGTGTGTTTAGCTAAAGGGTAAATTAAAGATTTTTTGCTTCATAAATTACACATAGATTTTATCTATGAAAACATTCATAAAATTTATTTGATATCATAATATATTTTATTATGATTAATTACTCTTGACTATGTGAGTTAATTTACGTATACAATATTCATATATTTTTTAATAAATAATTTTAACGTATTATTCTAGTTTCATTCATACATCATTAAAAATACTTAATTTTCATAATAATAATCAAACTAAACAAACTAAATATATATTTTAGTACCCCTAAATTTAGAAGTTTTGTATTAGTCTCTGAAAATTCAAAGCATTGTATGTAAGAGATCAATTTATCTATTTTTTTTATTTTAAAAATCAATATAAAACTTTCAAAGTTCAGAAACCATTTTGAATATTTAGTTTAATAATTATCTTCAAAATTACATATATAATAATATATTAGCATATTATATAGTACTGACTTTGTCCTCCATTTCCTGGCGGAGTAGCTGCTAAGCTAAATGGTGTTGTCTAGTTGCTTTGCCTCGCTCCATCAGAATGGCGATTGATCCTTTTGAATAGTCTTGTACTCTTGTCATGTACTTTGCTTTCTCCATTCAATTCAAAAGTTGCAAAAGACAAAATCCAAAGTTTGTCATATTCCTCCATGTGCCGACCATGGCCTAAATTTTTTCTCATGTCACTTATGAGAGCCTTGTTCAACGGGTGTTACACGGTCTCTAAGCTGATAACTATTGACCAATTTTTGACACATCAAATACAAAGAAATTATGTCATGCGTAACCGACTTCAATTAAAAAAAAAATGGAATCTACTTAGTATCACCTGATTTTAGTGGACTAAATTAAAAGGAAAATATTCTTTATACTGATTGATTTCTTTGTGTTTGGGCCATTGGCAATCTACTACTAGTTAATCAATTTTATCTAAATAATAAAAAAAGGTGCATATGCGTACTTAAATTTTAAAATGTGACAGATATGTATATAATTTTTTTTAATATTTTATATCCATAAAAAAGCCGACAAAATATTATTATTTTATCACTAACAATCATATACATGTCACGAGTTAATTTGTCACTTAACAAACCAATAACCACACGAAATGTTAGTGTAACTTTGGCAAACTTCAAGGACTTTTAATGTGAATTTTGCAAATAAATAAGTGTCAAATGTAATTACACTTAGCCTCAAGGCAGATCACGAGCTTAACTTATCCAAAAAGTTATCTGGATTTGATTTTAAATCATCCTTTTTTCTATCTTTACTTCTCACTCATTTTCTCTACCTTAAACCTTTCCTTAATTTTCTTTCAATGCATTGAGAAGAATTGAAAAAAAAAAATTAGCAATTTGGTCCCTCAATTATACAAGTAACATAATGTTAATTACCACCGCGGTTACCCTCGAATAGGAGATGATGTAGTGTGTCCCTCGCTTGTTCTCGTTGTGCGACTTGCCACCCACATGGGGCCCACACTGGTGTCGCCGAGGGATTGGCGGTCGCAGACTTGTGAGAGGCGGAGCTCTAGCAAAGGCGGTGGATGGCAACGAAATGAAGAGGATGGAAGAGATTTTGGCTGCGCTAGGAGTAAATGGGTGTATAGGTGATCTATCTTATTCTCTACCACTAACTTTTATTGAATGACTGAGATTTATAGTGGTGTGGAGTACACCATAATTTACAAGGTGTGCCATGGTCTTCACCCATCAACATAACATGGTATCATGAATTTCTTGCAAAGAATGCTTTTGCTCTCCCTACTTTTATTTTTTTTTTATTATTATTTTTTTGGAACATCGCTCCTCCTACTTTAATAAATATGTTTGAGGTTTCAAATAGATATAAATATGTATGAGAATTGTGGAAATCCCAAATGATACTGTCAGCAGAATGTTCCAAAAAGTAGCACAACAATACTCATTAATATAGTTACTATTATAACTTTAACAAACTCAACCTATCACTATGCTAATTGCTAAGTAAGTATCAGTTAAGCTACGATTACAACCATTGAAATAACTAGTTCATTGTTTCCATTTTGTAGGACCGATTAATTAAAATCTACAAGACTACAACTGAATCAAAGTTATAATGACTAAAATCTACTTTAAACTAGATATTCAATATCTGGGTATTGTCACATGAACATAAATTTTATGGAAATGATATATTCAAAATGTTCCTATTTCACATTAATGGTGCCACGTTAAGATATCTTCTCATCTAATTATATGCCACGTGTCCAGAAATTTAACCCTTAGGGAGCTCCGCATCGAAAGGATTAATTATTATTTGTGGATACCCTAACAATAAAAAAAAATTATATGCCATGTAATGCTAGGAAAGAATCACATGTTCTCAAATCATGTTTCATTTTTTATCCCACCAAACTTCTTACTAAATAAAAGATGAATATTTAATAGCATTTAAAACTTTTAAATAGTTACTAATTTTTTTTATAATAAAAAGTTTAGGTAGGTTAGGCAACATCTACCAAGGTCAAGCCGGCCGGCTCATTAAGCGTTACATGGGTTCTTACGTGATTACCCACCAATGAAGGTCTCAGTTGTAGGAGGACTGAACCCGCGCCCTTTGAGATACGTATCAAGCTTTACTACCTGCCACATTTCATTGGCTAAATAGTTACTAAATATAGATTACTTATCTTCTATTTAACAATAAATGATTGAGGAGATATGAAACGAGACATGATTTGAAAACATGTGATTTTCATTTTGTAAGGCTATCACTCGGTGAGATTAATGGAAATAATTTGCTTGTGAAAGCAACATATCTTATTTTTTATGAACAAACTTCACATAAGTTCCAATACAATAGACGATTTCACTTAAGATGTTTTGGCAGTGTGAGAGGCTGGGGACATGATGGTTTCCCAAGTTCCAAATCTTTTCTAATTACAAATTTTGGGTTCTCTGAGCATAAAAACAACCAAAATAAGACCATGCTTAACATACCAGTATGACATCAGCGTGGAATTATGGCTGAAATATCCCCACTGACAAGGCCAAGTTCTGAGGCAGATGAAGACACTTGTTGCTCCCCACTCATGAAGTAGGATCCTGATGATTCCACTTGACTGTCACAATGGGAAGCAATATCTGAGAAAGAACTTTCTGTTATTGGAAGCATTGCAGCAATATTCTCTAGCTCCCTCACCACATCAAGCATTGATGGTCTCTTGTCTGTATCATCATGGCAACAGCGGAGGGCCAGAGTTGTGAACCTCTCAACACAATCTGGCGGGTAGGAACCCATTCTGCTGTCTATAATGGACAATATCATGCCAGACTTATAAGCCATATTCACCTGAAGCAATGAAAAATATTTGTATCATGAAAAAGACCTACCACTGAGCACTAGCACAAAAAAAGGTGTAACTTGAAAAGAGCAATGTGACATAACTAAAATTATTAGTTAAAATTAGAGTATAACTATACTTTGCTGCTTGAAAGGTTTACATTTTAACACTTTAATCCTCTAAAGATCAATTGCATACACTTGAGTCCCCTAAAAATTTGGAATTATAATACTTTGGTCTTCAAAAGTTCAATTGCATGCACTTTAGTTTTGCAAAGATTTGACTTTGGAACATTTCAGTTCAAAGAAAAATAGTAACAATGGACTAAATGAAAAATCAACACCAGATATGTATGTATAGAAGTTTGGCACCAACACAAGAAATTTCTAGAGTTTACTTAGTCTAGTCCAAGAAAAAAATTATCTAGAAAATGTAATAGATAAGCTCCTAGAGTTTACTTAGTCTAGTCCAAGAAAAGAATTTCTAGATCACATAGGAATTGTCTAGAAGCTAGAGATAATTGTATATTGCTAGAAATTTCTAGAACTTTAGAAAACCTAGAAAGTTCTAGCTAATTTTGATTGGTGATTATAACCAACATTAGGAGCCTATAAATAGGCATTGTGAGCAAGTGCTCATGTGCATTAGTGAGTGAACAAGTGTCTCTTGAGATAGGTGCTCCAAGAATTGAGTGTTAGTGAGAAGCCAAGTGAGTGCGTGAGGTAGGGAGTTAAGTGTTCAAACAAGTGAGTTCTTTGTTGTGTACTACCAAAGAAAGATGTAGTAAAGATCTTGTGTCATTGTAATTAACGAATTTTATCAACTTGTTCCCTTCCTTGCTCAACACTAAAGTGTTATAATGTAAATCTTTGGGGACTCAAGAGAATACAATTTATCCTTCCTTTGGACTGAAGTGTCATAATACCAAATCTTTGGAGAATTGAAGTGTATTTAATTGAACTTTTGAAGACTAAAGTGTTTATAATGCAAATCTTTGAGGAACTCAAGTGCGTATGATGATCTTTCGGGATTAAAGTATTAAAATGCAAACCTTTCAGGAAACAAGGTGTAGTTTCACTCTTAGAATTATCATGAGAATTAGCCAAGATTAAGGGATACATATAATATCACATTATTTTGGTAAAATTCTGACAATAAATTTGATTGTTTAGTTTTTTTTTCTTAACCCGAAAACTTTATAAGATTGAAATTAAAAAGCAGAAAACTACACATGTAGTTCACTATGTTAAAGTTATTATCTATTCTCTCTATCCTTTAATTAACCAGCTTTGTATTATAAAGTTGCTGTGATTGAGTAACCAAAGATAAGGCTCATTGGACTACTACAATAAACAAGTACCTCACGAACAATGTTTTTCCCACGTGTTATCGGTGGCATGCCGGTCAAAAGCTCCAAAAACACAACTCCAAGACTATAGACATCACTCTTATCTGTTAATTTGTGAGTCAAAAAGTACTCTGGATCCAAGTAACCCTGCAAGGAAAATAACAAACTAAGGAATATTCTAATTAAACTGCATTGCTTTTAATGTAGCAAATTTCTCTCACTGAAAGAGTTTTAAACGTCTGTGCCATCAGAGTACTGGTCAAGCTCAAGATTAATGCACTGCCATTAACAACTCAATGGCAAAATTTTGTTATAGTACCTTTTCTAAACTTTAGCTAGCTTTGGTCTCAATTAGGTAATGGCTCTAAGAACTAACAAGTAAACTAAGTTTAATTTTAGGAAGAGAATCAAGTGAGAGGGGTGGTTGATTGTGGGGGTGAAAGGAGTAAATATTGACTATTGGATTTTATATTAATGAATAAGACTAAAACGTAAAATTATATGACATTTTAAATAAGCATGCGAGCATTAATTAACACTAATAAACTTTAATCTTCATCATTTATGTATGGTTAAACAGTCTAGATTTGCTCTTCTCACTCTCATAATTAACCATCCCTCCATTAATTACAGTGCAGATGATCACATAACTGAAATCAGTTGCACGATTATGTTGCTGGAAAATTTACTTAATGACAGTCTTCATGCAGTGAATTGAAGTCATTTCCAAAATTTTCTCAAACAAACTTACTGGTGTCCCCTTCACAACTGTTGACACATATTTAGGTCCAGTCCCTTCATCTAGGTGTGGTGCAAGCCGTGAGAGTCCAAAATCCGCCACTTTGGCAATGATTTTTGAGTCTAGGAGTATGTTAGTTGCTTTAATATCTCGATGGAATATAGGAGGGTTAGCCTCAGTATGGAGATATAATATGCCTTTGGCTGAACCAATTGCAATCCGCAACCTCATGCCAAAGGTTAGGTTTCCCTTTGTACCTGCCAACATGACAATGTCCATAAAATTAGCCCTTTATGTGCAGAACTCAAAACACAGCAAAATCAAGGTTAGGAATAAAAATTTCATTCTAAGTTCCATTTGGATTCTTGGAAACTTTTATGGGAGCATCGCCAAGTGTAAAGCTGAATCATTTTAACAAAATAAAATCACACTCATAGTCATAGATAACCAACAAAAAAAATAAATAAAGAAAAATAAAAAATCACATTCATAGAGTTACATGTTATTGCTTTACTTTGTAAATAGAGATGTCCTTGACAAAGGTTGCATGGTAATTGAATGTTCAGACCTTATTCTACATCTTTTGCATTTAATTCTCCTTTATTCTGTTGTCCTTAAGCTTCTTGTCCTTTATTAATTCATTAGTGCCTTTTGGTTTTTCCTTACTCTCATCCAATTTTCCTTCCATTTTGGCTTTTCTCTTGTTATTTTTATTTCTGAGCACATACTGAAAAAACAGTGGCATGAATTTTTGGAACTTCCACCAAGATATGTGAATGTTTGAAAAGCATGACAATCTCAGTTAGGAGTGAAAGTGAGACTCTTCAAAACAAATTTATATGATTTTCAAGCAATTTGAATCCTATAATTATATATGAAAGTGATCTCCTTCAAAGTGAATCAACTAGCTGCACATCAACCATTATAAACTCACTCTATTTATGATATACTTCAGGTTGTAGAAAAACAAATTAAATATCAACTGATCATCCAAACCTTGTCATACACAATATTTCAAAGGTGTAGAACTGAAGAGAGGAAAACATCATATGGCCCAAAAGATAAAAAGAAGTACAAAACAAATAAACCTAGCAGCAGATATCTTTTTCGTAGTTGCATTATCAATAATGACTAAATACAAAAAGAAACAAACATGTTCACACCTGAAAGCCAGTCCCGCAAGTTTCCATTAGGCATAAATTCATAAACCAGCATCTGAATCAGAAGATAAAGTTATTGTGAATAACAAGGTTGTCAAGTTGATATGACGAATTTTATGCAAGATTATGAATTTGAGTTCCAACTTCCAACGACAATATATACTTCTTCCATCCACCAAACTGTAGGACCATCAAATCTATCATGCAGATCATATACAGATACTTAGCTTATTAACATTCAAAATTTTGATAGAACCATCTGCAAGATGTAAATACATCAGTTTGTAGCCACAAAAAAGATATACCTGCTCCCCTTCTTCATGGCAATACCCAACCAATGAGACTAGATTTCGATGATGTAACCTTGATAGTAGTTCAATCTCGTTCAAAAATTCTTTTTGGCCTTGCAAGGAACCTTCTTGTGCTCGCTTTATGGCCACAATTGTTTCATCATGCAGAATGCCTTTATAAACCATCCCATAACCTCCTTGGCCAACTTGATTTGAACTGCTAAAATCGTCAGTTGCGAAAGCCAGATCTTTGAGAGTGAATTCTTTCACGCCATCTATTTTGATAGAAATATTAGAGTCTGCAAAAGAATAAGCCTTATGATCCCAATTTTTAATAATAATCCAAAAGAATAACTTCAGCAGAATGTCTCTAAAAGTATTACATATAAATATATAATTACTCACATGGACGTTTCCTTGATAACTTGTGCTGGTATTTGATATTTCTTCTAAAAATGAAGAGAGCGACCAGTGCAGAGATTGCTAGAACTAGAGCAAGAGCTCCTACTATAGCAATAGCTATTTCGGCTGGACTAATTTTCCTCTTTTCAGATTTCATAGTTACTACAGATTACAGAAATTAAACAAAAAAAAAAAAAGAAAAGTAAAGAGTATGTTTAATTCTTTCATATCATGTCCATAAGATTCTCAAATTTGTTTTGTGAAATTTCCAGTTACTTCTATTAGAAGCAAAAGCAATTCCTATAAGTTTTGTGGTACTGAAACAAAAGTATAAAATATGAATTTAGCATATAAGTTAAACACGGTAAAAGTCTAGATAAAAATGAAAAGTAGACAGAAAAGGAAACTTACAATTTCCATAATGCCCCTCAAGAGGGAAATCCAAAAGTTCATATGGCCCAAATGTATCATTTGTGGGGAAGTCCCAAGATGTAAATATCATTCTAATGCGATAAACCTCACTTGCATTGAACAAATTTGAGTGTGAATAACTAGCCTTTGGATAAAGTTTCAAATACATCCCAAGTCGATGTCCTTCCCAAGCATATGAAACTATTGATAGTTGATAGAAGTCCAAGTTTAAAGACTGAGTAACATATGATTTGAATGAACTTGAATATGGAGGGAAGAAGGAAAAACTTGGGCTTTTCAGCCGGTATTGAATTATAAGAGGTGATGCACAAAAGCAGGGAACAGGGGAATCTGGGACATATTCATAGAAATCATCCACTGGACAAGCTTGAACAGGACATGTAGGTGTTGAGTTTCTTGAGTATTTGTCTGTTTCTTGTCCTTCAAATCCACAATGTTTGACCAATATTTTGTTTGTTAAGGACTTCTTGCAGATAGGATTTCCACCAAGCCTTGCACCAAAAAGAAAGAGCAAAAGAAAAGAAAAATAATATGATGTTACATCTTTGGCAAAGCCAATTTGTGCAGATAGGTTTTCACACTAATTTTGAATTTGACTTGATAAAAACTGATTTTCTAGTAGTAGTAACAAATAACAAATTATCTTAAATCTTGATTGTGCACTAGGTAAAAACTCACATAAAAAAGAAAGGGAACATGACTGCATGGTACATTGTGTAGATGAATTAATAAACAATAGAGATAGACAGAGAGACAGAACCAGATCATATGTTACATGGAACCTCATGATTTACTGAGACTAGACTATAAGAATACCTCAAGTTGACATTGGCTGGAGTAGTTAGATCACCCGAAATTTGCGAAAGTGAGTTGTTACTAAGGTCACTGCATAGATTAGATGAATGCATTACATGGAAATAATATTATCAGAAATCATTTCATCCCCTTAAACAATTAGTTTACTCATCAATAGACGTAAGTTTGATTCTAAGAATCAAAATGTGATTTCTTTGAAACGGAAGCAACAGAGTTCTGACTGAGAATTTACACTGTAAGTTTAGCACTAGTGTTGGAGGGCATGTTCTGCCATATGCTAGCAGAGATGGATCCTGATAAGTTGTTGTTCTCAAGTGACCTGTATTTTGCAGTAAATAAAACATCAAGTTGATCTATAAATAATAGCATTCACGAAAAGATCTCACTAAACTTAGGAATTTCCAAGATATTACTATGTTATAACTATATATACTACTATGAGAAGTAAAGATTGATGATATTTTTCTCACAATCTTTGAAGAAATGGTAGTTCTGAGAAGCTTTCAGGAATGGGTCCCTGCAGATTGTTGTTGGAAAGATCACTGAAACAGGAAAAATAATTACTAAATGAAACCCAAAGTTGTCAGGGATAACATTTACCATGATCCATGAATAATATTTTGAAGTAGATACGATAAACAAGGACATTGCTATCAAAATTAAGTAAAACTGTTAGGCTAGCTCATACATAGTTGTCATATGGTCTGCAAGTTTATTTGATGGTATGGGTCCAGTAAGACTATTCCAGCTAAGATCCCTGAAATGTGAATTAGTCACAAATGAGCAGGCAGAGTAAATACATCAGAAGCAAACAGTTCCTACCCATTAAGTACAACATGAAGTAAAGACACAAGATATGTCATGAAACATACAAGTAGTAAAGCCGCGGTATTGAACTGAGATCAGGCACTTCACCTAGCAAACTGCAGTTTCTAAGACTTCTGTTAAGTCAAAGATAAAACATTAGTTCAGGACATAAATTTAATAATAATAAAATAGAAACTCTAGTGTTAGTTTTGAGTTTATATTCTACCCGCATGGTTTTTTTTTTTTTTTTCCTTATCTGTATGTCACAAATTGTGTTTTTCTAATCATTCGGTTCCAAAGAAAATGCAGTATCCCATGAGTTAACAGCATGCAAATTCCTCAGAGAATAGCTTTTAAATATCTCTAGCACTATAACTCTTACCTGAAGGCGGGTTGGTCTTGAAGAATGGGTAGAGCATTAACTCTTTGCTATTCCATATATACTAATACTCTCTCTTCTCTATTTTACATTTAACTATAAGACATCCTTTCTAACATGGAAATCCCACACGTAACTCCCTTCTATTTATAAAGAATTCTACAATTAACTCCAAAGTAACACCAAGCCTAGCAGATTCATTAGTTGATCATGCATTAATTAGCATGTTTCCTGTTAAAATCATTCCTACCTTGCTTAAGCATGTTAATTTGTTATTGTTAGAGACCCGAGGTATGGGAAAGTTCATGAAAGAAGGAATTGGGAGTTAGAACATAATGATAAGGAGTGACAGTTGTACAGGGGTTATTTTTAGGCGGGTAAAACAGTTAGAAGACGAGAATCAACTAGTTGAGTTTTTTTTACCCCCGCTAAATACAAAGATGTTTTGTTTTTAGGATTTCATAACAGAGGGGAGGAAATTTACTGTATAGTTTAATTTCAAGAATAAGGGAAATAAGAAATGAGCTTAATTCAGGTTGCTGGGAAAGTGAGACTCCTCTTAAAGTCCCCAAGGCCATGGCAAAGAAAACATTGACTTCTAGGCTTTAGTTGACATGGTGAGATGCAAATATTGGTTTTGAAGAATCCTTGACAGACACCCTAAATCTTATTTTAAAGGAAAAACCATGCAAAAGTAGTTGTTCTCAAAAGTACTTACAATTTTGCCAGTCTAGATAAGTTTGCATAGGAAGCAGGAACTCCAGTCCCTCTGAAGCTATTGTTATCAAGTTGGCTGCAAGGAAAAACAAACAATCAAGAAGCATGCTAGAATGCTAGCATGTAGTAACCTTCACCAGGCCATGAATCTGTCAGCATAATTATGCAAGTCCAGTATACATGTTGAAGTTCAAGGTACCACATGAGGAGATACTACGCTAATAATTTAACTTTCACAGCAAAGGCAAGGTCAGAGAAGGAATTTCCAAAAAAACAATTTGAAAGGCTACATAAAAACAGTTGCTTATAATATGATCTGTCCTGAAAGCAATATGACAAAACAATTGCTGTACTGATAACTCAATTGGCATTACAGAAAGAAGACTTACTGAAAATGTTACTCATGTTAGATTTTATAAATTAATCCAAAATTGTACTGGCACTTTAGTTGCTGTTAGTTTGGGATTCTTGGATCAACAAATCACATCCAATGGCCATATCTCCCCCAGTACAATTTCAATATAAGAGTTTACGCATGACACTGACAATGCAATCAACCAATTGTAATAGACCAAACAAGAGACATTTGGAAGTCGCAACTAGAGCGAGTTTGACTGCAGAGCTAATTTAGCATAGGAAAGAGGATGCTAGCATGTTAGATGTCCTAAAGTATAAAACTTCTACAAATATGCCCCATGAACAGATTGCTCTATAATGATTACATCCCCAGCCTGTATCTCTGCAAATATTTTGTACATGTATATATGTAAATTCTGCAAGTTCATGTGTATGTGTCAACAATTATGCGAATTCTTGCCCCCCAAGGTTCGGATCATATAAGTGAGACCTAGAAGAGAAAATAAGATCCCTGTGCATTTGTTCTATTTGACTATCTTATCAAGAGATATGTCTTCCATTGCTCCTAAAGTAGCCATGTCCTTGCTTATCAAAACCTCTCTAGTATAAGTGAATGCATCTATGTAGTTATTTATCTTGTAGTTTGAACACCATGAGAGGTCTGCTTCATCATATCAATGCATACATGCTAACCAATCCTCTAGTAAAAGCCAAGAAGTTAAGAAAAGAAAAAGATGAAAAAAAGCTCTCTCTCAAACTACGTGAAATGAGGAAAGAAAATCAAGCTGATGCCTGTCCACAACTGTACCAAATTTTTATAAAAAAGGAGCAGATTGTTCAATACTATAAATCGAAATAATGTGGGAATAGAAGAATACAGTATCCGCAGATTTGGCAACATGGGAAATTCTGATGGAAGATAGCCAGATAAGTTATTGTTCTCCAGAAGCCTGTAAATGTAAAGTCATTCAAACAACAAAAAAAAAATGTGAAGAACAGGTAAACAAGATCAAATCAGGAAAAAAAAGAATACAATGAAAGTTTCAATACAAAAAGGGAAAAGTATAAATGCCTTGAAAACTCACAGGTGCAGAAGGTTGGGTAATTTTGAAAGGTTTGGTGGAATTTGACCATTTAATGAGTTGTTGTTCATGTGGCTGCAAAGACACAAAATAACACATAATAAAATAAACACAGGAAATCCAACTCCAAGCTGAATTGATGATGCATTTGATTTGGAGATGGACTCACATGTGTTTGACAGAGATCAAGTTGGCAAAAGATTGAGGTATTGGACCAAAGAGTTGGTTTTGGTCTACTTGGAGCCTGTTTAAATTTTGAAGATTGCCAAGCTCATCTGGTAAAGTACCAGATAAAGCATTGCCATTCAGGAGCCTGTACAGACAACCACACAATACATTGCAATATATCATATAACATGACAACTTCCTTCTTATAATATTCCTTCATGAGGTGATTCTAAATTTCTAACATATCAGCTTCTTACATAAAGGAAGAACACATATGGAAAGAAAATGAAACAAAGCTAGCCTTGGCCTTAGCAATCTTACAAGAGTTTCAATGATGTGATATTTCCTATCTCCCTGGGTATATTGCCTGTTAATTTATTCCACATGAAGTTCCTTGGAGAAGAAAAACATGAAAATATTAGCATGGGAGAAAGTATTAACTGGAACTCTTGAAAACAATTTTCAGAGAACAATTTATGAAAGTGATATTGCTCACATTTTCTCAAGTTGAGATAGCTGACCAAGTTGGGGTGCTAGACTTCCGGAGAGATTCATAGTCATCACGTTGCTTCAGTAAAGTTGATAACAGAAATATAGTTTGAAGTTATTAGAACACTGCAGAATACATACTCTATAACAAGGTTTTAAATTGTGCTTGCAGTCGCAGATGCAGTTGCATTGTGATTACTACAATTATGGAAAATTGCAGAAAAATACGGCTGATGTAACCACAATTGCAGTCATCATGTGGCTGCAGACACCCTCAAAACTGCAATATTGCGACTGCAATTGCTGTTGCGAACCAAATTCTATAATTTTTATGTGATTAACTCTAGATATCTAGCTGTCAAAAAAAAAAATCTAGATATCTAAATAACAGAAACTTAGCTATAAAATTTAAAAAACAAGAAAACATTGCCATACAGCTCTTGGACATGGAAGTAACCATCAGCTCCAACAGTTGGAAAACATGAGACCCCTGTCCAGTTTAATCCACATGGGTCACCCTTATTCCAGTTCCACAAATGGTTCATGGGATCAATCAAATTTTTCTTGATTTGTGACAGTGCACCCACTGCAAATGGAACAAACATATACAAAAGATCAAGGTTAATATCTTCATAGGTCAAATTATTCAAATTATGCATGTGCTACACTTTTTTATTGGGCTACATAGAGGTAGGAAGATGCTAAGTATCAAACCTTTGTCCTGATTATGCATCAAATTTATATTTTTTAAAAATGATATAATCACAATTTTTTTACTCAGCTACTCAAAAATTGTTTTCTCTCTTTTTATTCTCTCTCTCTCTCTCTTTTATCTCTGTTTTATTCAGTTGAAAAGTCATTCGTGTTTTCTTTTTTCAGGAAATTATTTTGTATCAAATCGCAGTGGTTCTAAAATAATTATTAGAATTTAGAGTAAATAATAATTTTTTATTTTAACATTTTTAATTTGACATCAATTTGGTCCGGTCATAACAAAATGTTTTACGTAAATTTTGTCCCGTTATTTTTTAATTTCAATATGAATTTAGTCATTTTATTAAATATTCACTTTAACGAGATGATTAAATTGATTTTGAAATAAAAAAGAAAAGTTTAGACTGAATTGGAGTTGAAATTGATATCAAAATTAAATTCCAAATGCTAGCACTAAATTGATGTAAAAAATCTTATTAAGATTAAATTGATGTCAAAATTAAAAAAAGTTTAGAATAAATTGATTCAAAAAATTTGTTAGGATCAAATTGATATCACATTGAAAATATTAGGAACAAAAAATTATTTAGTCTATAACTTATGTTTAAATATAAAATATTATTAGTACCATCTTTTAAATAAAGGATTAGCAGTATACTAAGGCTTGATTTGTTATTATCGTGGCTCTCAAATTCTTTGGACTATCAAAGGCTTGATTTTACCAAATGACGCTGTTTGGTAAAATAATATAAAAATTACTTTTAATAAGCAGAAGTCATGATAGTAGTGTTTGATAAATATATTTGAAATATCTAAATGACAATAATGGATATACATATCAAATAGTGTAATTTCTATATTTATTACTATTAAATAGAGTAAAATCATATTAGTCTTTTGAATTTCAAATAACGTAAACCTAATGATGGAACTTGAGTAAAAGTTTTTGGCCGCAGCGAACGGGGGCTCTTCATCATATCATATAAATTAGATGATGTTAATTAGATAAAATTAATTGTATATTATATATAAATTTTAAAGCAAATAACTTATATCACAATGCTAAATAATACCTGAATTAGTTATGAGATTAAATTGTTTCAACAAATAAATATACATATAATTGATTTTTTAAGAATTAGTTATTTAAAAATCAATTTTATGATTGAATAATGCATTAAAATAATTTTAAGTAGGTGCATTTTGTTTAGATACTAAAAAAGTAATGAAATAATTTTATATATTATATAATAATATTTGATACTTTTACTTATAAGTGAATCTTACACTTAAAATTATATTCTTTTTCATTATTAACTATTCAAATATTTTACCGAAATATATAAAATTATTTCAGTGCAACTTTTAATTGAAAAAGTATTGCATTGTCAAACATATATCCAATAATGTCAAAAATTTTGCAAGCATCCTTAGAAATCAAAACAAAGCTTAGAGTTAAAAAATTAATTGTATGATAAATGGACATGTTATTCAGCTTTTATCGTTGTTTATCTATGTTGTAACAAAAAATATTTCCACTATGAAATGATACTCAATTGTGATATAATTTTTTTAATTAAAAACAGGTTAATGAAATTTTAAATTGATAAATACTCATTTAGATACAACAATGTTATCCACCTAAAATAATTCATTGAAACTTATTTCATTTATTAAATAAAAGTTTATATAGAGAAATTGATTTTGATATGGAGTGCGATGATGTTTAACATTTTAGTATGGGAGTTAAGGGGAAATTACCATTAGGGTGGGAAAAGAAATTATGCCAGGAAAACTAAAAATAAAAGAGGTACATAATCCTCAGAAAACAAATTCTTCTCCTTGCATGGGTACATAATCCGCAGTCAGCGGATTGTTCTTGGCCCCACCATTGCATCGCACTCAGACCTGCCTCGTGCTAGTTCTAATTTAAAGTGGTAGGTGATGTTTTAGCTATCATTATGAACTAAATGTATAGTACATGATAAAAAAGTTTTAATTGGAATGCACTAACAATGTAAAAAAATTTTACATATTCATTCAATTGTGTAATAACACATAATCGAATATGGTTATTTTACATCCCTATTATTTAAAAAATCATACAAAAAGAGAAATTTGATTAAATAACAATGTAAAACTTTTTTACACCGTCAGGCATCAAAATTAAACCCTATATATAAATATAATATGTCAAAAAGTTTGGGGGCAGTGGCCCCTCTTACCTCCACCGAGCTCCGCCACTATGAAAAACAGTTCTGAAAAATATTCCATGAGGTAATCCCAAAGGCATTGACTTTTAAATGAGCAAAAACACTCTAGTTTTCTGGTTTATCCAAATTAAAAAAAAAAAAAATGGCTTAAACTTCTTATGACTCAAAACACCTGCCCGAATATCATAATCAAACCCACCGTAAGTCAAATTCTATGTCAACTTTGTGAATGCATCTGTGCATCCCTGCAAGAAGGCCATAAGGCCATTTACAAACTCACCTTCTGAGGGAGCCGTGCTCTGTGCAGCTGCTATGGAAATGAAATAACAAGCTGAAACAACCAAAGCATATCCATATATCTTCATCTTCGGCATCACGATAACCTGGCTAAGCTAGAAAGCCAGCGAAAAGAAACAAAACAATAGTCATGGATGGAATGAATATATTATAAAGAGTATTACAATTACTTAGCTTGTACAGTATCAATTATTTCGAAAGTATCCAATTCTAACATAAGATTTGATATAATCAACCAAAAATACATGCATGTCGAAGCTATGAAAACATCATTTGCCGAAGGAAACATTAGTATTAACCAAAATAGAAAAGAGCTTATAAGCAAAGCTAGTGGAAAAGAAACTTTTAGACCGACACGAGCTATACTATATATGTCAGAGAGATTTTGAAGTTACTCAAAACTAATATATAGTTTGAGTATTAAATAATATTTTTGTGAGTTTCAATGAAATATTTTTTTATACATGATCCATGTACGTACCTTGAAAGTTTTAACACCGAAGTTGGTTGTGCTCCGTTCTCTCTATGGAGACAAAGGATTTGAATTGGTAAAGCAAAGGAGGAAAGGCAACGCTATATAAACTTGAGCAGGTAAACACGTATCTGTTAAGCAAATTATGATATTCAAACACGAAATGAATGAGACAAAGACCTTAGGCAACGTTTGTGACCTTAGGCAACGTTTGTAACTGTTTCTGGACAGAAATACAGCTGGAGATATAACTTGTTTGTGGTGAAATAGTCAGAAAAATATAAAATTTCTATACCTTTAAAATTTGAGAAGGATAGATAAAGATAAAAATTTAATATTTTTATCTTCTAATAATACTCTTATATATATTTATTATTTATATTTTTATCTTTACTATTTCTGTTATTTCTATATTTTTACCCTTGTCCTTATATTTTTTATCTCAAGACAATAAATAAATGCTATGGGTGTGAGTTTTCAGCGTTGGTCGCATTAACTAAACCTAAAGCAGGTGGCTTGGCTATTGTGAAGAGATGTAAAGCCAATCATAGCTTAACAGAAAAAACATGAATAAATGACTATAGTTGGGAATCATGCTTGACAGAGAAGATATTTTCTCTCCTTATTTTCCATATGTGTCACTCGCTAATTAAGCTCTTCTAGACTTGAATATGAGGAAGAGTAATGTTATGGGAAATGTAATTTGTCGCACTTTGGAATATTATTAAAGAGATATTTTGTTGGTTGAGAGTAAATTCTGACTTTTCGCTGAATAGTCAGTCAATAGTCATCTCGTGATGACGACATAATATCTTTATAAAACGTCCAGGACAATTGTACAAATAACATCAAGAGAAAAGGTATTTTCACATCAAAAGTAGATGGACATATATAATATGAAGAGAAAGACACAACGTTTTCGAGGATGGTGTTGATAGAGAAAAATTGAATTTTTGTAACTTTTTAAAAATCAAACATATATAATTGCCCATAAAGATATGACAAATTATTAAAATAATATTGAAAAATAGTATAAAAAATATTTTACATTGTCAAAATATAAAAAAATTATTTTTATATATATATATAGTCATTTGTTAAAGTTTAAACTTACATAAAAGGCACAAAAGATTTTCATAAAAAGAGGCATATTTTCTGTTTTTAAAAAAAGTGTTATTATTTTTTCTTTACAAGTAGAGAGGAGTTATACTTTTCTATACGATAAAAATCATTTTTTCTAATTTGTATTTTTGCTCTTATCATGAATAACTCCTTCACTTTAAATATTTTGAGTAAGTTTTTATTTTATCAACTCTATTTCAATTGCACAAAATTGTTTTGGTTGAATTACATTTCTCTTATGGCATGGCTTCATTCTCATCCCCTTTAAAATTCAAATTTATAAACATATCCTTATAATAATTAATGGAGATTGAGAAGGAAATTTTCCTTTTTTTGCCCCCATTTTCTTCCGGGCTATTAGATAATGTTGATGTCTGTGGCTTATCAAGTAGAGAATACATAAGCATCCCAAAAGAAAAGTAGAGAATAGATAAGTCATTCCAACGATTGCAGGAGGACAAAAGTAAACAAATTCAAGTTAACAGATGATGATATTATTGCATCATTCAATCACCACCGGTCGACTTGCAGAAAGACTTTTGGCATGAATATGTGCAAAGAATAGTAGTATGCCTCCCTCACGTTTTACTCAAGTTTCAATTTAGTTTTGATTTTTCTCTTTATTTACCTCTCTAATATTTTTAAAATATTTCAATTTTGTCCTTTTAATAGGCAACATCAATATTATAAACAAACAAAAAATGATGTAGAGGTCAAATTAGTATGCTAGAAAATCACAATAAAACATAAAATATCATATTACAGTGTTAGGAATCATAACAAAACATAAAATTTCAAGTTTCTATTCAAAATTTGAGTGTATTTATGTTTTGAAAACGTTAGTGGCACTAATAGAATAAAAAATTGGGACTAAATCAAAACCTTGATAAGATGTGAAGGACGTAAATAAAGCTAAACACCTTTTTCTTCATTAACCGTGTGCTATTTTTATGTTTCGTACCTTTTTGTTAATTAAGTGTGTGTTTGAATGATAGCTATAATAGGGAATAAAAAGATAATAGGGGGAAAGAGAATTTTTTTTGCTCTTATTTGGAAGTTTAATAATAAGTAGGAAGAGAAGTTATGGAGAATAATTCCCCATCTTTTCTCATCAAAGATCAATTATGTTTCCCCCCTAAAATTGGAGTGAAATGAGGGGAACTAAAAATCTGGAATGTTAATAATTAAAAATGTTTTATTCCCTTATAATGTAACTTACAAACGCAATTAATGAATTACCATTCCATTTTCAAGCGGGTAAGTAACTTTGTCGACTTCCTTTCCTTCCCTTTTTAATCCCTTCCTAAAATTCCAATCTATTCTGTTGATTAAAATCCAAATATAATGTAGAAGTTTGATTGTGTTTGGGCGACAAGTAATGGGAAAAAGAAGCCAAATAATTATGGGAAATAAAACTTCTTATCTTGTTTGAAAGTTTAATAATAGATTAAAAAAAAGGGAACTCACAATGAATAGTTTCCCCTCTTTCCACCTCAAAAGTCAATTATATTTTTCTCTCAAAATTGGTGTGAATGAGGGAACAAAAAAATTGGGAAGTTAATAACTATAAATATTTCATTCTATTATTTTATGATGTAACTTTTAAACGCGACTGATCAATAAAAATTTCGGAGTGCATGTAAATTATATTTCCCTAGTCAATATATTGAGATCCCTAAAATTCTGTATTTTATTTCCTAGTAAAATAAATATATGAAAAGCTAAAAGGAAATACATTTTACCAAAAAGAATTCCTTCATATATAAATTACACATAAGAGGATCATATGTAAATTTTTACCCTTGACTTTTTTAAGGACATGTTTGATTAGAAAGTAAAAATAGAGTAAGAATTTTTACAGATAAATTTGAAATGTAATTTTATGTAGAACTCACTCATAAAAATTTCCACCACATTTCTATCCTTATACCCGGAAGGGGGCCCAGTGCCCAGAAATTTTTTAAAAAGCTTTATATATATATATATATATATATACATATTAAATTTATGTATATAAAATTATTTAATAATTAGGTTAAGTTTAAATGTTTTAGTTTATATAAATAATATTTTGCTATTTAAATGAGTTTTTTCAATTTAAAAGTCTATTTTCCTTTTTAATTAACAAACAAAACAGATATTATCATAATTGAGTATCATTTTATAGTGTAAATATTTTATTATACTAGATAAACAATTATAAGAGTTGAATAGCAAGTTCAATGGTAAAAAGATACTTAGTTTTGCTTTGATTTCTTAGGATCCTTACAAATTTTCGTATATTGTTTGATCTATATTTGGGAATACAATTTTTCAATGAAAGTTATATTGAAATAATTTTATACGATTGGATAAAAAGTTTGAGTGGTCAATAAGTACAAAAAAAAAAAAAAGCTAACTTCTAGGTGTAAAATCCACTTATAAGTAGACACATATTTTAAAAACTTTTGCTCATAAGTAAAAACAAATTATTTTAGAATTTTTTTTTAAATAACTATAGGTATCAAATATTCTGAGATATACAAAATTAGCTCATATCTTCTTTAAATAATCAATTATACATAAATTTGATTTTTGAAATAATGTAATCTCGCAATTAATTTAAATATACATTAGCAATGTTCTGTGAGTTATTTGCTTTAAGGCTTTATATGTATGGTTTTTCTTCTGTGTCAATGGAATATCGATACCCTTTTATTTTCAACTACTGTGATTCAATCCCCAAAACCAATTTTTCTCCGAGTTCTGCCACTGCTTGTACCAAACACAGTATAGACCTCATAGTCGCGGCTCAGGTCAAATGAACGCCACAACAATAATGGTTCTTCACATACTCTTCCTGGTCAATGTCTTGCTTATCCTATATGAAAAAGATGTTTTGTTTATCCCTATCTACAGGGCCTATTACTCTTTCCTACCTTGCTTCTCAGTCCTTTTCTACTTTCTTGAATGAAACGTCAAAACATGTGTATTGACCCATTCCATTGGGATATATTTTCTGGCGAGTTCTTAAGCGAACCTGTCATGTCATTGACATTGACCTGGTTTCTTCATCTTCCCCAACATACATATTACTTGATTAATAAAATGTAAGTAGATAAATAAAAAATTATTTCCATAGCTTCATATCGATGTATAAATCTTTTACTCTTATCAAGACTTTCCTTCCATCAGTGTTGGTAAATCATTCCAATAACTTTAGGGATTACACAATTTTAAGATAGTTAAATACTCTTAAGCTTGTCGGCAAACATAAAAGTAGTATTAAAAGACAAAAAAGGAATTATAGAATTATTAACTTTGAAAAAAAATAATAAAAGATATTTTAGATAATCTATATGTTAAATATTGATAAAATATTATAATTTTATCATAAACTTACATGTTTATTTTTGTCATTTAACAAACCAGTAACCACACATATGTTATTGTAAATTTAGTGAACTGCAAGAATAGGCATCGAATGTAATTGCACTTAACCTTGAGAGATTGATTTCACTTATCCAAAAATTTATCTAAATTTGATTAAATTATCCTTTTCTCCATATTTATTTCTCACTCATTTTCTCCCTCTTAAATCTTTCCTTAATTTTCTTTCAATGCATTAAGAGCAATTGAAAACAAAAAACTAAATTAGCAATTTGGTCCTCAAATATACAAGTAACGTATTGTTAATCCCTGAACCCTTACCATTATTACCATTTTATCCCAAAAGAGTTTTCTAAAATAAAAAAATGGTACAGAGCTTGCCCCCATAAATAAGGAGGCATCCATTTTAAATAGCACTATATAGGCATCTAAAGGTCACATAACTTCCACTATCCCCAGAAGTCAGCTTGCCCTTTCCATTTTCTGCATAAAACACAAAATGTACAATGTCATGGATATTATCCCGGCAAAAGTGAAAACAATGTGGGAATGATGCCACGGAAGTCACTTCCTGAAAGTGCCGACCGCAGAGTTAGGGAAGAAAATTTGTTGGTCCTAGTGTCCTACCATGCGAGAATTTGTTATGTATGTCACTTAGTTGACTTTGACTTGAGAGCCAAGTATAAGTACATCATTTCACATTCAATAATTTTATCGATCTCCATGCCATAACAACTGCTTCATACTTAAAATAATGATGTGAATTTATAATTGGCTTATTCTACTAAGTCTACAAAAGATAACAATCAATGCATGAAGCTCCTACATAGTAAAGTATGAGGAGGATAAATTATGCAGTTTTATAGCTAGAAGTGGAGAGACTGTGTCTAAAATTTAAATCTGTGATATTAAACTTACAACACAGCAACTTTACCAATGTGTCAAGCCTAACCTCTTACAACTATTAGTCTTTGAATAAGATGACAAGCAACTTTCATCATGTATGCATTATTGATTTCTCTGGCCTTGTGGAATCCTAAACTGCCCTTATTTTTGGGCTTGCGGTTTCCTCCTGCCTGATTAGATGCACTTTTCTGTCATTTTGATTACACCCTATGTGAAATTTCTACTTATGTGGTCTATGCTGTCACATATACTAGAAGGGAGTTTTGTGGTTTGCATTGTATAGTTGCAAACTTAGGCTTGGTTTGATGCATAGGATGAGACATGATTGTATTAGTTAATACTATAAAAACTATTTTTATCACATACTTGATGTCACATGATAATATAATACTATACAATCAAATCATTTTTATCATATGACTATAGGATTAAGTTATCATGTCCCAAAAGACATGGTAACATCAGATAGTATTATCTTTACTAGTCAATTCTAAATTAACTATAACTTATTCTTCTACGTCAATGTCTGCCCCTTGCCGATCATCCCACATCGCCTCCCACCACCCGCCAGGTTGCCATCTGGTAGCCACTAGTCGCCACCCGCCCCTTTGCCAGTAGCCACCCGTCTACTTGTCCGTCGCCCCAGCCCACCCTCGCCAGTCACGCATGCCCCCGCTGGTCACCTCCTGCTCGTTGTTGCCGCGGTAATATGGCACACCTAACAATAGATAGAATGAAAACTTATACAATGAATTCCTTATGCTATAACCTTGTACTATGATGTCCAATACGATCAAGCCTTATCGTATACGATGCAACAAATAGGACCTTACCGAACTAATGTTACTCTTCATTCAAGGGAAAGGGATTTGGCGTGCCAAATTATGTGAGTGTAGCGCTCACTCAAATCATAAAACAACATTTACACAAAATTACAGCCCAAGTGTAACCAGGACCGTATATCAAGGACGTAGATTTAGGGGGGATTTTTTATCAAAAAATTAAAACAACAATTTGAATGCCAGTAAACCCAATTTAAAAGCAACTAGCTCAATAATCCCTAAAAAATTGTTGCTCTATCATTAACTCCATATGATAAATCAGTATATAAGATTCATGGCAGCTTTGGATTAAAATGAAGCCTCAACATTTAACCCAGCACTCAAACATGGAAACCTCCAAAGAGTTCAAAACATGAACAATTATGAAACCTCAGAAACTCAAAAGAACTTCAATGGTTTTTAAAACAGGAATGCATATAGCTGAAGTTCAAACTTGAATCCAATTCCTACTCATTCAAATGATTAAACTCTCATATCTTAACCAATCAACATGCATTTAACCATAATCTCAGCCAGGAATTCAAATTCAAATACCAACAAATGAGAACACATATCCAAGAAAGAAGAAGAAAACATATATCGCATTTCAATAGAAAGAAGCACAAGGTCTCAAGAAGCAACAATGTAACTTCATTCTTGAACTAGTTAAGTGTTTACACCTCCATTGATGAAGAAAAACCAGAAAATCAGAGTAAGGGAAGAAGAGAGAGAGGAGGAGGAAGTTGTTTCTAAAACCCTAATATTGCTCAAAATAACCTAAACTAGGCTGACCCTCTTTCAATTTTTATTTTTGTTTCCTTTCTGCGTGTGCCCAAGCCCATTTTCCTTCTCCCCAGATTTTTCTTAGCTTTCATTAGATACATTATTCGCTTCAGTTGAGCCCTTGATGAATGGGATAGGCCCCAAAAACTTCACTAATATTCTCTAGTCTCTACAGAGGCTGCAACTTTCAAGCGAGTAAAAAACCTCCAAAATGTTTTCGTTTGGGAAAGCATTCTATTATAACTTTAAGTCCCTGCAGGCAATGTTAGGGTCCAACTCCAATCACTGAAAGGAGCCCAGGTTCCAACAACATTGACATTGATTCAAGGCCCAATTAAATTATCTACTGTCACGACCCAACTTGAGCCATGATCCACGCATAGGAAGTATCCGCTCCCTAGCAGAAAATCTGTTTCCCCTAAAAATCGGACTGTTCTGAAAACATATTCATCCTGCCAGCATACCTAATACATCGGCAACCCAACTAAAATGCAGTAATAAAAGATGGTTCCTAGCTCCTACCATATTCCCATGAAACACACTAAGTAGCTGGAGACTCAATTGTGCCCGTCACTCAGTTTGCTTCTTTAACATGTAGCCATCCATGACTGTAGAACATTATTCTGGATCTAATTTTTTAAGTAACATCTAACAACTACTACACCACTCATCAGAGAACATTATCTTTAATGTTGATTACAGATCAGACCCACATGATGTAAAAAAAGAAACAGAAATGTATGCTATATTATAAACCTGAATTGAACAGAAAGTGAATCAGATCATTTGGTTGAATGGAATGTCTTACATATATATTCCATGAGAATACCTCAAGGTAACATTTGCTGGGGGGTTCAAATTTCCCAAAATCGTTTGAAAGCGAGTTGTTGTGTAGATCACTGCATAGATAGGACAAACATAATGGCATCACTTAGGAGAAACATAATAATCAAAATCTAATCCATCGTCTTAAAGCAGTGAAGTCCTTGTCAAATTAGACAAGTTTGATAAAAAGGATCAATGCTGACATGGTAATTCGGATGCCAAATTACATTTTAAGTTTAACATTCTACTGAAGGACATGTTCTACCACATGCCTGCAGGGATGCATCCAGACAATAAATTGTTCTCAAGTGACCTGTGATTAACAACAAAAGGCAAAAGCAAAACATCAAACCAGTCTGCAAAGAATTTCAGTTGTATAAATGTCTCACTAGATTCTAGGTGGCAACTTGCTTCTCATAAACATAGTTCTATTAAAGAAATTCAAGATATTGTTATGTATTAACTGTATAAATATTATGTGAAGTGCAGGTTGATGAGTATCTTCTCACAGCTTTTGAAGAAGAGACAGATTTGAGAAGCTTTGAGGAATAGATCCATTGAGATTATAACTGGATAGACATCAATTTTTCAGGGCTACTATTAGCCACAAGAATCATCATAACACTCAGATAAGTTAGTTGTCCGTCTTGGCAGCTAGAAATATTGCTTTTTAAGAGCGAAAATAAGAAGGGGAAGCAACCTATTTCAGTAAGGGAATTTATAATATTATCTCTACCCTCATCATTATCATTTAAAAAGCTTTAAACTCTAATTTAGCTGAATTACAAGAGAAAAGGCAGGAGAGTGAGGGCAAACTACCTACTTCACTTGGGCAATTTATAATATTCTCTCCATCCTCAATTATTAATTTATTTTCCTTTAAAAATATAATGAGGCTGAAGTATAAGAGATAAGACAGAAGAGTATCAGTGGTGCTAGTAAACAGTTACCTTGCAATAAATGTTTCCCTGTATGATATGGGTTGCATCCCCATCAAAATCTCCAGAAACACGAGTCCAGATATATGGGTAAATGGGACAGTACATACATTTACCAGTTAAAAACCTTTCTCGTGGCTTCCTTGGGCAGCTAGAATTGTCAGCACTTGGCATCAAGTGACAAGTCCCAATTCTTTGAAAGTGAGTGCTTTCATTCCACATTATAATACAAAGGTTTGAAGCTGAAGAAGATATAAGTATTAGATCTCTTCCTCTAATGATAATCCCAACTGATACTGTCAACAGAATGTTTGAAAAAGTAGCGCAATACTCACTTGAATTATGTTAAGATTGTAAGAGAAAAGCTCAAATGTACTAAGGAGATTCCGATTGATTCTTAAACATGGTCCATTGAGACAGCCTGCCAAAGACAAAGCAGCGATCCTATACCAACCGCTTCTTCAATTCTAAGGTCATATGTAATAGATTTGTTTCCAGGTTACCAATAATCCTTGCAAGAACAGTAACCATCCTTAAAATGATGAAATCTATTAGCATCCCTCAAAATGATTTCCCTTCCAGTGACTTTTGCAATCAATTTGATTGCAGAATGACAATCACCACAAACCCGCAAATTTTTCATAACTCTAATTGGCATCCCTCCAGGCACTTTTAGGAGTCCATATGCTACAGCTAGTTTTTCACTATGATAACCCAGGCTATGTGTCTTCTCTTCCTCATCCACATCATGAAGCACAAAGCTACCGTCAGGACAGTAACCAGCTTCCCTTAACAATCCACCTAACTTCTCCAACATTTTCATGATAATAGGCTGCTCAGGGTGTCCCTCGCTGTCTCCCCCAGTGAACATATGTACCTTCTTCTCCACCTCAATCCAGCTACAGCCAGGCAATTTGACAACACTCTTATCTTTTATTTTTTCCCTAAGGTTTTCAACATCCCCCCATCTTCCTTTGGAGGCATACAAATTCGATAGCAGGACATAAGGCCCAGCATTTTTGGGCTCTAGCTTCGCAAGTTTCTTGACCGCAATTTCTGCCAAATCCAGCTTTATATGGGTTCTGCATGCACCTAACAGTGCACCCCATACAATAGCATCTGGTTCCATTGGCATCTTTTCTACTAGTTTCATTGCTTCACTTACCTGGCCTGCTCGGCCTAGCAAATCAACCATGCAAGCATAGTGTTCGATTCCTGGCTCCACTTGATACTTGTGCTTCATTGATTCAAAAAATTCAAGCCCTTGTTCCACCTTGCCGCTGTAGCTACAAGCTGTAAGAACTCCAACGAAGGTAACATCATCCGGCGGAATTCCAAAGGAGCACATGTCACGGAAAACATCTAAAGCTTCCTCTGCCAAACCATGCTGGGAATAACCCGTGATCATAGAGTTCCACATAACAACATCCTTTAAAGGAAACCTGTCAAAAATCTGTTTTGCTTTCACAAGATCACCACATTTAACATACATTGTGATCAACACCGAGGCAACATATAAATCTTGATCAAACTCCGATCTCACCAATTGGGCATGAACCTGCCTGCCATGATCAAGACTCGCTAGGTTGGCACACACAGAAAGAACACTGATCAACGAAGGGAAATTCAATGCAACCCCTTCTCTTTGCATCCTAGCAAACAAACCCAATGCTTCCAACTCGTACCCTTTCCTCTCATAAACCTTAATCATGGCACTCCAAGTCCCATCATCCCTCTCCCTCATTTCTTCAAACACCCTCCTCGCCTTATCCACCTCCCCATCAAGGCCAAACCCCATGATCATCTCATTACAAGCAATAACCGGCTTCTCCGGTGGCATTGCCTCAAAAATCTCACAAGCCTCCCTCATCCTCCCACTCCGTGTATACCCCATAAGCATTGCTGTCCAAGACACCTCATTCCTCTCTGGCATCACCTCAAACAACTTCCTCGCAACATCCACTCTCCCGTTCCGCGCATACCCGGCAACCATACTAGTCCAAGTCACCACATTCCTCCTCGGCATCTCATCGAACAAAGCTCGTGCCTCATCCAGACGCCCCACCTGACAATACCCACCAACCATAATCGTATACGCCACCACGTCCTTCATGGGCATCATATCAAACACCTTCTGTGCATCCTCAAAACGCCCACTTTGCAACAACCCACCAAGCATAACACTCCACGACACAACATTCTTATGCGGCATCTGCCAAAACAAGGACTCAGCTTCATCCACCATACCCTCTTGAACGTAACCTCGGACCATTGAGGTCCACGAAACGACGTTGCGTTCCGGCATGGTGTCGAAGACCCTCCTGGCTTCAACGACCATTCGGTTCTTGACGAACCCGGAAACGAGGGTGTTCCAGGAAACGGTGTTTCGTTGGGGCATCTGGTCGAACAGGTGGACTGCTTCGTTGGGGTGGCGGGATTGGAAGTACCCGGCGATGAGGGCGTTCCAGGAAGCGACGGAACGGTGCGTCTGGGGGGTTTCGTCGAACAGCTTGCGGGCGTGGGAGATTTGGCCGATACGCGAGTAGCGGGCAATGAGGGAGGTGGTGGCGGTGGTGCAGTGTTGTCGTGTGAAGGGTCGCATGGCGGTGAAACGACGTCGTTTGTATGGACGAAGAAGGGAAGTTGCATGACGGCGATGAGCGTTGTTGAAGAGAGTGTGCATGTGCGTGCGTTCCTTTACTTGCTTGTTACCTCTCGGTGTCCCTTTGATCTTAAGGAGTATCCGGATTTCAGATAGTTGCACTACCCAACGTACATATATAGTACATGGACGGATGACATTGACATTGACGTTGACGTTGAACGCGTTTCTACGTCACTTTGTGACTTTGGAGACAAATTCTCTATCTCTCTCTCCTTTTTTTCTTTTTATACAAATTAGCGAATTCGTTCCTCAAGAATACCATAAAGTAAATTTTTAAATTGATCTCACAATATCAAAAATTAGATATTTAATAGTTTTTATATGAAAATTATTAACGGTGTTAATGTGATTAATTAAAACAACATCATTTTATTTTCAATATAAAAAAGAAAAAAAATCTTCATCCCTCATTATTTTTCTTCCTTTATCTTCGTCATTCTCACCATCATTGACCTATGCCCTAACTCCCTTTTGATTTCTTCCCCTCTCTCACTCTTATGATACCATCATCATTCACAAATAAAAAACACAAAACACATTTATTAAAATCACCATTGCATAAGGTGTTCAGTTATCCATGTCCGAATTCCTGTTTTCATTGAATGGAATGAAAGTGATACGAAGATTTGGGAACATGATCGTTACGTGAGGAATCTTATCATCGCATAAGTCTTATGATTATTGAGTCGTACTAAATGCATAATTACATCATAAAATCCATTTCTAAATATAGTTCAATTTTCATTTCTAAAACCATAATAAATATGAATAACTCATTTTATAAACAAGTTTGAACCTCTGATTGTAATACAAAATATATCAAGTTGCTCTATATAAAGAAGCGTGAAAGCTATATCATTTTAAATACATAATAAATCATGATAATTAAAATACAAAATATATCTATATGGTCAGACCCTGTCTATTACCATTGGAGTACTATTCAAAATAACAAATACTTCACACCAAGGTGAAACTCACCCAACTGAAAAGCTACTAAGTTATGGGAGGAAGCTACTGGGTCTAAAGCAACAACTATATCTTAAGGAGAAAAGGAGGAAGAGGGTGAGTTATATTTTAAAACTCAATAAGTGGATCCTCATTACAACCATACATGGAATAAGAAGAAAGTACATAATAATAATGCAACATTCATAAATCATTTCCACTTATAATGCATAACACTATAAAAACACTAGTTAATAAGAAACATAAAAAACATATTTATTTCTCAAGGAATTATAAAAAAGAAAAACTATCCATCAACTGTAAGGTGATATTTAGTCCCTCGAGAACAAGAGCACCTATTTGAGATTTTAACGGTCCTCACGAACCACGTCCTTCATGGATTGATCTAGGTAAGGATAATTTGTCCCTCATGGGCACTTAGTATACTAAAGTTAACGATTTAACTATCGTTAACTCACAACTCCGTTCCTCTCGCTAATTCCTTCTAAAATCATACTATAGTCATAAAAGGGTTCTATGATTCTAAGCTCAACAAATCTCAATCCTCATTATCATAACCAAGTCTAAAATCATAGAATAAATCTTATAATACAATTTGAATCCCAAAAATGGTCTCATGCATTTCTTGAAACAATGATTTTCATGAGAATGTCAAGCAAAATCTCTAATTCTTGGAAAAACACATATAAGCTTCATATCATCTCAAACTCAAGTTCAAATCCTCTAAATACTTCATAATGCTAAAAAATATTAAAGTCATAGGATCAAACCCACTCATTTAGAAAGGTGGAATGTGAAGTACCAACACCTAGAGAGCTCTAGGAAGTGGGGATGGTACTAATATCTGCCATTAAAGCAACAAAACCAAAGATTAATCTATAACAATCTTTAAGCAACTCTAAAATAACTCTAGAATATTGGGAGAGCACCCCTTGACAACAATGAGAAAAAATAACACCCAACCCAAGAACGTAACATGAAAGGAAGGAGAGGAAGGGGACATAAACTAACATAAATCTTTTACCTTGAAGTTTGGAGGAGGTAGATTTAAGCGTGGTTGAGAGAAAGGGAGGAAAGGGTGGTATTTAGTGGGTTAAGGTTCTGTTTTGGGGATTTATGTTCCAATATTAAAGGAAAGGGTTTTAAATGGATTAGGGCTCAAAACCAAAACTATGTCATTTTGATATTGTTCCAACGTTAAGGACCCTTGCCTGGCGAACTCTTTGAGCTCTAGATCCATTTCAAAAGAAATGGCCTCGCTGGCGAGATATTCAACCTGGCTAGGTGAGCTTGACAAAATCAGGAGCCACCCTCAAGCAAAAAGAGGTCTCAGCTTGCGAGGGAGTTAGCTCGTCTGGTGAGCATACTGACAACAACAGATCTATTATGCATTTTCCAAGACTTTGGTGGTTCCGAAGCCTTTCGGGCAACACGGCAGGTGGGTCCCAAGGGACCCTAAAACTGTACTAGATCTGATTAAGGAGATGTGAACCTAAGGTATTACATACCCCCTTAAAACAATTATCAAGTGTTGAAAAGATTATGAAGTGTTTGATCTTAGGAGATTTGACAAAAGTTCTCAAACAATAATTTTATATATCAAATAGAAAAAAAATAATTATATATATATTGGAATACTGCTTCCTTTGAAATTTTCATGCAAAGTTTGTTTCACATTCATATTGCATGATAAGAAGTCCCAAAGTCTTCATGAAAAATTTGTTTGTCACTCACATGCAAAATTTTCTTATAGTTCTTTCAATTTATGAAAAATATCATAAATATACTATTAAAGTTACTCTATTAAAAAGTCTCTGTAAAAGTTATTTCCTTATCACATACATGATTGATAGCTTCAAACAAAATTAATTTTAAAACTCTCATGTAATTTTCTCCTTTATAATTTATTATACAACGCATCATATTTAGTGAACATGAAAATGTGAAAGGGACATTAAAACAATAAAAGAGAATAATTAGACAAAATTTGCGATTTTGATATTTTTTAACAGGTTTTATCACATGTTAACTGAAGTAAAAATTTTTAAAAAAATATTGATACATTCTTATAAAGAAATTGGTTGATGAAACTCACATTTTAATTTCATTCAAATTTGCTCCACGACAGATCACTATGGATGTACATTGATTATCGTTTATCAACATTTTCCTCCTAAAAGATTAAGATGAATCTAATCTCAAATAAATTTTATAAATAATAATATAACATGTTGGTTGGACATAAAATAATTATTTGATTGGTTTCTTTTCGAAATCGACCTAAGTTTAGGTCAAAGGGGATGGTTAGTTCAATAACCTTAATTAATCATATAAATCCATAAAAAAGTTGAAAGAGTTGATTGTTAGTTTTATGACAGATGGAGAAACCAAGAGACTCGTCCCTAAAAGTAAAACATATAAGAGAAAGGTAAAATTAAATATTATTAGGATCAATGATCGTTACTATCACACATGTTATATTGCATGATAAATTGTCTAATGAAGCACCACAAATTTAAGTCACAGAATACCAGAATATCATTTAGTACTTATATAATTGAAAGATAGTTTGATCATAGGATGAAGGTACTAAAGTCAATAAGATGATAGTTTGACCAGCATCTTCTACTTTTATTCTCATCGCTTCAATGTCACAGATCATTTGATCAAAGTTGTTTATGTGGTCTCGAATTAACTTTTCTCCTAAAAATTTAGATGTGTATAATCACTTTCTCTGGTAAAATTTGCTTGACAAGCTCTTTATACAATACTTTTCTTTGCAAACATTCCATATTGAATCGGCAGTCTTCTCATTAGACTCTCTTTAACACATGGTCTACATATTCACCACATATACCAAAAATGTAACCAAAATTTTTAAATACTTTGACATCAAAGTCTCATATCTAAAGAAGCATGTAAACCACATGTAAAAGCACATTTTCCCTACAACTTTGGCACTATATATATTAATTTAAGAGATTTGAAAATATATTTCGCTCATTCAAATACAAGACCCAAAAAAAAAAATTTGATTTGACTCGAATAAAGTGCAAAATATACTTCATATATGCATAATTGTAAATATTGACAAAAAAAAATTTAGTGCAACACCACAACACTGACACCATTTTTGTATGCACAATTGTAAATAGACTTAAGGATTTTTTAAATTTTAGTCCTTATAAATATGCATAATTTTGATTTTGGCCTCTCTAAAATTTTTGTTTTGATTTTGGTCTCTCATTTTTCATGATTATGTTTTTAGTCCCTTTTGTGTAAAATTCAATGTTAAAGTAATCATAAATTTATAAGGGCAAAAATAAAATTTTGGATATTTATAATGAATAAATACATATTTAAAAATATTATTTGGAATCAAAATTTGGAATGGCATGAATCGAAAGCAAAGAAAATGAAAAAAAGAGGATCAAAAATAAAAATTTTAAAGGGATCAAAACCAAATGACTGACATTTATAGATTAAAAATATATTTTAAGCCTTATAAATATCCTCCAAGAAACATATAATATATGTTAAAGTGAACTTCTTGGTCCTTGTTTGATTAAATGCACATCTATCTTGCACACACACACACACACATATATATATATATATATATATATATATATATATATATATGGGATTTAACCCAAGGTCCCACATTAAATAGAATTAGAAGTCTTACAAGTGTTTTGACTTATAAATATGAGCTTTATTTGTTGGGTTGAGATATTCTCCAAGAGTGGAAGTGATTCATTTGGGTGGTTTTTAGGAGATATCTGGTCCATGTGATGAAATATTTATAAGGATGACTTGTAACTTCAGATCATTCAAAAGTTATAGATGGTGAAAATTTTTTGAACTTCTTAATTACTGGGGCCATGGACGTAGACAATTTAAGGCTGAACAATATTAAATTTTGTCTCCTTTATGTTTTTTTTTCCTTGCATTGTTTGTGTTGTTTCCTCTAATGAGAAAGAGTTTGTTTTTGTATTTTTTAGCTTTCGCTGCCCACCATAAATATCCTTAAGCATTGATTAGGCTCTAATCCCATACTCTACTTGTTATATACTTATATATCATTCTTTACACTTTTTGGCAAACTAATAGGAGAGACAACATTATATATATATTATGAGTAAAGATCCATTTATACTAGATGTGAATTTTGGTGCACTTACACTCTTGAATAACTTTTTATAGGTATAAAATTTCATCAATCTGGCCAATTGTTGAATCGTGTGATATTGTCTTGACCAAGTATACCAAATTTCAAAAAAATTGGATATTGATAGATATATTATATAATAATCAAGAATTACATGCATTTTCAAAATTGCATTGTACATCCAAATAAAATAGGATGATGAAATATCAAATTATTTTGAAATTTTATAAAATTTTAAACACTTGGTCTATGTAGTGAGAATATATAATTCAACAGTTGAATTGATGAAATTCAATGTTGATAAAAAGCTATTCAATGGAGTAAGTATAGCAAGACTTACTCCTTAAATAAACAGATCCTTTCTCAAATCTATATATATATAATATCCATTTACACTAGGTGTAAATCTTGTACATTTACACCTTTCAATAACTGTTCATAAAAATTGAATTTAACTTATCCGACTATTGCATTATATGATATTATATGAATGATATAATTAAGTATTTCAAATTTCAAAAAATCCGATAACAATAAGTGTCGCAATTGGGTAACAAAAAATATTGAAAAAATACTTTTATGGAATCACTACCAAGGTTTATTAAGGAAAACTGTTGGGAAAATCTTTTTGAAAAAATATTTTAAACCAGACCTAAAATAAAGTAAGATTTAGACCTGTTTATGCACATGAAATGGTGGAGACTAAACCTCACGGCACCCCTGATACATCCGTCCTAAACAGTTACCAAAAGTTAATTGTGCAAATTAGAATAACTCAAAGCATATAAAATTTACCCAAAAAGATAAAAAAATATGATATTTACAAATAAATGAAAAAATCAAATTAAAATATTTACAAATAGAGAAAAAAAATAACAATAATTAAGGACAAAATTATGAAAATTTAAAGTTTGACTTGACAAGGAATACCCGCTTCTATGTATCCTCTGGTACAATGAAGAACTCAAAGCCACATAGTTCTATAGAAAATAATTGTGAGATGATTGATTTTATTTTTAAAAAAGGACTCTCAAATATCAAGCTATCACAGCTAAGATATTCTTGGAATATATTCATAAACCGTCACGGCTAAAATAAATTTATTATGAAAAAGAAGAATTATTGATCCATTGTAATTTATTTTTTTACATCAAAAGGGACAAGAGCAATTTTTCAAGATATTAAAAAAATCTAGCCTACCAAAACCGTAATCCAAACATCTTTATTTGTTTTTTTTTAATTCCTTTGATAAAAAGAACAAACAAAATAACAAAGTTAGTCCAATAAGTTTTTTGTTTTTTTAGAAAATGACTCTATACTATCAAACCCAAGAAAAAATGATACCTGATCCCAACACCAAACAGGCATAACCAAAAAAATAACGGCAAGACATTTCTAAAAAATAAAAACATGAACCTTATAGGCCCAAAATGATAACTCAAACAAAATATCCACAAGAAATATTGACGCAAAGGAAAAAATAATAGTAAATAAATAAAAGGACATCCTAAATCTAATGCTTTTTCAAAGACACAACAAGTTGGTTGAGGTTAGGGATTTGGTTTTTATTTTGGGGAAAAAGAGGATGGGTTTTGCTGCACGGAGAGATGGCCATCGATGGTAGAAGGAGGCCGGTGGTTGGGAGGGAGGCTGCATAGAGAAAGAAAGTGAGGAAAGAAGAGAAAGAAGGAGGCCGCGGTGGTGCACCGCAACCAAAGCCCGACAACGAAGCGAGGAAGGGAAGCACGAAGTGGCCCAGCGCAAGGGAAAAGGGCAGCTCCACCGTGGCTTGCACGATGTGGTGATGGCGACGGAAAGCAGAGGTGGTGGCTCGCGATTGAGGGTGATGACCCGTCTCCGCGACTCACGCGCGTCATTGATGAGGAAAGGGTAGATTATGATGCAGCGGAGAGGAAGGGAGGAAGCGGTGGAACACGATGATGAGAAGGGGTGAGCATAGCGGCATCCTGGAGGAGGGATGGTGGTGGTGGTGGTGGTCGTGGTTGTAGTGGTTTAGGGTTTAAGTGATGATGATGGTGGTGGTGGTGGTACGTGGAGCTGATGAAGAGAGAGGAGACCGGTGGTAGGTGGCAATGGTGGTAGCCTCCTCCTCCTTTTTTTTCTGTTTCTGATTTTTTATTTAAAAAAAAAGGTTTAGATCTGTGTTTGATTCTGGTTGAGATTTGTGTGGGTTGAGACGGGTTGTTGATAATTTTGAATTGTATGGATTGAATTTGTTTTTTGGTTCTGATTGGCTATTGATTGGTTTCTAATTTTGTCTGTAATTTGTGAGTTGCTTGTGGTTGAGATGAGGCGAGATGAAGATGGTTTGTCTTGTGTTTGATTGGTGTTGCTATGGTTGGATTTATGGTTGTGGAAACAAAACGGTATGTGTTAGTGTATGTGTGATTTGTGGCCAGAATGGGAGAGCTGTTGTGTGGGTGCGTATGTGATATGTGATATTGGGGGAATGTTAAAATCAGGCAAATAACAAGCAGGAGAGTAACCATACCACAGTTGCTTTCTTCTGTTTTCTCTTTCAGCTTAATTTCCAGAACTCTTTTTCAACTTCATCCCCAATACTTTTTTTTTCTTTTCTAAAAAGAGAGTAGTAGGGAGAAGATGAAGATGATCATCCCTCTGTTTCTCTGAATCTTGATTTTCTTTATACACAGTTGTAGGTTGAGTTTTAGATCTGGTAGGTGAAACTTGTGATATGATTGAAGAAATTTCATCCCCAATTCCTGTTGATTTTAGGGGATTTGATTTGTCGTTCTTTATGAAATTTTCGCTATTTGTTCGGCGATCCTCTTCCCTTCCACCTTGTTTTCTTTCTTTTTTTTTTTGTTTCTAAAAGAAAACTGAATAGAAATGGTGCTCAGACGGTGCTCATCTCTTTTTTTTTTTATTAGAAAAAGACAAAAGGAAAAACAATGGCCAAAAGCAACATTTATTATTATTATTATTATTATTTTTTAAGATAGAGACGGAAATCGGTGCACGCACCTCATCCCTTTGTTTCTTTTCCCTTTTTATTTTTGGAAAGAAAACAAAATTGCAATCGTTACAGCAACGTGCCCTTTTTTTTCAAGGGTAACTTACCACGGGCCAAAAGCAAGGTGTCATATTATTATTGTGATTTTTTTAAACTTTAATAAAAAAATTGGGTGCTGACAATAGGTATTTATTCTAATAATTGATATTTACTAGTATTTTCAAAAATATATTATCCATCAAATTAAAATAATATGATGAAATATCAAATCATTTTTAAATTATATGAAAGTTAATATATTTGATTTACTCAATAAGAATTTTAAATTCAACGGTTAAATTAATGAAATTTTATACCTATAAAAATTATTGACAGAGAATAGATAAGAGCGAAATAAATTAGAAAAGTAATTAGAGAAATATAGGGGATTAATGAGTTGATTATATGTTGTGAAATAGCGGGTCCAAAAAGAAATAAACATAGTAGCGCAAAATAATTATGTGGAAGCGTAAAATAAATGACACCGGGATTTATGTGGTTCGGCTTAAAGCCTACGTCCACAGGCAAAAGCAACAATCAAATATTTCACTTTAGAAATATGATGGAGATACAAAATATGGACACACTCCACTTAACTCAAATCTCAAATACACCCAGAATACCTCATAGTATTTATCTCACTGGTGTATACTCTCAATTCACAAAAGAGAAGAATTTATATGGAACAAATAGTTCTACTCTATTATGAAATGAGGAGATGATTATTGTTTCTCCATTGTTGATTTGATGCTCATTGAAGTGTTGTAGAATGTTGCTCTATTTATAGAGTTTCAGGTGCCAAAATTTCAATGGTTTTTAGTGTGCTTGCTGCATGTCAACTCCGATTAATGCAGAAAAAACATATGGACTTTCTTGTTCATAACTTTTAAAAAACAAGGCCACATGTTACTTGCTGCACAAGCTACACTTAAAGAAAATTTTGTTGCTTTCATGCTTCCACATGCATTTAATGCTCTTGTTGCCACGAAAGAAGACTTTGATTTATTTGCAATCAAAAGTCAAGCTACCAAGTTTGACAAATCTCCACCTTAGCTTAATTTTTTTTTTATAGATTCAAATTATCAAAGTCGTGTTTTCCAGGTATGCCCATACGGGCAAACTCACATATTGTGAATGCCAACTAAGTCCAAGCAATACTTGAACTTAGCATTAATGATAGACTTTATTAACATATCAGCTGGATTGTAAGGTACCAATCTTTTTCATTGCAATGGCACCTTGAGAAATAATTTCCCAAATGAAGTGATATTGACGTCAATATATTTGGTTCTTTCATGATACATTTAATTTTTGGTCAAATGTATGGCACTTTGACTATCACAATAAATAGTTGTAATATCTTGTTCCAAGCTCAAATTGCCTACCAAACTTCTAAGCCAAATAACTTCCTTCACCGCTTCTCCTGCTATGTATTCGGCTTTTGTAGTAGATAATGCAATAGTAGACTGTAAAGTTACTTTCCAACTAATTGCACTACTCGAAAGCTTGAAGACGTATCCTGCAGAGATCTTTTTGTCAACATCTCCAAGCATAATTAGAGTCAACATAACTAATAACACTACCACCAGTGTTAGAACTCCTGTCATATACTAAGCCAACATTCAGTACCTCGAAGATATTGAAGTATCCATTTCACTGCCCCAATGCATCTTTCCAGGATGCCCCATATATCTACTAACAACACTAATGGCATGTGAAATATATGGTCGAGTACATACCACAACATACATGATTCTTCCAACTACACTAGCATAAGAAACATGTGACATTTGTTCCTCCTCTTCAACAAACTGTGGTGAATATGCGGCAAATAATTTGAAATGGCTGCCAAAGGAGTACTCAGGCTTTGTATCTTGCATTCCAAATCACTCAAGCACTTTTTCAATATACTTCTTTTGAGACAAATATAATTTGTCAGCACGTGAATCTCTGTAAATTTCTATACCAAAAATCTTCTTATAGCTGCATCCAAGTCTTTCATTTCAAATTCACCATTGAGTTGCTCATTTAGCTTCTTGATCTCAAACATACTTTTAGCAGCAATGAGCATGTAATCAATATAGAGAAACAAATAGACAATGAACCATCTAAGAGCTTCATGTGGTAAACACAACAGTCATAGTCACTCCTTGAGTAACCATTACTTAACATAAAAGCATCAAATCTCTTATACCATTGGTGAGGAGATTCTTTAAGCCATATAACGACTTCTTCAAGAGATATACATGATCCTCCTTGCCTTGAATAGTGAAACCTTTTGGTTGCTGCGTGTAGATTTGTTCTTCAAGCTCACCATGAAGAAAAGCTATCTTGACATCGACCTATTCAAGTTCTAAGTCAAATAGTGCAACCATAGCGAGCAACACATGAATGGAGCTATGTCTCACAACAGGAGAGAATACTTCATTAAAGTCTATTCTTTCCCTTTGGCTAAAACCTTTTGCAACTAAACGTGTTTTGTACCGAGCCGATTCAACTCCAAGGGATCCTTCCTTTTCTTGAAGATCCATTTGCAACCAACAACTTTATGTCCTTTAGACGGTTTCACCAACTCTCAAGTCTAATTCTTATGAAGAGACTCCATCTCTTCACTCATCGCAGTAATCCATTGTGCAGACTCTTCTCGAGATAACCTCATGATATGTGGTAGGATCTTCTGATTCCATATCCTCTACCACTGATAATGCAAAAGAGACTATATCTGCATGATCATACCTCTGTGGTGGTTTTGCTTGCCTATTTTCTCTGTCTCTAGTAAGGTTGTAATTCTACAATTGCTGTCGTGCATCTATAGGATCAACAGTATCTTGTTCTTCTTCTTGAATGGACTGATCAGAGGCATCTTCTTCCATATGCTTTGGTGGTTCAGTTTTAAACTCCACCTGTTTGCTAGCATCTTGGTCTTTCTGCATCGCCAACCTCCTTTTCGGATGAAGCATGGATGATTCATTGAACTTGACATATTTGCTGATTATGAATTTGGATGACTTAGGTTCTGTATACCATAATCTATAACCTTTCACCCCAGTTTAATATCTTAGAAATATGCATTTTAGTGCCCTTCGCTCAAGCTTTTCATTATCAATATGAGCATATGCAGGACAACCAAAAAATCTCATATTCGAGTAATCGCAGAGCGTTGACCATACCTCAATAGAGTCTTCAAATCGATCGCAGTTAATAGAGACCCATTCACCAAATAGCAAGTCATATTAACAACTTCAGCCCAAACCTTTTTAAACCACCATTAAAGAGTATACAATGAGCCCTCTCCAAAAGAGTTCTGTTCATACGTTATGCTACTCCATTTTGTTGTGGAGTCTTTTGCACAGGCGATGTCTTACTATGCCTTCATTTTCATAGAACTCATTGAACTGACCTCCACAAAACTCCAAACCATTATCTATGGAGGCACTTGATTTCTTGCCGACCTGGTTCTCAATAAGCGTTTTCCATTTCTTAAAAGTATGGAACACATTATTCTTGTGTTTCAGAAAATAAACTCATACCTTCCTCGAGAAATCATCAATGAATGTCAATAAGTATCTAGCACCACCTTTTGACGGAACAAGTGCAGAGCCCCATAGTCAGAGTGGATGTAATCCACTATGCCCTTAGTCCTGTGGATAGTAGTGCTGAATTTGACTCTGGTTCGCTTCCCATAAACATAGTGTTCACAAAAGTCAAGCTTCCCAATTTTGAGATCACCTAACAAGCCGTACTTGCTCAAAATTAACGTTCCTGTTTCACTCATATGCCGTAGATGCATATGCCACAAATGAGTAGTTTCTGAATCTGAATCAGATGAAGATGATATTGAGGCAGCACCAACAATTGTACTTCCTTGAAGTAAATAAAGGTTGTTGACCAACTTGCCTTTGGTTACAATAAGAACACCTTTGGAGATTTTTAAAACTCCACCTTCAGCAAAATACTTATAACCTTGAGAATCGAAGACATCCAAGGATATAATATTTTTCAAGTCTGGTATGTACCGAACATCAGTAACGTTCTCACAACTCCATCATGCATCTTAATTAGGACAGCTCCAATGCCAATGACCTTACAGGGCATATCATTCCCCATAAGGACAACACCACCATCTATTGACCGGAAAGTTGTAAAGCAATCCCAGTTCCAACACATGTGGTGGGAACAGCAGAAATCAAGCATCCAAGTATCACCAATTGAACTGGTTAATGCCAATAACATTAGTAGTACTTTCAACAACATTTGCTCATCACTTGAATCTTTGTCCTTTTTGTCTTTGAGCCTTGGACATTCTGCTCTCCAATGCCCTTCCTTCTTACAATATCGGCACCTGCCTTTATGATGTCTAGACTTAGATCTAGACTTTCCTCTGCTACTACTCGATCCAATCTCCTTTGTCCTCCCTTCTGACAACCAAGCCAGATGTAGTATCATCACGCAGTATCATGCTCCATTTTGTCATGACTTAAAATGCTGATTTAACTTCATCAATTTTGAGGCTTTCACGACTATATATGATCGTTTCATGAAAGTGCTTGCAGGAAGGAGGTAATGAACAAAGCAACATCATTGCTTGTTGCTCACTTGAAAATGTCTCGTCCATATTTTTCAAATCTGTGACGAGTGGTGTGAATTTAGCTATGTGAGACCGGATTGATGTCCCTTCTGCCATACGGAGCATGTCAGAAGTTGCAAAACACCGAGACGATTAGCCGTCTTAGTCATATATAATGACTCCAACTTAGTCCACAACGATTTAGCTGTTTTTTATGAAAGGACTTCCTGAGCACATTGTCTGTAATGCATCACTGAATAATAGAAAGAGCCTTTTGGTCGACATCTTCCATTCAGAATCCTTCATTGTCTCAGGCTTTTTTTCCTTGCAAGAAAGTGCTATTTTTACACTTTGCTGTACAAGAACAATCATCATACGGACCTTCCACATGCTGAAATTGATGCGCCCATTAAACTGAATATCAAATTTTGTAGTAGATATTTTTTAAACAAATTAGCTTAGAACTCTATAAAAGCTCTTATACAGTTTGTTGTGAAATGGCGGACCAAAAGAAACAAACAGAGTATATCAAAATAATTATGTGGAAGCATAAAATAAATGACACCAGAAACTTATGTGGTTAAGCTAAAGCCTACGTCCATGGGTAAATGCGACAATCAAATATTTCACTTTAGAAATATGATGGAGATACAAAATGTGGACACACTCCACTCAACCCAAATATCAAATATACATAGAATACCTCACAGTATTTATCTTACTAGTATATGCTTTCAACTCATAAAAGAGAAGAATTTATATGGAACAAATAATTCTACTCTATTACAAAATGAGGAGATGATTATTGTTTCTCCATTGTTGATCTGATGCTCATTGAAGTGCTGTAGAATGTTGCTCTATTTATAGAGTTTCAGGTGCCAAAATTTCAATGGTTTTCAGTGTGCTTGCTGCATGAATTCAACTCCAATTAATGCACTGAAAAAACATATGGACTTTCTTATTCATAACTTTTGAAAAACAAGGCCACATGTCACTTGCTGCACATGCTACACTTAAAGAAAATTTTGTTGCTTTTATGCTTCCACATGCATTTAATGCTCTTGCTGCAAGAAGACTTTGATTTATTTGGAATCAAAAGTAAAGCCACCAAGTTTGACATTATAGAAAGAGAATAAATGAGTTGATTATGGCCATAAGATTTTGTTGAAATAAATAGACAGGATTGAGAACAACATATATATATATATATATATATATATATATATATATATATATATATATGGAGATTGTTAACCTTTACACTTTCATGTGGAGGTTAGCAAATTACACATTCAAGTTTTGACCAAAAACCCATCCCTCTTTTGTGTAGAATAAGTTATAATTTTAGATAATTTTATAATATTTTATCCACATTAGTTATTATTTTAATTTTTTTCTCTCACTTTATTAATATGCACTCTCCACTATTTCTCTCAACTCAAATATATATATATATTGTCTTTTCTATTTTTAATTTATATTACTGATCCAGTCAAAAAAATTACGTAACTAATGTATAAAAATTCTAATATTATTAGCTATACTATGGATAGCTATATTCTAGTACTAATTCAATAAAATATTTTTTATACAAATTTGTAAATAATTGAATAAATACTATTTTATTCTTTTGTGAAAATGACTCACAATTGATACACTTATAATTGATGATGATTAAAAATAACATGTTAAAAACCAGTACCCAAGATGAACATTTTATTTGGTGGCACCGCGATAGTAAAATAAAAAAAATTAGTTTGCTGAAAATAATTTCATTTTATCTAAAGAAAATGGAAAATAATAAGAAAATTTAAAGAAAATAGAAAATAATAAGAAAATTTAAAGTGGTAATTAAAATGAGAGAGAACTTGAAAGAATATTTAAGAAGTGAGAGAAAGAGTTGAAACAATAATTAATGTATACAAATGAAAATAATCCCATATATATATATAGAAAATGTGGGAATAATTAATATTCATTTGTATATTTGCCTGCAATATTATTTGTTTACATGTGTATACAATGTACAATGCCCCGTAAAGTGCTGAGAATAGATACACCTCTCTCTCCTACCTTTTACTATCATATATATCAAAATGTTAGCACAAAAAGGGCAAAAAGAAAGTTAATTGCCATAACTACATTTTTTTTTTGTGTGTGAAATTAAGAAAAGTCCGTATAGCCAGAGACAAAACTCACGTCTATCAGTTATATTAGTCATTGTTTTTTACTGTAGACACCCTCCTTTTACCAACAAAGAATATGTGATGAAGGCTAGTTATGGCATCACCGAGGAACAATGGTGGGAACCACGCCACTGATAAGGTCACTTCCAGACACATAAGTGGACATGTTTTGGTCCTCCCTTGACACATTGGTTGCTGATACTGATGCTGTTGCTGATGAAGATGATGGTGCCATTTTGCCAGAACTATCCGAGGTAACATCTGAGAAGCTTGTCTCAGTCTCTGGAAACATTGCAATGATGTCTTCCAGTTCCCTCACCACATCCAACATTGATGGTCTCTCCTCTGGACTGTCTTGGCAACAACTGAGGGCCAGGCTCAGGAACTTGTCTAAGCAATCAGATGGATAGAACCCCATCCTGCTGTCTATGATGGAATCTATTGTGCCTGAATGGCGAGCCACATTAACCTGACACATTGATGTTTGTGTGGCATTGTTAATAACGGTTTGTTTAATCACATAAAAATAATGTTGTGTGACATTGTTAATAATGGTTTGTTTAATCGGTATTTCTTTCTGAGGACAGGTATTATTGGTCCCCATATCATGTCTCATTCCATGTCCTACCAATTGTTTCTTGCCATATGGAAGATAGGCATTTAACGGCACTTAAAATTTATAATTAGTTACTAAATATATATTACTTATCTTTCGGGTCGCTAAAAGTGATTGAGGACAGTAAAAGAGGTATGAGTTATGAACATGTGATTTCCATCCTTCATTCTACATGGTATGCGAATAAATCTTACATGTGAGAAGAATTCAAATGTTTCTTTTTGTGTACATCGTGCTGGCACTATACTATACTAAAATTTTGCTTATTAATATATTTTTATTCTTACTTATGACCCTTATTTTTAATTTATTACCTATATATATACATATATGTGAAGTTTTATTTTAGTCCTTATACATGGAAATATTTTCAATGTTTTTGCTATTGTGACATTGTATTAGAATTATAACACACAAGAAATATCAAATAAAAACTGAATGTCAACTATAGAAATAAAAAATTTATTTTTAATCCCTGACAGATGAACTTCATTTTTAATATAATCCTTATAAGTAAGACTTATTTTCAATTTAGTTCATATATACTTTATAGGACCAAATTTTGGTGATCTGATCTAAGGCATTGTGAAATATTACAGTTAATTGAAATGTTTTTAATTTTTATGAATTGATAATATAAAAATGTTTTATACAGTTATCCAATTATTCTTTCATTTGAATTATTTTTAAAATAATTGATATAAAAATCAACTATCATAACTAATATGGGCAGTATATGATTGAAAAACTGTGTAAAAATCTTTTATACTATTAGTATATAGAAATTAAATTCAATTGGAATTGAAATAGTTACCTCGCGGACAATGTTTTTCCCATGTGATATTGGTTTCATGCCTGTTATAAGCTCCAGGTACACAATTCCGAGGCTATAGACATCACATTTGTCAGTCAACTTATGTGTCAACAAATATTCTGGGTCCAGGTAACCCTGCCGCCAAATTACAAATGAATAATCAGATCACTGCATTGCTTTTAAGCAGTGTTAGAAATAAGAAATGTTAATATATATCACTGAAGAATAATTGAACCACCCTCAAGTATCAATTAAGAGTTTACTAGTAGGCATGACAAAATGATACCAAAATTGCATAAAGGGTATCTTTCAATTGCATAGTTTTTGTAACAAGAAAAAACATTGGAATTGAAAACCATTACTAAATTATATTTGTACAAACTTACTGGTGTTCCCTTCACAACTGTTGACACATATCTAGGACCAGTTCCTTCTTCCTCTAGGGATGGTGCAAGCCTTGACAGTCCAAAATCAGCCACTTTAGCAGTGAACTTGGAGTCCAAAAGTATGTTGCTGGCTTTGATATCTCTGTGGAATATAGGAGGGTTAGCCTCTGTATGCAGATAGAGTATGCCTTTGGCTGCACCCATTGCAATTCTCAACCTCACACCAAAATTCAGGCTTCCCTTCCTTTTTTTACCTGCCACATCATAGAATTCGTTATCTTAGAGCATATCTTAATATGCACCAATTAGGACATCAATAATTGAGAATCGTGGTGCAATGTTGCTGTTATTAGTCATTGCCTTTCCTTTCCCTCATGCAACTTTCTTCCTTTTAGCTTCAATCTTCTATACTTAATAGGATAGAATGACTTCACTACCATGCATTATGTGATCATGAATAATTAGAGAATTATCATGCTGATTGAAGTTATAAATGTGTTGAAATTGAAATACACCGGCAAATGTGTACCAACCACACAAAAAATCTATTTACCTTACACAAATCCTAAACATTTAACGAAAAAGATATTCAAAATTGCATGAGCAGATACAATATTTTTGCAAATGAAACTGACGGCAGAATTCATGAAGAAGGAGTCAATTTGCACAAATAAAATAAAGTTTTATGTATCTATTTTAATACTAAAAATTCCCACTATTTCTTACCAGAAATCCAGTCCCTCAGGGTGCCATTGGGCATGAATTCATAAACAAGCATCTGTACCAGCAGAAAAAGTATTTGAGAACAATATTGTTGTCAAGCCAATATAGCAAAAAACTTCTGTCTAAATCAAAGATTAAATATGTCAGTTACAAAGATAATCTTCAAAACATTTGTCTAATATAATATCAACAGTTGTGTCATGTTAACATTTTTTACTTAAAAGCTAGGTGAATGTTTGTATTACACTACGGCATTATTTAATCATTATGCAGATTTATGCAGAACAAATTCTTCATCAAACTTGTTTGAAGAAGATAATAAGATATAGATGTCTAAAGTGCAGCTACAATAAGTTATTTACCTGCTCCCCTTCTTCATTACAGAATCCAATCAATTGGACAAGATTTCGATGATGTATCCTTGACAAGAGCTCAATCTCAGTTAAAAACTCCTTTTGGCCTTGTAAGGAACCTTCTTCTGCTCGCTTTATCGCCACAAATGTTTCATCAGATAAAACGCCCTTATATACATTCCCATAACCCCCTTCGCCAACTTTCATTGAGCTGTCAAACTTGTCTGTCGCAAGCGACAATTCTTTAAAAGTAAATGCTTTGATGCCATCTATTTTGATGGATATATTTGTGGCTGCAAAAAGAAATAAGCATTTGAATCTCTTTCTTCAATGATAATCCAAAATGACACTGTCAGCAGAAAGCTTTAGAATCCTTACACACACGCTTCCTTGAAAGCCTGTTCTGGTATTTGACATGTCTTTTAGTGATCAGGACAAAGATTAATGCAGATACTGCTACAACACAAGCAACACCTGCTGCTATAGCAGCAACTATTATGCCCGTGCTAGTTTTTCTCCCCCTGATTCAATAATTACTAGGGCAGAAAAAAACGAAAGTTAAATTAGAGAAACTCAACAAAGTTACTCAATTCTGAATAACTGAAAATCCACATCAGTTGTGATATGTACTCCATCTGAGTCATCAACAAAATGCTAATTCTAGGCAGGAACAAAGCAAATTACTTCTGCATTTACATTTATCTTTTGTGGATCAAGATAAACACCCCCCTACCTCTCTCGCTTTTTATTGAACTTTTTTTAACATAAGGATTGGTTTGGACTTAAGAGGAGAGATACCATCATCATAGCAGTGCACAAATATAAAGAGGTACACAAACAGGTACATATCTTCTCCTTGTATACGAACAAAATGGCACAAAACAAAAGGAATATACTATAAAGAAAACCTTCAGATTAACATTTTCAAGCAACATCTCAGATCAAATCAGATTTCCAAATTCCAATTGTCAACATCTCATATAAGCAGCAGTATACAAAAAAACAGAGAACTTATAATAATATGAATTATGTCCATTCACAATAACAAAAATACGGCATGTGCAATTTCACTGCATTATGCATTTTACATTGCCAATCACTTCTACAAGCAGCAAAAGAAATTTCTTTTAGATTTTTAACTAAACAGTAAATACAATTGATGGGATGCAATAATATCGACATAGTTAATTTGGTGTAAATTTGTAATGCACTGTATAGGACAAGATAAAATAATAAAATGTGGAGATTAAGAAACTCACTATTTGCATAAGGTCCAAGAAGAGTGAAATTCAGGAGTTCATATGGTCCAAAAAAATCATTTGGAGGAAACTTCCATGATGTAAATAAGCCTTGAATGCGACGGACCTCACTTGTATTGAACACATGGGAAACATTGTTTGAGGGGAAAATTTTCAAATACATTCTAAGGCGAGGTCCCTCTTCCCAAGCATATGTATCTATTGATAATTGATAGAGGTCTAAGTTTAAGGAATCAGTTATATATGACTCAAATTGAGTTCTATAGGGAGGAAAGTAAGAAAAACTAGGACTTTTCAGCCTGTATCCAATTCTCAGAGGTGCTGCACAAAAGCAAGGAAGAGGGAAGAAGGGACATATTCAAAGAAACCATCCTCCGGACAAGCTTGAGCTGGACAAACAATTTTAGACTTTGTTAAGTCATTGCCTGCTTCTTCTCCATCAGGTCCACAGTACTGAACAATATTTTTTATGTTAGAATTCTTGCAGATAGGATTGCCAGAAAGCCTTCAAGGGAAAAAGAAAGAAATAGTAAGAAATTTATGCCCCAAACATAATTGTGCAAATATTTTCATAAAAACCATGAATCACTGAAAATAAAACTAAGAGATGTAATCAATTGTAAAATGAGTAGCAGAGGAGTTCTTAGAATGAAATGATCTTCAAAAGTCCAACTGAGTGCCAAACAAGACCATGCATGCATCCTAGCTTCCAGTGGCCATTGCTTTGCATCACAGTAAAAAGTCATAATTTCTCTGTGGACTGTTCGACATTGTTTTTAAGGTCACATTCCACCCTTTGCATCAGCCTTCTAACATTTAAAAAAAATTAGTCCTAGCTGTTAGGCAAAGAATCTATGATTAAAAGACTTTTAAAATTGAGCTCCTCCTAGTTGAAATGTCGTTCAAGCCTTAGCTGAACAGACATACTGCTCATAAGGATACCAAAAAAGCTTATGTCATAAATAACTTCATGACAACCTCATAAGTCAAGATGCAGCAATAGGATAGCTTTTGTTGTCATTATTTTTAGATTGAATTTTCAAAAAGATTTGCTCCATTCCTATCTATTGCTGCTTGTTGAGACTGTCCTAAGGTAGAGTGTCACCTCAACTCTCTTCTGTATCCTACTACAATGCAGTAATAAAAGATGGTCCGGCAGTGGTGTTCAGGGGGTACAACTGTCTTTATTATATACTTTTTGTCTTGTCCCCATGTTTCCAAATAAAATACAGAGACAGTCGTCATGTTTTGTACTTCACAACCAGACACAATACAGAGACACAGTTTTTTATGTCTCTGTCTCTACTATCTCTCCTATCTCTGTAAACCAAACACTATCTAAGTAGCTAGAGACTCAATTGTGCTCCATCAATCAATTTGCTTCTTTAACATGTAGCTATCCATGACTGCTGAGTATTACACTGGATCTAAATTTTTAAGTAACATCTAACAACTACTACACCACTCTTATGAGAAAACATTATCTTAAATGTTAGATCAGACCCACATGACATAAAAATGAAACGGGAATTTATGCAATATTATAAACATGAATTGACCAGAAAGTGAATCAGTTCATTTGGTTGCATGGAATGTCTTACAGATAAATATTCCATGAGAATACCTCAAGGTAACATTTGCTGGGGGGTTCAAATTTCCCAAAATGTTTGAAAGCAAGTTCTTTCTGAGATCACTGCATAGATAGGACAAATATAATGGAATCACTTAGGAAACATCATAATCAAAATCCAATCCATCATCTCAAAGCAGTAAAGTCCTAGTCACATTAGATAAGTTTGATTAAAAGAATCAATGTTCTTAGAGACTGAAGTAGTAATTCGGATGCAAAAGTTACATTTTAAGTTTAGCACTCCTACTGAAGGCCATGTTCTGCCATATGCCTGCAGGGATGGATCCAGACAATAAATTGTTCTCAAGTGACCTGTGATTAACGACAAAAGAAAAACATCAAACCAGTCTGCAAAGAATTTCGGTTGTATGAATGTCTCACTGTATTCTAGATGGGAACTTGCTTCTCATAAACATAGTTCTATTTGAGAAATTCAAGATATTGTTATGTAATAAGTATAAATATTATGTGAAGTACAGGTTGATGAGTATCTTCTCACAGTTTTTGAAGATGAGGCAGATTTGAGAAGCTCTGAGGAATAGATCCATTGAGATTATTGTTAGACAAATCACTGCAACAGCAAGAAAATTACATCAGACTCAAATTGGTCAAAGCTAGCATGAAGATGAATAGACATTGCAAAGTAGACAAAAAAAAACCCAGAAACATAATGGATACAAAAAATAGAAATGAAATTTGCTATTCACATACATGGTGGTCATATTGTCTGAAAGTTTATTTGATGGCAAGCGTCCAGTAAGATGATTCCAGCTCAGATCTCTACAACATGAACCATCACAAATTAGTGGTAGCCCAAACAGGAGAAATAAATGATTCCAATGTCATTAGGCACAATATGAAGCAAAACTACAAGATATACTTAAACTTACAAATAGCTAAGATTGGCTATTGAACTCAAATCAGGAACAGCTCCTTGCAGACTGCAGTTTCTTAGACTTCTGCTAAGTCAAAGAGTAAACATTAGCTCAAAAAACAGAAGATCATAGTTATCTTCTTGAATTCATAATTGAAAACTAAATGCTAAGTTTTTGTGACTTCATATCGTGCTTGAGCTTGAGCTTGAAGCCCAAAGCATGTGGCTTTTAACATACTTCCAAGTTCCAAAACATAACTTTACATGAAAGCTCTTAGGCCATGAAGCATAAGAAGACAAAGACTGCCTATCTTATATCAAAACTTCTATTCAAGGAAGTGTTTGGCTGAGGGGTAAAAATTTTTTTTTCGGGGTGGGAATTTTTCATGAATAAGCTTCATATGTAACTCATCCATGAAAATTTTCCTAATATATGTTTGTCCCTTAACCAAATATATCCTAAGAATGAGAAAATTAAGGATAGAATAGCAGACCACATGACTAAAAAGCGGTTGGATGCCGTGTTAAAGAGTACTTACAGTTTTACTAGCTTGGATAAGTTTGCATAACTAGGAGGAATTCCATTCCCACTGAAATTATTGTTATCAAGTTGGCTGTAAGGGAAATCAAACAGATGCATGTCAACTTCAGTAATAAAGAAGTTAATAAATGCTACAAATTGAAAACATATGAAAGCAGAACATACAGTATGCGCAATCCTTTAAGCATGGAGAATTCTGATGGAAGATAGCCAGATAAGTTGTTGTTGTCCACAAGCCTGTATAGTCATTTCAACAAGCAGACACTGTGAAAACTCGAAAACATTTTTCGACTCAGGAGGCATCCTAGGATGCAAATAAAATTTTAAACCTACAAAGGAAATGTTAAAAAAAAATGGCTTCAATACTCACAGGTGGATAAGATTGGATAGCTTTGAAAGTTGGGGTGGAAGTTGACCACTAAATGAGTTGTTGTTCATGTGGCTGCAAAGATACAAAACAAATCAGATAAAGTAAAAGTACCAAATCCAGTTTCAAGTTCAGTTGATGAAGCATTTGGCTTGGAGATCCACTCACAGGTGTCTAACATTGATCATGTTGGCAAATGACTCTGGGATTGGACCTGACAACTGGTTTTCATCAACTTGGAATCTATTCAAGTGGGAAAGATTTCCAAGCTCATCTGGTAAACTACCAGATAAACTATTGCCATTCAGAAGCCTGCATAGACAATAAATCAGAATAATAACAAATATCACAGAAGAAAAGAAAAATAATATATAGTTTTTAACAGAAAAAGTAGCTTTTATTTCACCAAAATCTTCCATGTATACTCAGCAAATATGATCCATCTTCTTAAAACAAAAACTTGATGATGTCAATTATAATAATTCAGATTCTTTGGTAAAGTTCTTACAAGAGTCTCAATGATGTAATGCTCCCAATCTCCTTTGGTACTGTGCCTGTCAGATTATTCCACATGAAATCCCTTCAAGCATAAAACAATGAAGATATTAGCGTGACATAACATATTACCAGGAACTCATCTGATTCATTTTCTTTTTCAGAGTATAATTACAAAATGACACAACTCACAGGATCTGCAGGTAAGATAGCTGACCAAGCTGAGGAGCTAGACTTCCCGACAGATTTGAAGTCATCAAGTATCTTCACAGTAAAATTGTGATAACAGAATGCTAGTTAGAATTTAGAAATCCATGGAATGTTAACTCCTAAATTCCTGGAGGGCTTAAATGGTTTATGTTTTCGTGCTTTCTGTTTTTAGAATTTCGTAAATGAAATAGTGAAAATAGAATTTTATTATTTCTGTATTTTCAGTATTTTTTTCACAAAATCCTAAAAAATAAATTACATAGAAAATGAAAATAGTAACCAAACAGTCATATATAAATAACACTTTAAAAGAGGAAAGTAGAAGGATAAAGAAGCCATACATCTCCTGGACATGGAAGTAACCATCAGCCCCAATCTTATCAAAGCACCAAACCCCAGTCCACTTTGATCCACATGGGTCACCCTTATTCCAGTTCCTCAGATTGTTATAGGGATCATTCAAACTTTTCTTGATCTCAATCAGTGCAGTTACTACAAAAGTAACAAACACAGGCATAGTTTTAAGGTTAAAAACATCATATGCCACAAGTCAAATTACATGAAATTATATGTAAGTAGCACACTTTCTCTGTTTTCCATCTTGGACTGAAAATTTTAATCTGAGCTTTCTTGTGTAGAATCAAAGGCCAGAAAGAACATAGTGAAACAGAAAGATCAATTCAGTTTTTGAAGGCTTTTTTGCAAGACTCACCTTCTGAAGGATCTGTTGGCTGTGAAGCTGCCATGAGTATGATGAAACATACCGAAACAGCCAAGGCATATCCATGTGTTTTCAGAGCCGGCATCACAGTATTGTCCTCTAAAGCAAAACAAAACGGAAAGGAATGAATAAAAAGAAGTGTTAACATTTTAAGGTGCTGAGCTTCATATTCATATATATCATACATTCAGAAAATTAAATGAGCACATTATTGTTCTAGGTTTCTTGCAAAAGGGTAAAGTACTAACCAACAAAAACACAAGGAGAAAACACTGATGATGTCTTTTTCCAAGGTAACATCAATGAACTGTGAAAAATAGAAAAACCAAACTCAAAGCAAGACTCATACAACAGCTTGGATTGGTTTTTCCTGGTAAATTAAAAAAACTCAGAAAAAAAAAATTAAAGTTGGAATCTTATTAACTTTCTCAGATAACTCAAAACACAAAGCCAGCCACAAATATGAATATTCGTGTTTGTCAGAAAGCTGGGATCAGATAAATAGATCTCAGTTATTATCAATTTGTTTTAAGCCTTAGTTCCTTACGTTAAAGAGGAAGAGAGTTATTCTTATCTTACTTGAGGAAATGGGGTGTGATTCAAATGTCAAAAAGCTGCTAAGAATGAATGAATGAGCTTGAAACTGTTAAACTCCAAAGTCAAAACCAAAATAGCATGTCTCCGTGGGGAACTTGTTAGCTAAATCACTATGTTCTATGTCCTTCAACATATTAGCATCGTCATCATATGATAATCATGATGTTGATGACACAATAGAGATTGCTTAGACTTTTTCTATTATTTAAATTAATTTCGATTTTTGGTTATTATTATATTTAAAATGAGTGGCAGTGCACTGTGTCATGGTTGGCTCATCTACTACCCCAATAGTCAAACACGCATCAAATCTGAACACGCGAGTATAATAGGTTTAATTACCTACTATTCTTATAATTTCTCTCAATTTTTAATTAAATCTTATAATTTAAAGATTTTTAATTAAGTCTCTATATTATATAAAAAATTTTAATTAAATTCTTGTAAATAATGACCATTACAAAAATATATATATTCATAATATATTCTATGAATATTCTAAAATATACTATATTGAGATAAAATATATTAAGAATATTCTATTTTTTATAACAGTTATTATTCATAGGACTAAATTCAAAAATTTTATATAATAAAAGAATTTAATTAAAAAACTTTAAACTATAAGAATTGGAAATTAAATAAAATTATAGGAATTAATTAAATCTATAATATATTATACTATAATATATATATATATATATATATATATTATAGTATAAATATAATATAATGTTAACAAATAGGAAAATGTGCATTTACCTTTTTCTGTTCAACATTGACACCCGCCACCACATGCATGCACCGCCCCACCTACATACCTAAAAACAAAATTATTTATTATATGGTAATTCAGTGTATAAAAGTGTGTTGCTTTTTTTTGAAAAAAAATGTTTTCACCAGTTATTTTGTTATAAAAAAATATTTTTACTGTTCTAAGATATTTTTTAAAAATATTAAAGTGAAAGGTTTATTATAGAAAAATAAATTTTTTAAGTTTTTGATAAATTGAATATATTAAAAACTTTAAAATCTTTTTACTTTAAATCCTTAAAAAATATTTTAGGGTACCGGTTAGAAAACCTCTAAAAGTTTATTAAAATTTAATTTTAATATGATAGTATAATATTATTCAATTCCTTATAATCATATCAGTAAATATAATTGATCCTCATATTTATTATCTAAAAATTCATACAAATAAAAAATTTTAATTGAATATATATGATTGGTGTATTAAAATTATATTATTATTATTTTAAAAACACTACAGTACAATACTTTTTTAATGGACAAATGAAAAGCGGGGAAAGTATACATCGTCGGTGGATGGCGGGAATCGTCATTGCTTCCTACTAGCTTTAGTTGTTTTTTTCATTATTAATATTATTTTTTTTTTTTGCATTAGCTTTATTAGTTTGGTTCTAGCTTTATTAGTTACTAATGAATGAAAAGGGGAAGCTTTTCAGTATTTAATTAATTATTAATAATAATGGCAACACAGATAAAAGCACGTATAATGTGTTTAATCACTTACTATGGACTAACGTTTAGTTAATTAAAATGATGATTAGTTACCAACTTGTGTACAAGTTTCTTGAGGGATTGTTATTGACTAAAATATTAATAAGTGGTGCATATATAATCTGAACGGCAAATGTCAAAGCAAGGCTGTCATGACATTTCTTTTATATTTCCTTTTCATGTCACCCTCAAGATATGGTGCCCAATATTGCATTGGATGTCCATTAATCTACCATTGAGCGTGAATCTTATGATTCATTACCTTATCATAATAATAATCATCACTAAATCAATTTCACTTCAATTAGTATTATATCCCTAAATTAGTGTATTTGACAATGATTTTCACTATCGTATTAATAAAGAGTTTAACAAAAGAGGTAAAAAAAGAAAGTGATGAGAGTCCCTAACAAAAGCAACAACAACAAATAAATAAAGGAAGCATAACCAAATTATGTACAAATAAAATACAATAACAACTACATAGAATACAACCAAATTGTGCATGTATTGTGATGTATGAATGATTAAGCGATTAACCAATCGTTAATAGCTTCGTGTAATCGATGCAGACTTGTTCAGATTTTCAAATGATAGTGAGGGGAAGCATCTTCTTATGTTCAAACTATATTTCCTTATCAACTGGCCACACACTAAAAGGGACCCTTTCGAGAATTGTCATTGTTGCTATGACCTAAATCTAAATTATTATTTAACTGAGTTGATATTAGGCCAATAAATTTAAGGAGGATGATAATTTCCTGGTTGTAGTATTCAAAATTAGAAAATGATAGAGGATGCTGACATATTTTTCAATAGAAAAAAAATCTGGTAATTGATTGGACTTCAGATGGTGGAACTAGAAGGGAATTCTGCACGCAATAACGAGAATAGGATAAACCAAATGCATGTGTTGTTGGCTATGAGGAATGATGAGTAAATGGGGGAAACTATTACAAGGAGTCACTGTTGCAATCGAGATTAATTTTGATTTATATTTTCATTCAATTATATTTTTTTACTTGTAAGACTTGTAAATATATATATATATATATATATATATATATATATATATATATATACTCAAGTGAGAGTGGTGATTTAGAGGAGAAAATTTAGAGTCATTGAATCTTACATGAATAGTTAAGATTAAAACGTAAAATCAATGATATTTTTAAATAATTATGTGATTATTAATTACTATTAATAACTTTTAATCTTAATCATCTATATATGATTATAACCTATATTTACTCTTCTCATTCTCATAATAAATCACTTCTCTCATTAAAGTCATCATATATATATAGATGGATAACTGTGGCATCAGCTATGTTTCGAAGAGTTTTCAATTTTGATCATCCATATATGGTTATACGATTCATATTTCCTTATCTTACTTTCATAATAAATCACTCATTCTCAATATAATATATATATATATATATATATATATATATATATATATATATATAATATTGATAACTCTGGGATTAGCTATGTTTCCAAGAGTCTTAATGTTTAGTTCTAAGGCAGCTTTTGTTGGACTTTTCCATAAGTCCATTGAGTAATTAGGGTAAGAGTTGAAAAAGGCTGGGCCATCATGAACATATACCGTATCTATACTAAACAAATATAAGCTAATACCACTATATCCAAAGAATGGAAATTGCAGGATGAAATAACATTACTTTCGTACATCCTCCATCACAACAAATAAAGATCCCAATAGGAGGCAATCTAGGGATAGATGCAGCTCCTTTTAAAATAAATAAAGACAATAAAGAGTTTCAAAAAGTACATGAATAGCTTAATTATACTAATCAAACTTTACATACTATATCTCAATAATTAGACAGAGTAGAAACACAAAGTGATAAAGAAGCACCATCTTCATAATATGTACAATTCCATAAAGAAATCCCCTTAAACCCTCGAAGACCAATCTACAAGTTAATAAATGTTCCAGAAAAAGAATTAAAATCTGCAAAATTAAGTTTAACAACTGATATAGCCATAAAACAACTTAGACCCATAGAACAACTTAGACAACAATTAGAATTACTAACTACAAAAAATAAAGCTCCTCTATCTATAAATATGGTAGAACATCAAGAAGAGTTACAAAAATCTAAAATAAATAGAACAAGATTTCCTAAATCTTATACAAAAACTAGAACCTATTATCCTAGGTCTTCCTTAGCAGACATTAATCAGTATGAAGAAAGATAACAATTGGCAGATAGCTCCTTCTCAGGAGAATCAATTGTTGAATGGAACATTGATGGATTCAGTGAACAACTAATCCTTGATACTATTCAACAAATGACTACGATAGTTTCTGCCTTTGCAATAAAGGAAGCTCTGATTTAAAAATAGCAACTATGTTAATAATAGGATTCATTGGCCAATTAAAAGGTTGGTGGGATAATATTTTAACAGAACAATAAAAAATATAGATTATAGATTATAGATGCAATAAAAATATAACCAAATACAAAACAAATGCAACAAGATGCTACAACTATCCTAATGCATACAATAATAAAACACTTTGCAGGAGAGTCAATAAAATTACAACAAAGAGCTACTGATCAGCTAATAAATTTACATTGTCTATCAATGTCTAATTATAGATGGTATAAAGATATATTTTTGTCAAAGCTTTGTTTAAGACTAGATGGGGCTATTGCCTATTGGAAAGAAAAATTCATAGCAAGGCTACCAAAATTACTAGGTGAGAAGGTAAAACTCAATTTAACTCAACAATCTAACAAAGATATTCCTTATCAACATTTAACTTTTGGAAAAGTAGCATAATTGAAAGAAACAGGAATACCAATCTGTAATGATTTTAAGTTACAAAGTAAAATCAAACATGATGCACAAACTAGTAAATAAGAATTAGGATCTTTTTATGACCAATTTGGGATGGAAGGAATAAAAGCTTCTAATAAGAGACGTAAAAAATAAAACCTACAAAAAAAATGTATAAGAGAAAATTTAAAACAGAAGTACCCGCTTCAACGCCTATAAAAATACAATCTAAGAAAACAAAACAAATAAAAATGAAGTTTGAAGGAATATGTTACAAATGTGAAAGGATAGGTAATTACGCACGAAACTACAATATTAAAGAAAAGGTAAATAATTTAAATATTCTTGAAGAACTAAAAAAGGGTCTAATAAATGTTTTAATAAATGAACAATACAAATCCTTTGGAAAATTATAAATTGACTCATTAATTTGTCCTCATCAGATAGTGAGTTTGTTCAAGAATCAGGAACATGAGATTATTTAGGACCAAGATTATATATCTCTATAAACTATCAAAAATCAATAAATGTATTAACAAAACATCAAACAAATACTTTGATAGGCATAATTGATAAAATGAAAGAATCAGAAGTAAAAAAATAAATTTTTACAACAACTAAAGAATTTACTAGATGAAAAAGAAAAATATAAAGAAAAAGCTCCTAGGATAGAATTAACAAATATTTTACAAAGATTTAGAAACTCTCAAACCCAAATAACTTCACAAGATTTACAAAATGAGATTAAAAATCTTAAACAAGAAATAGTTCAATTAAAACAAAAATATTTCGAGTTAGAACTAAAATACTTAGAATCAAAAGGAGAAATAATTGTTAATTATCAAAACTCCACTTTACCAATAACTATAGAAGAAGACTCAATTCAAAAAGAACAAATCAAAGAAGAACCTTCAAAAAACCTATATTAATATGATCTCACAAATAATGGTTAACCTTAATTAATAGCCTTGATAGACTTTGGAGCAGACTCAAATTGCAGACAAGAAGGAATAATAATCACAAAATTCTATGGAAAAACTTTTGAAGGTTTAAGTGTTCCAGAATAGTAAATTACAGGTAAAATATAAATTATTCAAAGCAAAAATATGCAAAGATAAAATATGTTATAGCACTTCATTTTTATTAATGAAAAATATGGAAGAATCAGTCGTTCTTGGAACACCTTTTTTATTACTTCTATAACATTTTATTGTAACAAAAGATGGTCTAGTTGCAAAAGTCCAAGGGAGAGAAGTGCAGGTTGAATTTTTGAACCCTCCACAAATTGAAAATTTAAATACAATACAAGAATCTTTAATCTCTTCTGTAAATCTAATTAAAATAAAACAAAAACAGATAAACATGCTAAACGAGGAAATTAAATACTAAAGAATAGAAGAACAATTAAGTCGAGAACAAATTAAAAATAAAATAAAAATTATTCAAGAAAAATTCAAAAATAATATATGTTCAGAACTTCCTAATACCTTTTAGGAAAGAAAATAGCATGTAGTTTCATTACCATACATTGACAATTTTAATGAAAATAATATTCCAACAAAAGCAAGGCTTATCCAAATGAATACAGAATGTTTAAATTACTATAAACAAGAAATTGAAAAATATCTAAATAAAGGATTAATAAGGCCTAGAAAGTCTCCTAGGAGTTGTGTTAGTTTCTGTGCTATGAATGTGTCTGAGCAAGAAAGAAGTGCACCTAGACTAGTGATCAATTATACCTTTAAATAAAGTTTTAAAATTGATAAGATATCCTTTACCTAATTAAAAAGGACTTGATAAGTAAAATAAATAAGCCAGCAATCTTTTTCAAACTTTGATATAAAATCAGGATATTATCAAATTCAGGTGAAAGAAAAAGAAAGAGACAAAACTGTCTTCACTTTTGGGCACTATGAATTGAACTCAATGCCACAATAATTAAAAAATGCTCCTAGTGAGTTTTAGACTATAATGAATGATATATTCAATTAATATTTAGAGTTTACCTTAGTTTATTTAGATGATACACTAGTCTTTTCAAAATCTATAACTCAACATTTTGAACACTTAAAAATCTTTTATAATAGTGTAGTAAAACATGGGTTAGTAGTATCTGCAAAAAAGGATGAAATTATTCAAACAAAAAATAAGGGTTTTAGGATTTGGAATATATCAAGGAACAATAACTCCAATTAGTAAGTCAATAGAATTTGCTGATAAATTTCCTAATGAAATTAAGGACAATGCTCAACTTCAAAGATGTTTAGGATGCATGACTTATATATCTAATTTTATTCCCAACTTAAGGACAATTTGTAAACCGTTACACAGAAGATTAAGAAAGAATTCTCTCCCATGGAACCAAGAGATGACTAATAGTATTAAAACGTTAAAAACTCTAGTAAAAAACTACCATGTATAGGACTTCCAATCACAATGCTTTTATGATTGTAGAAACCAATGCCACAAAAATAGGCTTTGGAGGAATTCTTAAGCCAGTTAGACCTCATTCTCAAAAAGAACAAATTGTTAAGTTCTATTATGGGATATGCATAGGGCCTCAAAAAAAAATATAGTACTATGAAAAAGGAAGTACTTTCAATAGTATTATGTATTACTAAGTTTCAAGATGATATATTTTCCAAACAATTTTTTTTAAGAACTGATTGTAAAGCGTCAAACCCATTTTTGAAAAGAATGTTAAAAATCTAGTTTCTAAACACATGTTTGCCCGATGGTAATCACTACTTTCTTGTTTTGATTTTGAGATTGAGCATATTAATGGAAAACACAACTCTCTTCTAGATTTTGTTACTAGAGAATTTATGTAGGGAAAGTCATGAGTAAAAAAAATGCCTAAACATAAATATGGGGTCCATCTCTATCCAGTTCAACAAGCAGTTCAAAAAATCAACAATTGGTTCAATACAGATCCTAAGCAATAGAATTAACCAACTAATATGCTCCAATAAGTTCAATAAGGCCTTCTCCCTCTTATTACATCAAACTCGCTGACCTATTACTTATTAACAAGCAGTTACCCCTCCTCATTTAAACCTAAGCCTATTTCATTGAGACATCAAACACCAACTACTATAACCACTCGATCTAGTCAAAAAAACTTCCTATTCAAAGCATTTCTATTTAGAAATTCGATAACTGGTTAATATTTCAATAATAAAACCCAAATGGATAGGAGAAAATCCTAGATAGATTGCAAATGTCCCCTCCCCTCATATTTTGAATACCTACACTCCCATCCAACAAAAACGAATTTTTTATAAATTCATCCTTGTAGAGACCGCTTCAATAGAGTTAACCCATAACAAAGAAGGTAATAAAATAAAATTTTCTCAAGTAAAAATTCTTAGAATACTTTCCCCCTTGGACTAGATAAAACAATCCATTCATACTCAAAATCTTTTCAAAACCTTTTCAACCCCAGACTTTCGATTATCAAGATTATATAGATGCAGGATATAATACTTCCTTCCTAAGATCCTATTCCCATTCTTGGTTTATTGGTTCAACTGAAAAATATCCTTGAAATTTCCCAATTGGTTTAGTAATTGGTTTCAATATTGGGCCTCACCCTAATATTTCCCGAAGCCATTAATTCCCGTCATCAATAAATTCAAAGATCACACTTCTTTCCCTATAGGAACTAAAAATCTATCTTTCCTAGCCATATTCAGAGTTAGCTAGATATTTACTTGGGATTATACTTATGCTATTTGAGAAGACAATAGGCTAAAATTAAAATGGTTATCCATAGTGGTTAGAACAAAATGGTGGGAAAAAGTATGATTTAAAATATGCTTCGAAAGAAAAACTTTAAGATTGGTTCAGAAATATGACCAATACAAAATACTTAAAAAAAGTTCAATAGGATAAACAAATCAACTCAGTTTTTAGTAGAAAATCTCAAATAATGGCTAAACTAGCCAACAGGTTCTCCTCAAGAATTCCTCTCCAAACTTCATGAAGCAATGGACAAGAATGGGCAAACTATTAAGAAAAAAGATAATGAAGATGTGGGGTCTTTAGAAAATTATACCCCGCTTAAAGAAAATGATTGTTTTGGGATCGAATTTTCAAAACCAAATTACTAAGACCATACTCTCAATAGCTGTAAAGTAAAGATGCACATTAATCTTCTTTTACAAAAGCTTCAGCAACAAGAGGACAAGTCTCAAGAAAAGCTCACATGACGTGTCAAAATCCTATTCAACATAAATATTCAATAATGTTGTTGACACTCCTAAAGTCAAAAAGGCTATAGGAAAATATTCAATAATACCTGCTGACACCCCTTAAGTCAAAATGGCTATTGAAAAAGTATTCAACAATGCTGTCAAACAACAAAAACCTCTACAAGAAAAGATTCCATAATCTTTCTTCCCTATAAGAAGGACCTTCATCTCAAAGGGAAGGCATCAATTGATCACCAAGCTCTCTTTCTTTCTCTCTCCCCAGATGCTCACATCATCTCTAAATCGTTTTGCAAACTTTTAAGTTGTAAGCATTTTGTACAAAGCACTTTCTATTTACCACTCTCTATCAAAGAAATAAACTTTTGTAAGTCTTTTATCTCTATAATGTCTATTTGCAATTTTATACTTCCACATATTTTGCTACTTTATATTAAAAATTCAACTTATTTATATGCTTCCACCTCAATAACCTCCACACATTTATGTTAAGGCTAACAAGCTCCACATTTTAGTTTTGGACAAAAAGCTCCCTAACTTTCTCTCTTTTGAATCAATTTCCAACTTTGGGTATTGTTGTAATTTTCTTTTACTCATATTAATTGCTCTTCTAACTTTTTTGTCTCTCTATTAATATTCAATCTTCACATCTTCCAATAAAAATAATATTCTCTTTCTATTATTTTGTTTGAATAATATATTTATGATTTTTTTGGTTGGTTTCCTAAGATTCCACCACCTTATATAATAACTAATTCCTTCACATACGATAGACCTATTTAAGGAGGTAAGTTGCGGGTTTTAAATCTACTCCATTTTCAAAGCAAAAATTGAACCTCAATACTTGATTAAGAAAAGAAAAAGCTCTTATTATCTCAACTAAGCTCTATGGTTATTTATTATTAAAATATAGAAATTAATTAATTCAATGAAATATTATTTTATATATAAGCAAACGCATATCGTTATAAAATTTTTAATATAGGCAAGGAGTCAAATTCAAGAAAACTAAATAACCTAATGATTCAGGCGGCTTTAACAAAAAAAAAATTGTTTCTATGAAGACCCAGAATTTTTGGGAAACTTACTAAGGGCTGCAATTAAACGGACTTTGGGTATTTCTAAGTCAAATTTCTCATTAGGGCATTGTAAATTATTATTAAAATATATTGTTAAGCATATAATTAATTATTTAAGATTTGATTCTATATATATATTATCTTTTTAACGTGGTATTCTATACATTATTCAAATAAAAGAAAGGATGAAAGAGAATATTATTTGTTTAGATAGATATGGTGAATAGTGAATAGTAATTAGAAAAGAGAAAAGTGTGAGTAATAATTAATGTGAAAAAAATATAATTATAAAATTAGTCAAAACCATAAACTCATTGGAGAAAGAAAGTGAGTTTTTTTAATTTTTTGTCTAAAATAAAATGTGGAGAATACTAACCTCGTTATATGTAAAGGTGCGGAGGTTAGCAATTATATATATATATATATATAATAAGTTATGATTAAGTTATACTGATGTACCTTTAATCAAGAGTTATACTGTTAAATAATTTTTTATTGAATTAATTTTTAATAAAACCTACCGTTAGATTAAAAGTTTATGTCATGCCTATAAAATTTTAAATTAATCTAAATCATTTGACATGTTTTTTATGTACATAAAAACCAACATAATATATGTGTTTGAAATAAATAAGAATAAGTGTTTTGTGATTACATTTTTATTAATATTTAAATTTTATAAAATTTGGTATAAATAAATTTTATGATAGATAATTATAATTTAATAGTTAGACTGATAAAAAACTTATTTTATAAAGAATTATTAAAAATGTAACTTTATTTATATATTTTTTTACACTAACCATAACCATGTGTATAAATTAAATTATAATTTATTTTTACTGCCAAAGCAAATCATTACTACGCGACGGGGGTGATCGCTAGTTTATGGGAAGGGGCAGTGGTCGCCGTAAAATTTTCGGGTTCTCTTATAATTATTCATATTTCTTAAACTGCCCCTTCTCCCCAACCAAAAAAATATTATTAAACTAATTTTTATCAAGTTTTTATTTAACCATATATTTAACTATTATAATAAATAATATGCTATATAAATATGTAGGTTTTTCTTGAGTTTTCATTCAATTTTTAAATAGGATGACTTCTAAAGTAAATGAATCTTTTTTTTTTTTTGACGGGAAAGTAAATGAATCTTTACTCGTGTGTGTGTGTGGATCCCTTAAGAATTATATCTTCCATTCCATCTCAGTATGTTTATCTAATGTTATTGTTCACCTTTTTGGTTTATGATTTTTCATTTTTATAACAATAGTTAATTTTATATTTTGTCCGAGACTAATCTTATCTGCATAATGAGATTGAGTTCATATTAAAAAGATAGGATTTCCTTTAATGTTCTTACTCTTAGAATACTAGTACTCTTTTATATTTAACGATTGTGATTTAATCATAATCTTTATAAATCTAAATAATTTGAATTAATGAAATATATATTAATTCTAAATCATAAATAATTAAAAGGTATCAATCTCATTCACTAGTACAGAAATAAACCCCCTAAAATAATTCTTGACAATTTTTATTTTTTCGTGTGCATGATTTGAGCTAAATAAAAAAAAAATGTTTAAGGGACACAAATATCCTCTTCTTGAATTTATACATAATAATAGTTTAAGTTCTAATTTATTGGGTGAAAAGTGGTGAATTGGTGATGAATAAGTATAACTGACTAAATAACATGATGTCCACGTACACCATGACATTTCTTTGTCTTAAAAGCTTAGGAAAAGATTATTCTTTAGGCCAAATTTGACTACCTACAGTTAGTCTATCCACTTTCCAATCATTTAGCAGCAGACATGGTAGATATCAGATGCTTCATTCCAGAATAGGATGGCAGTAGTAGACGAGCAGCTGCTTTGAGGCAGTTTTTTACTATTATGTTAACAGAAATTGCGAAATTAAATAATATGATGAGGAAATATTGAATATTTTTAAAGATTAATTCAATTAGATAGGCAAAATAATTTTACAGAAACATTCAATCATATATTGTCATATCAATAATAGTATTTAATTATTCAATTATTCGCTAATTAAATTACAAATAGATGTACATGATAGTTGATTGATAATGTAAAACTTCCTATATTATCTTATATTTTTTTTACTTTCTTTTATTTGAATAATCAGAATATACCAATAACTGTTCCATGGCATATGTATTACCACACCATGACATTGTAGTGGATTGTTTAAATGTCATCATCGAACATTGCAGTTTTAATTTATAAATTATTCAGCCACCTACCGATCCGAAAGGGTCAATTTGACCATTTGCATTTTTTTTCCCTTAGAAGTTAAGGTCACTTTGCACACCATTTTAATTATACTATTCTTACATGTCTATTTTGAATAGACAAATAAACGTTTAAATGATCCATCTCTTCTTCTTATTTTACTAAAACAAAACAATCTAAGGGTCTGTTTGGTTTCTCTCTTCAATTTTCAATTTTCAAGATTTTATAAAAGAAATATTGAAAACTGAAAATGAAAATTGAAAATTGAAATTTATAATTTTTAGAATTTTCAATATTTTCTTTATGAAATTTATAAAATTGAAAATGAAAATTGAAAACTAAAAATTTAAATCGAGCAGCCTTAAATGGGTAAGAAATGATGTATTGAAAATGTTATAAAAGAAATGTTTTTCAATGGATATAGTATTCCCTGTGGCTTCTGAACCACACGTGAGCAAAGCAAAATTGGCCACTCTGATCCATCCCAATAAACAAAGAAATCAATGTGGTATAATGGGTCAATATTTTTGGCAAGATATATTGGGTCATTTGATTAAGTTTCAAAAAGTACTTTCTTATTAATTAAAAAAACAGTACTTTCTTATAAATCACAGCATAAAAAGAAATGAATGACTATACCCGGTCAAAAATTTATCAATCTAATTGAGAATTTTGGGAGAATCAATTACGGGCATCTGTCATTTCTTTATGTGTAATTTTAAATGGATAGAAGAGAGTTGTTATGATACTTTTACAGGTATAAAATTCAAGGAGATTTTTCAAACATTTATTGGGCGTTAGATTTGCAATAATAAATAATAATTGGAAAGTCGTTAAATGTGACCAATTTATGAATAGACTAAGATTTTTGACAATCCAAAAAATTTCCAAACATTAAATTAATTTTTAAGCAATAATGTTCAATCCACCAAGGGTGATCCTTTTAGTTCCTATAAAGCTTTAAGATATTTTGATGTCAAAAAATTATCACTCCTCGAAGACTAAATTGATATTTAAAAAAAATTAAGGAAAGAAATTATTCTTTTTGGTTTTATGAAAAAGAAATTATTCAGAATGAATTCTCTTATATTGAAATTTCATATGATCTTATCATGTATAATTTTTTTACTATTAATTTAAGTGATGAAACCCAGACATGATATTTGATATAAAAAAATGAATGGTAAAATATCACATATATTAAGGTCATATAAAATTTCAACACAAGATAATTCATTCCTAAAATTATTCCTTTTTATCAATAAAAGTTTAGGTTGAAGGAAAGACTCATTCAAGTTCAAGCTCAAAACATACTTTTAGACTCATTAAGTGCTTAAAAGATATTCAAAGAATACCTAACAACGGGAGAACCACCTAATGGCAATGCATGGATATCATATAACCAGATGAGCCAATCCTCCATTGGCTCTATTAAAAACTACTCTAAATTTTATGCACTGATCACTAATTTTGGATGGATACAGAATATTGTAGATTATATTTATATTGAAGTTTGTATTTCCTGTATCCGATATCCACGTCCACAGATGTGCACATCAAATTCATTTTGGACGCATACAGTACTTGCCCATATAAAAATATTATCCTCTAACTGATTTCAGGACAACACAAACGTGAATAGAAACAACAGAACCAACTTTTACATAATACAACAATTCATCTAAAAAGAACAAGAATAAAAAAAAATGGTAGAAAACAACCATCACTAAGAAGTAACTCACATTGTAAGATTTTTCATTTTATAAAGCAGATATACTAAACTTTTGACATATGAATCTGATTCTTTAACCAAAGCCTAACTACTACTCTGTTTGCATAGTAGCAAAACTTTGGATAAAAGAGTTACTTGCACCTAACAAAATACTTACAACATTGATGTCAATTCTTTATAATGTAAGATTTTAACTAATAGACAAACTTGCCACTGCTGCTCCAGTATATACTTTGGTTGCAATGGTAACAAATGTAACAGAAACATAAGCAAAGCTTGTACAGGGTTGAAATTAGTAATTTGGGTACCAAAACATGCCTTTTATGCCCTCTGGGTCAGCTTCGAAACCTAAATTGCGATAAAAATCCACAACTGCACTCAACATAGAAAAGCAAGTGTGAGACTCCAACCATGTTCACATTTCATAGCCATGAAAGAGCATCAAACTCAAAGCTACAAAACTACATAAGAATGGCACAGAGTACGAGGCTCCTACGTGATGAGGTTTGGAAAAGGTAGATGTACATAGTCTTACTCCAGCAAGCAGGAGGGTATTTCTAAGATTTGAACCTAAGACTCAAAGTCACAAGACCAAGACTCTCACTCTAAATCTCTAATAATAACAAGACTACACTCCAACTAAAATGGTTAATTGGAATAAGGCAATATTAGTTTCAAACTCTGTAGAAATAAGGCAACAACAGCATATGTCAAGATTATGATATAACTTGGAAAGCACCGGAGGCAAAATATTCATCATGTGGCAGTCACAAACTAAAGATGATTGTCAAGATTTTGATGTTTTCTTTTTTCTTTGAGGATCTATTGTCTTTGCTCTCTGTATTATTCTTCTCCCCTTGTTAACCAAATTTCTTCTTTTATATATATATATATATAGTTAAGGATGTTACATGGGTGAGTATATGCCCTAAATGAAGGCTCTATAACCAGGCCCTTAAAGTTTATGATTGTTTTTCATCCGCTTAAGTCAAACAATAGAACACACAGCGGAAGCCAACAAAATTACTAAGTACTAATGACAGGCCAGTCAAGTTTTTATCACATCTTTCGAACATCGATGATACTATGCATAAAGGTTGTCAATATTGTTATACCTTTACCATCTGCAAACAGAGTTATGTTGCCAATGTCCCTTTGCAGAAGAGCCCGTATCAGTTTCTCTACAAGAGCCTTACCAAGACCTTGGCCCTACACAAAAAAAACAACAACATGAATAGGCAGTACCCCAGTTTACTCATAGCCAGAATTTATGCTTACATACAAACAAGACATAAGGAGGCACTAAAGCGCAAGAACAATTTGGCAGAATGCCTGAATCCAATACTGCCTTGTGCATTTTATAATTCATCCAACAAATTCCCAGAGTCAATCATCCAATGTTAGCTTCCTCTAAAATAAATTTAAGTGCATTTATTTCCCCGGCACACTTCCAAACAAACAACAGAAAATATGTTGTTCACAAAGCATAATAATGGTTATTGGCATAGCACTTGCTTTGGCCTCAAACAGCTAGCTTAATTTTACATTATAAACCCAAATAGAGTTATAGACAGACTGAATGGCCATCAAGTAACACATGCTGCCTATAAAAGAAGATAGACTATTAATTTGTTCTAATTCAATCTTTACCATGATTACTACATTAGACTAAAATACATCAGACATGAATTGGAGATAGCGCACATTCCACCATTGCATTTGAACTCTTTCAGTAACCAGTACCAGAGTTTTTATTCGAAGCCCATGTTTGGTTGAGAGAAAATACCTGGTAGCCAGGATCAACTAGGACATCCCAAATTGTGGCATTGAAGGCATGGTCTGATGTAGCACGAGCCATGCCTATTAATCTCTTTTGTTCACTCCCCTCTGTGAAATAACTTCGCCAAGTACACTAAGATGTTCATCAAATAGGTTTAGAAAACCACAAGCATAAAGAAAAAGCATAACCATACAACTAATAAATTTAATCAGAGGACACAACAAGGTGTCATATTATCTTTACCTGACCCTGGTGACTTTCTTACAGAATGCAGCGAGGCCACGATATAGCTATTTTTCAAAGCAGCAGCTAATTTTGACAGTGGCCTACGTGGCCAGCCTACCTGTTAAACGGATGAACCACTCATTATACTGACTAAGGGTTTGGTTGATAAAACAAAAAATAGTCTGAAAATTGTGTACTGAATTTATAGTGATAAAAAAATTATACACTGAATTTTTTAATTGTAATGTTCAAAAGTGCTATCGTTGAAACTTGAAATTGTATTTAAGTAAACTAGTCTCATGAATAGTGTAAATAGGTAAAATGAGTCCACAATCATTCTAGATCCAAAAATGAAATAAAGAAATTCCTTAAAATTAGTTCCTCAAATATGATGAGTGGATGGAATCTCGTCTGGATAAGGTAATTGCAAAACTAGCATACACACAATCAGTGCCTCACTAGCAATGTCATATGAACATCAACACACAACAGTAGGGCACATTAGATACACACCTTGTCACAGAGGGCTTGAAGGTCATAAACATCAATATCTCCACCTGAAGAGAATATTATTTGCTCAATTGTCCCATCAGGCTCAGTCTTTTCAACAAGGACAAACTCTTGAGGCAGAGGTTCTTCATCTTCTTCATCTGTGGACGGTGGATCGACAACTTGCGCTGTGTTATTCTTAACCAACCTGAAATGGGGAACAAGTCAAGTGCATTTCCAAGATAAGAGATACAATAATCATTATTTCATCATATGCGCTACACTGTAGGCTCTTATAATTCAACAGCAGAGAACTCAAGTATACATTAACCAAAGCAAAATTCTCCACATGCATAAAATTTCAGAAAGAGTAGCTCCCCCCCCCCCAAAAAAAAAAAAAAACACAACACACGCACAAAATTCAGACTAAAGGAATAAATAACCACTCCAGTTGGTTGATTATTCCTTCCTTAATGGCAAAAGTTTTGCCCAAATAAGGTTGTTAGTTTTAAATTGCAGTCCTCAATCGCTTCAAAGTTTCCTAGCTATTGCAGTGCAACTGCAATTTAAAACCATTAGGCACACAAATGTGACTACTTTCCTATCAATTAGATTTGTGCAATCCAAAGCTGAATCCAGTGTACAACATATTTGCCTTTTTTCCTATCCCATATTCCCATTTATTTCCAAATGATAACAATCAAAATTGGGACTTACCCAGATTTAATTGATTCCCAAAATCCAGCCTTGAGCTGAAAAGTCTTCAACTTTCTGGCTGCTGCAACCAAAAGAGAGAAACCATACAATAATAACAACATACCCATCAAGCAAGAAAAGTGAGAAAGTGATAAAATAACCTGTGGAAGTAAGGGAGTAACTAAGATTGGAAGGAACCAATAACTGAGCTTGTGTAGAAAGTGGATACTTTGCATGAAAGGGAACAACACAGAACCTGCAACGACAACAACAGCAACAACAACAACACACATAAAACAACTAAGAAGGTGGAAAAAGTAAACGGTTACATGAGATTAAGGAGAGAGAAAACACAGAGACAACATACGAAGAAAACGAGGAAGAAATGGCATTGAGGTTGAGGTTTAGCATTGTTTTGAGCCACCGAACCGAAACTAAAAACTGAGATGGATACTTAAAAGTGATTACTGCTACTCACTCGATAACCATATCATTCATGATATGATATCATTTTCCTATGATACATTTTTTTTTTCTCTCTTTCCTTTTGCATTAGAAACTGGGCTCCTCAAGTTCAAATTGGGCTCTATTTTTGTGGGTTCGGCTCAAAATGACACCTTAAATTATGTTGAGCCTAGAATTTTCGCTCAACAAAAATACACAAAAATGAATGACCCAAAAAATGATGGAGGAAAAAAAAGCCCACAAAAGTAACAAAAAAATTCTGATGACCCACGTTGACTTGTTGTGCATACGTGGATGTGATGTGGATTATGCCTTATTAGCATTTTTCATCTGTTATGTGATGTGATGGGAAAGTCATCACTAACCAAATTGAAGATAATTTGTAGCGGAAATGACCGAGTTGAAACAAAAAATTAAAGATGAAGCATCAAATTGAAAAAAATAAATAAATGAAAAGCTTGTTTTGCCCAAAACTTCACTATTATAGTTATTATTTAAAAATTATTTTTATGTTATAAAGAAAATTTTGGTTATTATAATAGCAGCAACTAACAAGGAAGTAAAATTGTTCAAATTTGAACAATATGTTGCCCTTTCCTTGAAAATTATGTCCATGTTTGTAAGAAAAAGGAGGTAACTCTTGTTCTTGTCTTGTGATCATCAATTGTTGTAAATCGCCTTGGTTTGGAATTAGTCAATTGACTCAACAAGTCAAGTCTTTTTGCATTGGGCACGAGGAGCTACTTCCCAATAAAAGAATAAGATCACCGAAAGAATTTTTTAAAAGAGAAAGTGCTACTTCCCGTTACATGACAAACTGTTGGGGTTAAATTATAAGGAATTTTCATGAAAGTTATCCAACATTAATAGGAATGCCTGCTATTAACGAATTGAAAGAAACTAATTAGTCAAAATATTGACAAGTTAACTTAAGCACCCTTCAATATTGGGAAAAAAAATAAAGATAGAAAGATTATTAGGTTGTTTCTTTATTAATAGGAATGCCTGCTTTTAACGTTTGTTTTGGAAAATATTTTCTTTTGTCGGAAAAATATTCATATTTGTCTTCAAGCTAAATGAATTATTAATTATTGAATTAATTACATTTTGCAAACGATCACATGCATAAATGAATCGAGAACATTTCTGTAAAAAGAAAAAAGAAGCATGGAAGTTATAATAATATATGTTTGAAGGCCAAAAAGGAAAGGAATATCTACTTCTGAGTTCGATCATAATAGTTTTCTTACCACACATTGTTTTATTCCATCCCTTTCTATTCCGATGATATTCAAAGAACATAAATAATTCATACTCTAATATATTTTTTCATATAAATATCTCAATTTTAAATTGAAGATACGGATAATTTATCATAATAAATGATAATAAAAATTAAATCTCTGACCTCTTAATTATAATAACACTAATACTAATATGTCATAAAATTATTTCTACCGAACCCAAATCAGTTAAATGGTTTTATATTCTAAAGATATTATTAGTTGGCGAATCATGATAATAAATTAATCAAATTTGAGGGAAAAGGAATAAGAAGGCAGAATGTGCAGTGGAGCTGTCTCTAATAATTGCATCTTTATTGAGTTCCGTGTCATCGATCCATGCCACCCAACACTCCATGTCAGATGTCCTTAGACTACTTTTTCTTCTTTTGAACCCTTTTCCTTCTCTATTCCTTTCTCCAACTTTGACCCCTCCCCTTCTTCAAATCAACACCACTGCCATCCTCAATCCTCACAGCTGCATTCATATGGATCATGGAATGGCCTACCTGTCAACATCCTTTTGCTTTTCAACCACAATCACGTTACTGCATGGTAACTTGAAGGTACGGCAACTTATCAAAATCATGTAAGATTCTTCTGGTAAAAACCATGCTATCTTAAGCCTTTAGATTTCAATTTATCTTATTTGAGTTGAATAATTCTATAAAATGAAAATTTTATTAAGTGATCTAAGAGCAAAATAAAAAGATTTGTTATGTCATGTTTATTAATTAACACACTAATTATATGGGTCACTATTGCCTTCCACTTATCATTTATTTTTAATACATAGCTACGCGTTAATAAAATATGACGTTTTAATAAACATTTGTTGCTTGCTCTAAAAACACATACGAATTTTTTCTCTATAAAAGTCTTTTATTGTTACTTCTTTTTAGGTAATAAAATATGTTTTGTGTATGAAACTCTCATCTCTTGGAGATGCGCTCTTATTGTTGCTTCCGATTGCACTTTCAACCACTTCAACGTTAATAAATTATGTAACATTTGCATACAGTTTTATTCTTAAAAATATTTAATATTCAATATCTTTTATATGAAAGTATATAAACAATGTACAAGTATATAAATATAAAGTTAAGCTAGAATTAATAGTGCCAGTATGAATGTCATGTTTTGAACTTTGAATCTCATTGTAACTTGTATACGAATTTCTTCAGTTAACAAACAATCTATATTTTGAAAATGGAATTCAAAGCCATGCAACACAAACAAAGCTGCATATTTGATTTTGAAGTGACAAATTATACTATTATGCGTAACTGTGTGAGTAATGGCACAACATTAAAGCCATAATTCCAGCGTTTTGGTTTAAGCCATTTCAAAAATCGAAAAAGCAAAGTTTTACCACAGCACTCAGTCTCTTTTAGTGTAACGTCCCATGTCCATGGCCAACAGTGGCACTTGATTAGACTACTACGTGTGAATATGAAGCCTGTGAAATGTGTAAAACTAGTACTATAGCATCCTGCATCATAGTATTATAATGCAAAAGCCAGAAAACAAAAGCAGCCAAAAAGCAAAAGATATAGCTCAGCACAGCACTAAGAAGAAGACCATAGGCTGACTACACAAAACAGCTCTCAATTCTCATGTTTTGTGAAAACGAAAAGAGGGAAAAGTTGTTGTTGTTGTTTGCATGGCATTTGTGAATAATTGATGGCCTATGCTGAGGGCCTTTTGGGGCGTTTGGTCCAAAATATTCCTGAGACAAAAACAATCTAAGCCGTACACATTATTCCTTAGACTTTAATCTGCTACTACACATATCCATAAGGGCCACAGTTTTTTGTGTTGCTGCTTCTGAAACATACACAGCTCAGGCAGCAGAGAGCAGCAAGAAAAAGAAAAATGGTTTCTGAGAATTCCCTCTCTTCTTCTAAACGCTCTCCAGCTACTCCTAAGTTCTGCAACTCATTCACTACAAGGTACTTCAGCAACAAGCTCACCATCTCTTTCTTCTGGCTTTTTAGTCCTTTATCTCAGAGTATAAAATTATTCACATGCTTCTACCATCAACTTAAACCTTTGGGAGAGACAGTTTCATCACACTGACTTTTATTTATGTCTTGTGGGAGTGTAATATACTTGTCTTTCTTTGGTAGCAGAATAAAAATGTTACTGCATGTGCTTGTTTTGCCAGTGTTCATTCCATTCAAGTTGTATCCAACTGTTTCTAAATTGTACATTTGATAACTTGGGTAGCCAGCTTCTTCTGGATTAGATCAATGCAGGTTATGCATACTTTTTATATTAGTCTTGAAGTGAGTACTTAATATCCAACTTGAGTTTTATTGGGAGAGGGATGAAGCTTTTCAGCTTGGAGAGATGATCTACATTTTTGGAAAAACTCAAGTAGCATTGCATGCTTAATGGCTTAAACACAACGCTCATGACCTGCTGTTAGATTCAACTTTCATTTATTTTATAGTGTTAGATAGTTTGGTGAGGGAGGAAGGAATCATACGATGCAGTGGATTTCTGAATCTATGTTTACATGCTAGGATTTTGTGACAATAGTTGTTAGATTGTTCTTTCTTATTGCAGGATTTTTGCTGATGTTGCTGGTGACATTACAATATTTGTTGATGGGGAGTCATTTCTTCTGCATAAGGTAAATTCTTCACTTCAAGATGCAGTTAATGATGGCTTGACCCATTCATAAGCATGTTCTATCTGTTATTAGGAATTGTTAGTTTTATCTGGTAAACTGCAGTAATTATGGCTCTGAATTGGGTAGCCCTCTTTTACCACCTGCTATGAGTTGGTATAATGAACTTCTTGTCCAAAATAATACAAGCCACTGAAACAAACCACAATTTGCCAAAAGTCTTGCCTAATTTATAACATAAAAAGTTCATGACATCTGTATATCTTTTTTCAAGTGCATATTTGCTGCAGCAGTCAACTTAAAGCCTATTCAGCAGTGTCTCTATATTTGTAGAAACAGCTTACTTTGAACTCAAGGTTAAAAATTAACATGTTACTTTGTCCTGATTCATGAAGTTTCCCTTGGTGACTCTAAGTGGGAAGATCCGGAAGATGGTTGCTGATGCCAAAGTTTCCAATGTTTCAAACTTGGAACTCCTCAACTTTCCAGGAGGACACCAGACATTTGAACTAGCCATGAAGTTTTGCTATGGAATGAATTTTGAGATTACGACATTTAATGTTGCGCGACTACGTTGTGCTGCAGAGTACCTGGAAATGACAGAAGAATACCGGGACCAGAACCTCATCTCAAGAACAGAGATTTATCTGAATGACATTGTCTTTCAGAATCTCCAGAAGTCAGTGGAAGTGCTGTCCACATGTGAGATGTTACCTCCAATAGTTGAGGAGGTCGAAATTTCAGACAGGTGTGTGGAAGCCATTGCAATGAATGCATGCAAGGAGCAACTAGTTTCTGGTTTATCTCGGTTAGAGTGTGATGGTGAATCTAGAGAGCTAAAGGAGGATAGTGTTGCATGGTGGGTTGAAGATCTCTCAGTGTTGCGTATTGATTTCTTCCAGAGAGTTATATGTGCCATGGGAAGAACGGGAGTCAGATCAGACAGCATCGTTGCTTCACTGATGCATTATGCTCAATCATCATTGAAAGGTGTTGGAAAAAGTCAGTTTCTGAATCCATCAAGGACAAATTCAAGTCCAACTACTATGGAAAAGGACCAGAGGGCAATTCTGGAAACTCTTGTGAGTCTCATGCCAGCAGACAAAAGCTCTTCCATTCCATTGACTTTCTTGTTTGGCATGTTAAAGATGGCTATCATTTTGGGTGCCACCATTCCCTGTAGGCTTGAACTTGAAAGGAGGATCTCATTGAGGTTGGAAACTGTTTCATTGGATGATCTTCTCATACCATCTCTACAGAGTGGAGACTCCTTGTTTGATGTTGATACAGTTCATAGACTACTGGTGAACTTCTTGCAGCGGATTGAAGAGGAGGAAAGTGATGATTATGGATATGAATCTGATGGGCTTGGCTCTACTGGCCATGGTTCTCTGCTAAAAGTAGGGCAGCTTATTGATGCTTATCTAGCAGAAATTGCAGCTGATCCTTACTTAAGTCTGCAGAAATTTGTTGCTTTGATTGAGATACTACCTGATTATGCTCGTGTAATTGATGATGGCCTTTACAGAGCTGTGGACATTTATTTGAAGGTAAATTTGTTTGGACTAAAAAAGGGTCTTCTTTATCAAATTCCAATAATTAAGCACTTCCCAGTTAAACCTCATTCTCAATCATGCAACACTGATCATATTTTTTATTCATTTTTTCTTGTTCATTTGGATAATAGTACTTTTTTTTCATTTTGTTAAGGCTCATCCAGCTCTGACAGATCAAGAATGCAAGAAGCTTTGCAAGTTCATAGACAGTCAGAAGCTGTCTCAAGAAGCATGCAACCATGCTGCACAGAATGACAGGCTCCCACTGCAGATGGTGGTGCAAGTCCTGTATTTTGAGCAGCTGCGTTTGAAGAATGCATTGTCAGGGAGTTCAGGAGATGGCCTGCTGTCGCAGAGAATAAGCAGCGGTGTTCCGAGTGCAGCCATGTCCCCCAGAGACAATTATGCTTCGCTGCGGAGAGAGAACCGGGAGTTGAAGCTAGAGATTTCGAGGATGCGGGTGAGGCTAAGTGAGTTGGAGAAGGAGCAGATGTTTATGAAGCAAGGCATGATTGACAAAGCAGGAAATGGAAGAACATTCTTGACCTCCCTTTCCAAGGGGATAGGGAGAATTGCCATCTTTAGCGGTCAAGGTGGGGGTAAGCGCCAGAAATCAAGTAGGAAGTCTCGGGGTTCAGAGGGGAAAACTGGTAGGAGTAGGAGATACTCTGTCTCATAGATAATATTCTTCTTCTTAGTTAAGCTTTTTTACAGCATCCTCTATTCTAATCTTTCAGGTGATCACAAAGTGTAAATGAGTTGGTCAAAAGTTTTTTCTTCATCTTTGGTCGTTTACTTTGGCCCTTGAACTTGAATCTCTCCCATGTTTTGTCTTCCTCTTCCTCACTACACATGAGTTCAGCTGCTAGACGAAGGTCCTATAAGTGACGATGCTTTTTGCATCACCAAGAGGAAGCTTCATCAACCACCAAAGTTCAAGATAGCACGACCACTCCTTCCTCTCACTGTTGCACCCTCACAATGTAATGCTTTCTTGTCAGATTTGCTCCTTAGATTGGTTGAAACGAAAATGTAACATATATAACCAAATACTCGAAATGATTCACCATGAGTTCAAGGTTCCATAACTTCACAAATGGCAAGACAAATCCTAACTGACCATGTATTTTTTTTTTCTTTTTAATGACTTTCAACCTTGTCCCTAAACTGATGATTGTCTGGTTGATTGCTATTTCCATTTCCTATTTTCTGTTTTCATAATTTTATAAGGAAAATAGTAAAAATAATAAAATCCAATTTTTAGTTTTTATTTCCTATTTTCACTATTTCCTTTATATTCTGAAAACAAAACACAAAAAATGAAAACAGAAAGGAAATAGTAAGTTTTTCAATGTCTCTAAAGTGTCTTCCGTGAAAAAAACCTATGCAATAATCATCAATCAAAGACACCATGAAATGACCCTTTCACTTATCAAAACATATACGAGTGGACTAACTCCAATGACTCAATGCTTGAAAGTTAGAACCTTAAAATGGTGGTTGATGTGCCGTGGGATCTCGCACATGCACTACAATTCAAGTTTGTGAGAGCTTCAACAAGCCCAGTTTGTGCGTGCCATAAATAAAACAGTCATTTCATTACTGCAGTCCATATATATTACTCAAGATTCGAGAATAGAGAAAATTATCTAATGACTTGCAAATCAAATAACTAGTAGCCGTTCACTAATTGTCATTGACCGTTTCCCTTTGAGTCTGATATATATTATTAGCTCTTCCAGGTCAACCATTTCCTGAAATTACTACCATAAAACTAAGGGAAAATTTTACTTTACCATAAATTTAAAAAATGTGTAATTTGATCCTGTGAACTCTCTTGAATGTGCAAATTAAACCTTTTATTAATTTTTCATCAATTATTAATAAAAATATTACAAATTTAGAAAATTTAAATTATCATATTACATATTTAGAAATGTTTAGAGGCTTAATTTGTACACGTTTTACAACATTTAGGGGGGTATAATACACCTAATATGGTTAGAATGGACATTTGTAAAAAAGTTTAAAGAGGTCAATTTGCACATTTTTTAAGTTTAGGGTTTAAAGTGCACATGACTTATAATTTAAGTGGGTAAAATGCAATTTTTCCTCAAACTAATGCAGATCATAATAGTAAAATGAACAAATGCTACTCCATTTCACCAATAATTTGAGTAAAGTGCAATTTTCCATAAAACTAATGCAGATCATAATAGTAAAATGGACAAATGCTACTCCATTCCTTGCACTCAAAAATTATGTCAGAACCACAACACTTAGTCCAAAAGAAGTAACAAAAAGAACATGTTCAGCATGCAATGAGTAAGGCTCAGCCATAATTAACTGTATCTGGAAAAAAGCTTGTTCTATAGAATATAAATGTAAGAAGGTAAAAAAATACAACGTCCTGGGAATGTCAGATTTGGTATACATGCAACATTTGATAAATTATTAATACAAGCCAAAAAAGGAAAAAGAAGAAATAAATTATTCCAAAAAACAAAATTTACCCCTATAATGAAAGTCTTCCGGCTAGGATTCCACCAAATATGATAGCTCCAAACCATTTATTTGAGTTAAATCTGGGAGGGAAGAAAAGGGTACAAAAGTCACTTCATTATGTTCAAAATATAGAGAATAGAACCAAACATTATATAGTAAATGGACTAATAGATGCAAAGTTTTTGTAACATACTGCAATCCATCAATAAAACAGTTGAAAAGTGATTACTAGAAAAATTGAACAATTACGGAATTTTGGGAGACTTCTATCTGTGTAAGTCTGAGGCCATAAGTATGCCATCAAGTGTTCGTAGAAAAGCTATATGATTTATTAGTCTATGATAACTGAATGAAATTTTTAAAAAGTTTGACCATCCCAAAACTGCTTTTTCACTATATTAATCATTCAAAAATCAAAACATTCTGAAGCTCCAACAGATGTTCAACTTCAAGCCAATAAAATAAGTTGATGAAAGATAGGCTTTTGGAGCAATAAATCAAGGATTTATGTAACAATCCAAATTTGTTTTGGATGAACGGTATGCAACAATCCTCCGAACACATACTTCCTATTGCAATCAGCACGTGATGAAAGGTCGACTGTCCATATTTGCCAGCCTAATTGCCCAGATGCAGCTGCCAGAAATGCATAATATGGCCAGCCTGGTCCAAACATATGGATCAGAAGGTGGAGAACAGCCATTGGAATCCAAATGGTCATGAAAACTCAAAAAAGAGAACATAAAGGTCATACACAAATACCTATTTCTGCATTATAGCCACAGAGGGCAAGACCACCAAGGCATGCAATCCCAAACCCAGTATTCCACTCCTTTGTCAAATCACCAAAGCGTAAAGCCGTTGATTTAACTCCCACTTTCAGGTCATCTTCTTTATCCTGAATGCCAAGGTTAGATTACATTGTTTTAAGCATAGAATTCATGAGGAGTATACAAATTGGTCTTGCCATTTTATTGTTTGTTTCATGACACCTTAACTGTTAGAGACAAGATAATCATTTGAACAAAGATGAAAATTACACCATAACATTAACACACCCCAGAAGTTCAGGAATAGCATGCAACAAACCCATAAAGGTAGCCCCCTTCTTGTCAAATCCCTCACTTGGATATCATGCAGCAATTAAAATGCAGGACAGAGGAGCAAAACCTTACAAGAAGCAATGCTGTTTTTACCTGATGTGCGTAGATCGTATCATACACAAGAGTCCAAAACACTCCAGATGCATAAAGTGGCAGCACTATAGCTGGATCTAGACTTCCTTTAACTGCTGCCCATCCTAACAAAGCACCCCAATTAAAGGTCAACCCAAGAAAAGCTTGAGGCTAACCAATAGTTTACATGAGTGCCACATAAAAGCATAATCAGATCATACATCAAAGATGAGAATAAAATCTGTCAGAAGAAACTAAAAATGAGCAAATTCGTTACCCAAAATGTAAATCTCTTCATGAGGGGATAGGAGAAGACGAGCAACAAGGATGAGGCACCCAAAACACGGCTGCCAAAAGTGCACAAACCACCAATATTATAAATTTTAACAAAATTCACATATTCACACTTAATAAAGATGTAATAGTGCCCACATAACACATGCACAAGCAGAAAACTGCAAGACACTAGGAATCCATGTGAAACAAACTTATCCAAAAGAATTCACCAAGAAAAGGAAGAAAAAAAAAACTAATAATCAGTCTTTGTCCTGAACACAGCATTGTTTAACAGGGTTCTACCATTTACATGTACTATATCTTCCTTCTTTCTTAGGTGGCATATGGTAGTGGATAGAGCAGTGCTATATCTTCCCTATTCCCCATATAATATAACAGCATTTTCTTATCAAACTCAAACAACTCCATGTTTAACAATAACTGATATGCGGGAGAGGCAGCCGATTATGATTGTGCGATGAAATAAAGAGACAAAGTTCTCTTTTGGGTATGAATCTTGGTTAATTTATTTTGCCAACATTTACAATATTTAATCTTATAAAGATAGAATTTAGGAGTAGCTAGCTTTGGCAATTAGGTTTAATCCAGGAAGGCTCTATCATCTTCATAACTAATCAAGATACAGTGAAGTATCTAAAGCCCGAACATATAGACCACCCTAAGCGATAGATATGGCTATTCAAAATTAGCACTAACCTATAATTATTCAGTTGCAGAAGAATCCCAAGACCCAAAAGTAATTGAAAACCAAGAAAACAAAGTCCTTGAAATGGTGTCAAAAGACCACTTGCTATAGGTCTTGACTTCGTACGTTCTACCTGCATTATACAATTATGTATGGTAACATTCAGAACATCGAATCTAAAAGACTATCTATGGAGGGGGTAAAAAACTTAAGCAGTTCAGCAAAATGCCAAAGGTAAGAGGTATGACATCACATATGATCGTATGCACAATAATCATATTAAAACATCACAAGTGTAATGCAATAGCAATAGAATCAGATTAAATAGGACAGCAACCAAAGTCAGAGTCATCCTGATGAATGGAAAATCATGAGTTAAATTAATAAAGGGCTTTAGCCATGCCAATTAGACACTTGTTCTTGCAATTGTTTTGTGCACGGAAATTATATCCACTAGGCTCTTAGACTCAACCTGAATCTTAATCCAATCCTCTTATCCATCCCTTACACACAAATACACAATCTAGCAAACTTTTTTTAATAAAAAAAAAATCAATATAAGAGGCGGCTCCAATAAAAATAATTCAATAATAGGAAGAAAATAAATAGCCAAAAAGGAGGATTTTGGAATAGTAACGGAAAAAACCAAAAGAAAATAGGGAAGGTTCATGAATTTATATTTAAACCATTTCCGAAACATGATAGGTATGATGAGAAGGGGAAAAAAAATTCGAATGCAAATAATTACAGAAAATAGAAGAACTCACAGGCCATGTGAAATACCACGGCACTAGACAAGTGGACATAGCATGACTAAGCTTTCAGATCATTTTTCAATTGAAATCAAGCATACAAGTCAAACATATTCGCACAACAAACAATCAGACACACTTCTGTTATATTAATTCCCAATGCAAAACTACAATTTCAGTACCTCTTACTGCGAAAAGACGCAACCAAGGATAAAAGGAAGAGTATTTACCTTAGTATCAATATCCCGATCAAGGAGGTCATTAATAGTACACCCAGCACCCCTTAAAAGCAAAGCGCCACATCCAAACAGAGCCATCATCTTAAAATCAGGAAGGTACCCTGGGTTTGCAGCCAACGTAATTGACCTAAGGCATTGAAATTAGAAACATAAAAAAAAAAATGAAAATGAATTTAGAAAATGAAGATTACAAAAGGAAAGAGAAATAATTTGAAGGCATGATATAATTTAGAAAAGACAGCACTCCCGCTCCCCACCCCAAAAGAACTAATAAACTCTCCATGTTTGTCAATAACAAGGCCAAAAACCCATAATAAAAGTTGATAGAACCCTTACCACATACAAGGCCATAGAAGCAACCATGTCCCAATTGGCTTATCAAGCCGAGCGAGCCGTGCATAGGGCTGAACCTGCCTAGGCAAGTACAAATCAATCCAAGAGATGTCCACTCTACTCACATTACCACTTTGATTCTTGTTTTCCTCTGAACCCTCTCCTAAACTCGAAGGTGATGTAGAGATGTGCCAGACAAGCTGGAAATTTGAGAGACATCTACCATTTTTACAAAATTCAAAATTGGAAATATGAAGGTGGGATTGCTTGAATGGGCTGAGTGAAGGATTTAGACTGGGATTTTGTTTACAGATGGTTTAGTGGAGATTACAGGATTGAAGATGGAAGGGGAAGGAGATTTTAGGAAGGGGCCAGAAGAAGGGATAGAATATTTGAGAAATCTACGGGAAGCACGAGAGATCAAAGTTGAAGCCATTTTCTTAAAAGCAACAAGTTAGGGTGTTTCTTAGTTGCTACTAGTTTCAAAGCCTTAGAAGCACTCATTTAAAGGATGAGCAACACAAATTGAAAGCGTGAAGCTGAGTTCAAACTATGTTAAAGTACCAAGCTCTCAAACCCACAACTGCAATGGACATCTAGTTCACAAGGTGTATCCAACTCTCTGATATCACTCTTCATGTGAGAACTCTGTGAATGTACAAATCCTAAAAACAAAAACAATAAAGCTTCAACAGGATTTTCCAAACTCTTGGATATTCAAAAACACACAAAACCAAACTAATGCTCACAATGGGGATTCCAAAAAAATTACATGCAAAAAGTTCTCAAAAGAAACTCCAAAATTACGCAGAACAAAAGTTTTAACATGAAAATTTAATATTTGTCAATAAATCAACTAACAAGTACCAAATTGAGTCTTTTGCTTCAAAATCAACATACCATTCAAACAAAAGAATAAAAATTAGGCCTTAGCAAATCATAGTGATACACACTCATTATGTTCTTACAGGTTACTAAAAACCAGTTCAATGTGACATAACAATGTTCAGGCTGTGTTTGATGCATCACTAAGCTATATTTGATATTGCACCAAAATTCAAGAGTGAAAATTATTGTGGAAGTAATATCTTAAGGGAACAAAACTTGATATCCCCAAAAATTAATTGTGTTTGGGATCAAAGAAAAGGCCAATGAAGAAACGGGGCTGCTTAGTTTGTTTTATGTTTTCATTTTCAGTTGATATATTTTCAATGTTAATTAGAAGAATGTCATTTTATTCTTTCATTATGTTTTCACAAAATACTAAAAAGGCAAACAATGAGAAACAAGGAGAAAAATGATTACTATAAAATGATTAAAAGTATTTAACATTACAAATAAAAAGTAATTTTCACAAGACAAAGACAAATTTAAGAAGCAAAAAAACATTACATTAGTCATTAATATAACTCATGCAACATAACATTGTTCATAGTTTTAAGCAAAATAAGCATTATCCATCTTGATCAGATCTCTCAAGTCTCATAAACAAGTTACAACTTCCAATAAAACATAACACTAATAATCCACATGCTCATAAGTCATAACTCATAACATAACATAACAAAACAAGTAATCGATAGAGGAAAAAAAAAAAAAGAAAGAAAAAAGGATGAACTACAACGATTAAAAGTGAGGAACATTTATGCTTCGTTCCTAAGCTGCTTTCATGCTGTTCAGGTTAGTTTCTAAACAAGCAAGACAATTGCTCACAATTTGTGCCGATTTAAAAACAACAATTGACTCAATAATCATTTTGCATCAACAGAACAATTGCAATAGCTGAAAGTAGCTTTTTGCCATTAGCAAAATACAGCTAACTCATCAAGCAACTCATCAGAAACAAAAAACTTAAGGCACTCTTGCACTATGCTAGACAGAACAGCCCAAATGTAACTAGAAGATGATGATTCAAGACAAAACCTTTACCCAAAACACAAATCCCTCCCCTTTACACATACCCACGGTACAAGACAATATGTCATTTTGTTTTTGTTTTAAGTTTAAAAAAAAAAAAAAAATTGTCCACCAGTCAGAACTTTGATCAAACATGTGGCACGCAACACTTAACTGTGCCTCTTCCAATGCTACGTCTCAATTTCTAAGTGTTCGCAATTCAGAATGTTTTGTCTTATAATATAACCTGCCTATTATGGTGAACCAACCCTACGTAAATATTTCTCTCCAATAGAAATTCTCTTCCATACCATATTAAAAAAATCACACAAATTGCAAAATAATAATAATAATAATAATAAGAGGACATTATTATGAATGAAGGCAAAATTACCACCAATTCAATGGAAGATTATTCTTGTACCGCCAGCCAGCGGCAAAACACAGAGGAAGAAGAAGCTTCGAACTTGAAATCACGCTGTGGCTGTAGAGGGGAGTCGGTGTGGAGCACGCGTTGGGTTTCTCATATGCTTGGGCCGAAAGGCCCATGGGCTATATTAGCTTGGCCCAATCCATTCTAGGTGGGCTCCTTCATTGGGGAAGTACGACTCGTAGGTCTTGAGTGGGCCGTTCTTCCAGTTGACGTTCTTGAGGTGCTTGGCGGACGATTGTGAGGTCACGATGGTGGTGGGCGAGAAGACGCCATGCTCGTGTTCTCGTGTTTGGGAAAGTGGAGGTGGTGTGGTGGCGTGATTTAAGGGGATGGTAAAATTGGGTTTGCCAGTTCCACCCTTGCAATACACTTTTATTTTCATCTATTTAAATTATTTCATTTAAATAATTTTTCAAGTCTACTAGTCTAGTGATTTGCATCCATAGTCTAGTGTTTTTCTAATTCCTTTAAAAAAAAATCAAAATCTGAAATTTTTTTATGGACTAACCCATGTTGACTAAGGTTAACTTATGAATAGGTGGGGCTATAGGTGGGTAAAGGGGCCAAACTCATGGAAATTCATATTAAATATTGATAAATTTTTAAATTTTTATAAGTGGGTTGGCTTGGCAAGCAGGCACATGGGTTTTTTATAATTGTAGACCTTTTGGCCCTGGGCTTTTGACCTTCAGGCGGTGGGGCAGAATAGAGTGGGTTAGATTGACACCTAAGCATTAGCGAGCATGTGCATCCCTTGCTTGCTTGCCACCTCATTGTCCTTTCAATGTAATTGCATTTAGATAGTAGCAATGTAACACTTAGGGGTGTACATATCTGGTCCTAACCTCACTCCTGAATAGGAAGCTTATTGTATCAGGTTTGGATCTTAAAATTAATCTAGTACTACTTTCAAGCCAGATTGGGGTTATATTTTAAGTCCACAACAATCCAAAATCAAATAATTCTATTATAAATATATTTTTCTATAATAATGAGTGAAAAGTTATAAATTTTATAGTTTAATTAATTTTTTTTTACATAACTTAATGTTATTTTATATTGATATGGTTTATTTTGAAATATATATTACAAAATATATCTTCAATTTTGTTTCTACTTGTAAATATTTATAATTTTACTATGTATAATGTCTAAATTCTCATATATTATTCAAATGTTGGTTTACCAGTCAATAAATGAATAATTTTTAATTGGATTTGAGTTCTAAAAATAATCCAATATAAAATTCAACTAGATTTAAGTTTGGTCAACCTAGTCAAACCCTTTGTATTGTACACCTCTTGTAGCACTGTCCCAACTTGCATAAACATGGATGACCTTGAACGCTTTGTTTGTGACTTTGTGGTGTTAGAGGGGATATATATATATTTAAGAAAATTTAAAATTATTTAATATATTTTTTGTAAACATCTATATCAATTTAATAAATCTTTTATAAATATATGCAAATAAGACCTATATTTGATAAGATCCTTATAGGTGTCAAATTATTTCAAAATTTAGCACGAACAATCAATATGATATGTAGTTATAATTGAATAGTTAGATTAATTAATAAAAACTATATTCCAAAAAAAAAAACTATCGAAGATGTAAGTTTGTGTAGTCTTATACCAGTGTAAATAGATTCATCCTTATACCAAGTTTAATTATGATGTATCGATAATATAAAATTCTTTTACATTATCATTAAATCAAATTCTTTCATATATATAATTTTTGAAATAATAAAATAAAAGTCAAATATATTTTACTAGTGTGATAATATATAACAAAATAACTATATAAAAAATCACAAGGTGTAGCATAGTTTTTAATTAGTTAGGCTCCTTAAATATTAGTTAGAAGTTCAAAACGGATATATATGAAAAAAGTTTTATGGTAGAAAGAGAAAACACACCTATATAGCTTTATATTTAGAGAGGATTAATTACTGTTTTTAAGTTGATACCAACTTGGCTTAAAAAAAAAAAGAAAACTAATAATAACAATTGTATAAAAAATTGATATTATCAATTAATAATTGATCAAAATTAAACTCGCGCTCAATGTCCAGGAAAACCAAGTCAAATGAAAATGTATAGCATTAATTACAAGTAGTGGGCGTGAATGCAAGAATTCATGGCATGCATGTAACACACAAGTGAAGTGACGGTCAAACATTCAACAAAGTCGGCAATTGGTACTCATTAATTCGAAGGTACACTTGTAATGCCAAATTGCCCATGCCAAAGGGAACTCACTAAACAGTACTGGTCTCCATGTGTGACTCGTGTGTTCTCATTAAACAAGAGTATCTTCGAAAGATGGAAATTTTATGTATCTTTCTTCTTTTTATTAATAATTAGTATATTTAATTATTAAAAATAGAAAATAAAAGATACATTTGAGAGAAAGAATTCTTTTTTATTAAATTATAAACAATTAATTAGAAGAACAGAAAATATATTTATATTTATAATTGTACAAAATTTTTGTTTCATCTTGGAACATGATGAATTGTTTTGATATCACTGTCAAATCTAAAATCTATGTAATCGATGTTTGCGGATCAGTCACAAGGCGAACCAATTGCTCATGCACTCTTTATAGTTAGCTCACATTCGTCGTTTTCTCTTTCTGCCACGCAATTAAATAACTATATATCATTTCAGTCTCATACCTATTTGTGGGATATAATTATATTCCAACCATGCCCCATTCGTGATTTTCAGCTGGTTTCCTTCACCATAAATATATCTGGTCCGCTTATATATCAATGTACAAAATTCACATGTTTCCTCCGATAAAATTCATATTTATAAGCTTTGCGTATCAAATAAATTAATTACTATTTTTTAATATTGAATATTCACCCAAGATTCATATATATATATATATATATATATATATATATATGTAATAATAAATGATTGATAGAGCATAAAAAGTGACATAAAAAAAGGTTGATGATTTCCATCCCTTGTCAATTTTTTTTGCTGTGCAGAAAAAAATTAGACAACATTTTGTTGACATGTCAACTTTATGACTAGGTAACATTTTCATTTTTCTTGTCAATTTTATTATTTTTCCCTTAATTTTTCTTCACAATTTCAAGCAATTGCGCTGCATACTTCCTCTATTATACTTTTCTAAGCAACTCTGATATTTCCATTAAAAATTTTCCCACATAAATACCACATACCTAAGCCATTTGTATATATTCTAGTTCTCAAAAGATTTCATATTGAACATATTAATCCCTTAAAAAATTATATAGACTAGTCCCTTCTTAGGAAATAAAAATCAATTATACATTAAAAGCTGATTTTTTTATATAAACTAATATGTTAAAATTCGATGTTTTTGAGATCAGTAATGTGTGTATAACTTTTTGTTAATTAGGTTAATGTATTTGACATAAACTTTTTTTAGGATTCAAGTGTATACATTTGATCTTTTAAGAATTAAAGTATTAAAAATAAAAAAATTTCACCTACTAAAGTATAACTTTACATTTTTATATTTGATTAGCAATGCATAAAATTTGAGTTAAAGATTATTTATTTAATTTTAACATTAATGCAATAATCATATTAATTATTATTGTATTAATCACAAAGTGTACATTCTTAATTTAAAAATTATATTATCACTCATTTATTTTATTATGATCAATCATTATCACATTAATTATAAAATATATACATATTGATCACTCAAAATTTATATATTAATTGTTGACAATTGTAAAGCTTTTATGTGAGATAAATATTTTCTTTTGTATTGAGTTTTGTAAGCAAAATAATTTGTGTAAAATATTGAAAATGAGATACTTGCTTTAAACATGCATGCATAAAATAAAAGAAGATAAATCAATACAATTTTTTTTAAAAAATATTTATTCTAATACATTGTTACTGTAGTATTTACATTTTCAGCTATTAACATCATATCTTTTAAAGAAAAATCTCATTTAAAGTTAGTTTTCATTTATTTATTTATAGGGTATCATCATGTGAAAGGAAAATAAATCCCTTCATTCATATAAAAAATTCAAAGGATTTGGTCGTACATTGATTGTCACCATTGATCAATAAAATGGGGGCCAACATAGGATTCATAAGAAAATTTATTCAATAATAAAAATTAATACATGGCTAAGTCAAAAAATTTTCACATAACATAATCTATTCCTGTAGTATAATACCTAGTGAACACGCATTAGTAGACAAATTTAGTACGGCTTTAGGATTTCCAGGACCCACCCGTGTTCCAGGGAAAAGCCCTGAATGTGTTAGGGGGGATGCAGTTTGGGTGTTGTTCCTCCAGAATTCTACAAAACGCCTCGTTGCAACAAGCGGGCTCAATGTCAACATAGTATAAAATAATACGGTTTTGTTTAGTGAGCCTTTCAACCCTTTCAAACACCCCAAGGCTAGAGTTTTCTCAGGAAACCCTTAGTTCCCAAACACCCTTCCTCGCCTTCTCTCTCAATCTCACACCATTCCTTCTCCTTCCAAGATCAAAAGTAAGAGTTACATGGGTTTTTGTCATCTCCTTCCTCTCCATTCCATGTTCTTAGGTTTGGATTGTTATTGTTCTCCATTGTTGTCAGGTGGAGAAGTTTTCCTAATGTTGTTAGAGTTATGTTTGAGCTATCTAAAGAGTATTAGAGTTTAATATAGAGTTTTGTGACTTTAATGGCAGATATTAGTGTTATTTCCACTCCATGGAGCGTAGTGGGTGTTGACGCCACTCCTTCCTCCTCTCCAAGTGAGTGGGTTCAGATCTTATGATTCTTATGTTGATCATTATAGCTATTTTCTTTAATTTGTGGTATGATTACATGATTATAGAGAATATTCCAAGAGATTAGATATTATGATTGGTTTTACTAAGTGTATGAAAATGATGATTAATTTTCAAGTAAGCGGAAATATATGTTTCAATATAAACTCATGGGATCATAATTGTTAAAATGATTTTATTAAAAAGTTAGAGTATGATTGTGACTTGATTCAGATATTTGATCAATTACCATGATGATTTCAATAGCAGAATATTTATGCATTATAGAGTTTCATACAGAGAAAGGCCTAGAGTAGAGTTTTAAAGAAAATGATATATTTTATAAACTAGAGACTAGACGGTAACTATAGAGAAATGGACGCGAGTTGAGCTAAACCCAAATCGTTAACTTTGGTACCAAGTTATCCTAGAGGACAATCTCATGAGAGCGAGAATGAAACCTAGTTAGGTGTCCAATTTGGATCCTTGAGGGATCCTAGATATTAGAAAATTTGTTATGCAATGCATAACAGGATATCCCTATTTCTCTAGTAGCGTCCTGTTGTTATATATAGAGCCATTATGTTTATATATATATGAACATGTTTTTTGAGCCATTATATTAACCAGTTTTGGTGATTTTATATATATGTACTTACATTTTGGTTGTTGTCATATGAGAGGGTTGTGAGTGAGAGCTTACTCCTTTTTAGATGAAACTCACCCGTCTCCTTTTTATTCCAGATACGTTAGCCCGAGTCCTTCTCGCCACCTCCCCCGGTGAGGTTTTTCCAGTTGGTGAGCTTCATTTTGAGTGAAATATTCTTTTTGTGTTTTGTATAGAAATAAAGTGCGCTAGTTTACATTATGGGTAGGGTTCTAGACCATAAAGTTAATGCTTATTTTGTATACCATGATTATTTGTATTTTCATTATTATAGTTTTTATGGTTTATTTTGTATAGAGAGCAACCCATATTTTGTAATATGATTACATATTTTAGAGTTTGATTATGAAACTATTAGGATGATTATGTTTTCAGAAAGAGACTTGTTTAGAGATGAAATAATACTTAAGAATGGATTTTATGATTAATTTATGCATATAAAGAGACTTAAAGGTCACGAGGTTTACGTAAGCATGAGACCTTCACGTGCAGTCACGTTCTCAAGTAAAGTCGCGACATGTACCAAAATGAGATCCCACGTATCATTGGATTAAATGATTAATATTTTTTTTATGGAAATCATTGGATTAATTAATATTGGGTTATGATTGCGTTTGCACTCTCTATTATTTCAATGAGTTCCAAGGTAAGTTTAACTCATATCCCTACCCTCTATCCCCTAATATTTTTGTTAAAAAAAGAATTTAAATATTATAACTATATATAATTAAATTAATATATAAAAATTTTTACTAGGAAATTAAACATAATCAAACGAAAAGAGTACTTGATTTTTACAATTAGCACCTGCCAAGTATTCTACTGGTTTTATATATTTTTATAGCTTGGGTTGAATTTGGGATAAGCACTTATAAAGTTTATCTTCCTAAATGTTCTAGGTCAATGTGAGTTTTTTTTCATTCCTAATACTTTATTTTCAATTTAACACAAAAATTAATCCAAGACTATTCTAGCGAACGTAAAAATAAAATGTTAAAAATTGACTTTTAATATATAAATCTTTTAAAGACTAATAATGCCTATATGATTTTTCAGTTAAATAATTAATATGTTATAACATGAAATCTTGTTTAAATTAGTATATATATTTAATTTTAAAATTTTAAAATATCCGAATCATTTTTTTTTAATAAGATTAAAGTGTAAGTTTTCTGAATTTTTCATGAGGCATATTCCCCACTGCCAGCTAGTGGATTCAAGCGACTGGATCGTATAGGTAGATTCAATTAGAGGTAATGCTATTTCCAAGGTGATTGACATGAACCAGTTAAGGTTTTCGATGGTGAAAACTTTTGATACTCCTAATGCATTAAATGTATTGATAATTTAAAAATTTTAATTTTTCAATAAAAAATTTTTACTTTAAAAACTTTAACCGGTGCTTAAGTAAAACCCTTTTTTGTCCAAAGAAAATACAATAAGATTTTATCTACTGTCTTGAGTCTTGTGAGAATAAAAATTATGTACAAAATTAAGTGTGATTAAGATGTGGTTGAAGAAATTATATATTAAAAAGGAATGAACAAAGTAGAAACTCTATAAAATATGAATTGCTATTTTAATATTCAAAAGTGAATGTCTAATTGAAATATAAACTCAATCATTTTGAATATGATGGTTGAGTGAAAAGAGTTGAAGCTATCATCACATTTAATAGTGATAGAATGAGTGTCTCGTTAACAACTTATTTTTAAATATTGAAATAGCATTTTATAAAATAAAGAGGACTCTAAACTTTATTTTAATGTTTAAGATCAAGATTTGGTATCGAAATTACTGGTGTGATTTGGGGTATCGTTTCACTACTTTATTCCAATTAAATTGTTAGTTGATGTAAGTAGGTTTGTCTGCATAGCAAAATTAAATGAGATTACTTATAAGATTCATATAAATCTGCTGTAAATAGTTGTGCAAATGCAGAAGTTATGTCAATTTGTACATCGCTAGAGGTAAATGCCAAATCAAATAGATGAGATGTTTAATTATAGTACGTGGGGCATAGATGTCATGAAAGTCCTGAATCATACTCATACCCATGTGGTAGAAGATATTTATGTCTATTTTTTCCTTTAAAAAAAAAAACTTAAAACTCGTGTTAAATATTTATACATTGCTTGCAGCAAATAATGGAAGTGGAGACACATTTGAAAACAAAAACTTAAGGCTTGAGAAAACAAAGGACCATAGTCAGAAAACGACATTCATGACCACTTTTCTACATTTGTGTTTCACTACAAAGTTCACATGGCTTGATGGGTGCTAAATAAATGGATTGAAAGCTCACAATTATCATACCACTAAGTTACTTCCGTTTTGTACGAGGTCTTGAAATATGAGCACACTCAGGAAAAAAAAAAAAAAAAAAAAGGTCCTTCATGTAATAGCTCTATGGTCTTTAACACCAACATTAAAGTGTCATCTAAAAACCCACCAAAATCATCTATAATCGTGTTCTCTTCTACCACGCCAATTCATATTTGTCACATGAAAACAAATATTTAATATTATCTAAAATTTTAAAATTATTACTAAATATATATTACTGATCTTCTATATAACAAAAAAAATATTAATAAGACATGAAATAAGACATGATTTTGAGACAAATGATTTTTATCATTTAAAAAGAGATGATGCTAATTAATTAGTACTTAATTAAAGGCATTAATTAAAAAATTAAAAGTAATGATTAAAAAATTGGTAAATACTTTAAATTTTTAAATACATTTAATATATTAAAAATAGAAAGGAGGTGCAGTTGCAAATAATAAAAATATTAAAAAATTTGTCATTAAAATTGGAAACCACCCCTTGGCTTCGGTCATAAAAAGGACAGCAAAGAAGATTAGGTTGGTGCGTTAGAACCAACGGTAGTTGCAACGTCTCTCAAATGCGCCTTAAAAATAATATTCCAGACAAAGAAAACACCCAAGTTTTTATCCTATCCTCCATTATCTCACTAACTCTGTCTTATAAATGAAGTAATCACTACTCAAACTAAAACCAAATTCATCATTATATTGCAATAATTGAATACACAATCTCATAGTAGTTGGGAGGAGGCTTACCGACGCTTGACCTTGTTTTTTTGGACGGGACATGTATGTGTTCATCGGCAATCTTCTCAAGCAATTGAGTTAACCCACAAATAAGAACCACACAATGCTAATTGGAATTGGAAATGGAATTGGTACATTCATTGAAACGAAAATGGTTAAAAACACTAACACATAGCTTAAAAAGTCTCCTCTCTCTTTTCTCTTCCTAAATCCTTCACGCCCCTTTATAAGTAATCTATTTAAAGAATATGTAATGTTATCACACATACTTTTTTTTTTTTGGGTGAATCCGGAATAATCATAAGGTTTAGCATAGTTAACTAACTGAACTCTTTAGCATCTAATTAGATGTTTGATTTTGATGGTGTGCATGTTAAATATTTGATAGTTAGAGATTTACCTCTTAGGTGGCTTCACACCTCGAAGGAATGCTGCCAATGGTGAATATCTTGGTAAAAAAAAAAAATAACTAATCTTTTTAAGACATAGAGCTCACAAGCTTAGATTTTGTCTCTGATTGCAATAGCTTCTCCATAAATAGCTACACACATGTTACTTTCTATTTGTATACATTTTAAGAAAAAATATTTATTATTGCAGACTTCTAAAATTCACATCCCAATAAATGACATAATTATTGAGTATATACATAAAATAATTGCAATGTGAAAGAATTTTCTATTAATTAATTATAATTCAATAATAAAAAATGCACATGTATAAATTGATGAAACTTTTAACTATATACCTAACATTATTCGTGTAATATTTAATCATAATTAGTCGGATCTAAACCTTTGCACGCTTACACTAACCCTGTGCATCTCACTTGTGATGTTTGTCTTGTTATATTAGGAATGCTTGGCACACATTTTTGAGTCATATATTCTCTCATCTATTGATGAAGTGGCGGAATCAGGAGATAAATATGTAAAAAAATTGAGGTGAGATAATAATCAAATAATGAAAACTGTAGCTATATATGTACATATAAGTAGAGTCCCATTATTTCTCCACCCTAAATACAATAATAAGTACACCTACTCACAAGTAAGGGACACAACTTGAAATGGAACCCATCCAAAAATATATTCAGGTGATAATGATATAACTCAAATTGAAACCTTTCTGTCATAATTCCCTGTATCCATCATTTAGGATTTGGTATATATATATATATATATATATATATATATATATATATTAACATGATATTATTCATATTATTTAAAATTTATTTTTAAAACTATTCATAATTTTACATCAGACAAAAATTTAATTGAAAAAACAGAAAAAGAGATAGAACAATAGGACAAAAGAATTCAATCCGATATAACAATCAAAGCCACGTACATTAAATTAAGTAATAATATATGAGATTAATTTTAGGTTTTTGTTATGGTACCTCAAAAGGTATCGATAATTTTCAATTCAAAAATTGTGATTTAATCATAAATATTTAAAATATTAATAAATTTAGTTAGTGAGACGCGTGATAAATTTTAAGACAAACTCTAGAATGTATAATGCTTATAAATTTTATAGAGTCCAAAAAAATCATTAATTTTAATATATTATTGCTGCAAAAATTTACAATAATACATTAAAACTTACACCATCAATCCCTCATAACTTATATTTTATATGACTTTTTAAAAAAGAAAAATCAATCTCTTTTAATGAAATAATGGCCATGATAGTGTTTCATAATTAAATCTATATTGTGATTCAAACATTTTTCATTCAAGCGTGCATATATAGTCAAACATTATCCTTCATTTTTTTTATCCTGATGGAACATTATCCGTGATGTTTAACTAGCATAATTTTGGCCAAGGATCTAGTTTCCTTGAAAAAAGGTAATCTACTATTGTCAAATGTAAGATCGATCACATGCAGCCGTGGAAAAATCATGTGTAATGTGTTCGTAACATGGATTGTCACAATTTGCATAACAAGATTCTCCCTCGCCAATCACCACTCACCACTCACCAATAAGCAATCATCAACTAGCAGAATTAAAACACTGTAAATTGTAAGACAAATAAAGAAACCCACGAGCACATACAAGGACACAAGGGCAAACAAAAGAAACTTCCCATCTCATCATTCAGATCGAGAATTCTTACATACTCATCACAAGGCCAACAAAAAAAGATAAAAAGAATAAAAAGTTTTGTTCCGTAATATTCATTACTCAAGGTATTAATTTTATGTATGGTTAAAAAGTTAACTATATTTTTTTCATGAGTAAGTCTTGGTATATCTATTCTAGTTAATAACTTTTTATAAATATTAAATTTCATCAATCTAACTGTTGAATTGTAAGTTTCCATTGCATAGATCAAGTGTATAAAATTTTAAAATAGTTTGATATTTCACCATCTCTTTTATTTGGACGTACAATATTATTTTGAAAATATATATAAATCTTGAGTATTGGGTAATATATATATCAATATCCAATTTTTCTAAAATTTGGTATGCTTAATCGTAAAGATAATATCATATAATTCAATAGTTGAATTGATGAAATGTATTATTAATAAAAAGATATTTAATAGAGTAATAGTATCAGACTTCATTAAAATATTCCTATTATTATTAGATATTTAAATGATGATGATGATAATAATAATAATAATAATATAAGTAGGTTAGGTTTTAGGCTTAATAGACTAATTATATAGCTTGAACCTGACTTGATTAGCTAAAAAAACTTTTTCAAAAATCTTAGTCTAATTTATTTATTAAATAGGTCAGTCTAACTAGGAAGGTTAAAGTGGTTTGGCCAACTTCCACCTTATACTTGATGAATTAATGAAGCAATAATAACAAATGAATGGAAAAGGAAAGAAGGAAGAAACGGGAAACGAGAGAAAAAAAAAATGAAAAAAAAATGAAGATTATGATTTATGACTAATGACTTATTATGAGTCATGGGTGTGAGAGATCTGGAGAAGCTGGTGGGGCCACAAGGTAGAAGCCATGGGGGTATCATCTCCCAAACTTCATCATTTTTTTCATGAGTAAGTCTTGGTATATCTACTCCAATAATTTTTTATAAATATTAAATTTTATCAATCTAATTGTTGAATTATAAACTCTCATTGTATAGATCAAGTATATAAAATTTTAAAATAATTTGATATTTCATCATTTTTATTTGGATGTACAATATTATTTTGAAAATATATATAAATCTTGAGTCCTGGATAATATATATATCAATATCCAATTTTCTTGAAATTTAATATGCTTGATCGTAAAAATAATATCATATAATTTAATAGTTGAATTGATGAAATATATTATTAATTAAAAGATATTTAATAGAGTAAGTGTATAGACTTACTTTTGAGTAAGCAGATCATTCCTTGTGCAATATATACAAATATGATTAACTTTCATTCATCTGCATCCTAAAAAATCATTCAAATTGAGGGATTTGAATGACAATATAAGTGAATCAAAATTAAACTCTAATACATAGATTTAATTTTGATGTGCTATAAAATTTTTTTTACACAATCATTCAATTATATAGTATCATATCAATAAATATGTTTAATTTTTACCCCACTAATTAAAAAATCATTCAATCTCAAGAGTTAATTAGATAATAGTGGAAGTTTTTAACTATTACTACATCAAAATTAAACTAAATTCTATATAAAGAAACTTTTCTCTTTATACGAGTTCTCATCCACATCCAATGGCATGTGCAGATGGGCTACACATTTCATTGTAGATTAGCAGGTATCTGTCTCAATACAAAGCCTTCTTGATCCTTGATTAGGGTGGAAATAGGGAGAGTTACTTTTAACTAAATGACCTATGTTTTCAAAATAAAGCCTAGCTTTGGTTAACTCTTTACCTAATGTAGGCTTTTTTTAAGGTTTAGGTTAAGGTAAATTGAAAGTCTAGAGTTCTATTGGTTATAAAATATTTTTAAAAAATCAAAATATCTATTTTTAAATAAGTCAAAATACTGCTAAATATATCAAAAAATATATTTTAAAATAGACTAAAACACTTTAGTTAAAAAAATATATTTTTAAATAGATTAAAATATTTATATTATTATTAGATATTTAAATGATGATGATGATAATAATAATAATAATATATAGTAGGTTAAGCTAAGCTCAATAGACTATTTATATAGCTTCAAGTTTGACCTGATTAGTTAAAAAGACTTTTGAAAGTCTTAAGGTAATTATTTCCTAAATAGATAGGTTCAGCTACTGAACGTAGACTAAACCAAAAATTCTTGATAAGTGGTTTGGTCTACTTTCACCTATGCTTGATGAATTAATGAAGCAACAATAACAAATGAATGAAAAGGGAAAGAAGGAAGAAAAGGAGAATGAGAGAAAAAAAAAGAAAAAAATAAATAAAGATTATGATTTATGACTAATGACTTATTATGAGTCATGGGTGTGAGAGATCTGGAGAAGCAGGTGGGGCCACAAGGTAGAAGCCATGTGGGTATCATCTCCCAAACTTCATCATTTTTTTTATTATTATTATTGTCTTCTGACACACACACACCCCATGTTATAGAAGAAGAAGAAAAGAAAAACAAAAAACAGCAAATGGGATCACACTAATGAAAGAAACAAAACAAGCAAAGCAAGTTCAGTGCAGTTGTAGATCCAATCATGAATGAATGAGTGAGTGAATGGTGACTTTGTGTGTGCACCTTCAAGCAGTATACTATTATAGTACAGTAGCTGTAGTTGGAGAAGTTGTTATAGATCTTAGTCTGTTTTGGGAGTGAACCAGGCTATCTACGGCCGGAATTGAGCAGTGACTGATCCCCTCGAGGCGTAGAGTTCACAGACGTGAGTTATAGATCTTAGTTAACACATTGTTTTGGAATGAATTCAATGATGAGGAACAATGGGAGAGAGTCTCTTTTGGGGTCCTTGAATCACCACCGTAGAGGGCATAGCTTGAATGGTGTGATGTCCAACAACAACAACAACAATGAAGACAGCCTGGATCTCTTCTCCAGGAACCGTCGCTCCCTCTCTGTGGCTTCCTCAGATGACTCTTCTGATGGTACTGTTCTTTTGACAATTGTTGTTTTTTTTTTGGGGGTGGATACATTTTTTTTTTGTCCTTTTTATTGCCATTAATTATTGTGTGTGAACAATGTTTTTGTTTTTGTTTGATTCTGATTTTCTAAACATGAAACACTTTTAGCTGTTTTTTTTTTATTATTATTTGTATTGCTTTTGGACCTGATGTTGGGGGGGGGTTGGAAAAGGATGTTTGGTATAATGGTAAATTAATAACATTTGTTAATTTATTATTATTATTATTGGATAATTGCTATTTGCTTGATTTGATTTGTTATGTGGTGAAGTAAGATAAGCAACCCTGCTTGCTAAATCTGGTGTATGGTTTTAGTTATTGTATTGGAAGTGATTTAAGTGATCTATAGCTATATATTTGATTATAATAAGAATTGTTATTTGTGAATTCAGTTTCAGTGAAACTGGGGAGGCTCTCAGTTGGAGCAGCAAAACCTGCAGCCAGAAGTGGGATGGATGATCTATTATCATCCACAGAAGGAGGAAAGCATGATTATGACTGGTAAACATTCAGTCAGTGATTCTTTTTTTTTTTTCTCCTTTTTGATAAATCAAAATTGTGGGAGACATTGCTTTTGTGATTCTGGGAGATTGAGCATTTATGGTTACTATCTCTCAACAACAAATGTGCTTCTTAGGATTCGAACTTGTGTCTTTATCCTTACAGAGGACCAAGCTGCTCACCACTCATCCAACAACTTGTTGGTACAGTTAGTGATTCATAATGTTTATCATTATTCACAAGTAGATGTCCATGTGTGGCAATCACATTCAGTTGTCCAAATAAAACAAAGAAATTGCATCTAAGAGGACAGAACCATTACAGAAAGTTGGGAACAGATGTTAATATATGCAAGCATTATACCTTACCAGTTGCCTGGAGAAAACATCATATCTTTATGAATTTTTTTGTTTAATGTCTGGTTATTATGAGCTAGAAGTCATAGATCCAGAATTAATTGCAGGAAAATTATGTATTTTATGAAAACATCTTGCTATGATATACATTCATGGGAACTCAACCAATTCAATTGGACTCATTACAATAATTTTGCTGCTGAATATATTCAACTTTTGATAAATGAGAGAGTGCAACTTTTGATATGAGAGAGTGCAACTTTTGATATATGAGAGAGTGAAACTTTAAAAAGTTCAAGTTATAAATTGGTTGCCAAATTTGTAATTATCACTGATTTATGTTATTAGGCTTCTCACTCCCCCGGGGACACCAGTTTTTCCATCATCAGAAGGGGAATCCCAGCCAACCTTAGTGCCTCCAAGAAGAAGTTTGACTAGATCAACTTCTACCAATAAGGCCTCAAGGGTATGTTTTCCCTCTAATAATTTCTACATTTCCCTTGTACAAACGCATTCCATGTGTTAGCAAGACCCTTGCTTACAGCTTCATCAGCAAGTGCATTGAGAAGATATTAGATATCACCATCAAGTGAGGAGCATTATCCTTGCTTCCGCTCACAAAAGTAACTGACATTTTGTCCTGTTTGGCTATGCAACTTATTACTTCATAAAAAGTCATTTTCAATATTTTTTGAGAAATTAAAATATCTGACTTCTCAAGAAGTACTTTCTAAAACACTTAAAATAAACACTATATTACTACATATGTAAATACAAAATTACTTATTTAAGTTGCTTTTCAAAAGGCACTTTCACACAAGCGCTTGAGTAAGTTATTTATCTAAATGGACCCTTAAGCATACCAATCACTTGGAAAACTAACTGCAGGAGAAATTCTTAGATAGATAGTATCTACCAGGTCATCTATTAGGCATTTCATTCAAAGGTTGACATATATACATGCATTCTTGAAATTGGTATGCTGGGACCACACAACTCTATATATGTTTATTATTAAGTGCCTATGGTATGCAGTGCCTAACCAAGAATTATTCACTCATGTTCTTAATCATGTTTCTTTCATTCAGCTTTCAGTCTCACAATCAGAGAATAACAATCACTCTAGACCAACAAGAAGCAGTTCAGTGACACGCTCTTCAATCTCCACCAGTTCACACTCACAATACAGCACCTATTCCTCAAACAGGAACACCTCAATCCTTAACACAAGCTCAGCCTCAGTTTCATCTTACATTAGACCATCTTCCCCCATAACCCGCTCTTCGTCTGCAGCAAGGCCTTCCACTCCCTCCTCCCGCCCAACAGCATCATCAAGATCCTCAACACCCTCTAGAGCACGCTCGGTTTCTTCCACCACCACCGCCACCGCCGCTTCTGCTGACAGACATAGACCATCATCACAAAGCTCAAGGCCATCCACTCCAAGTTCTAGGCCTCACATTCCTGCAAACTTGCACTCTCCATCTACTCCACCACCTACTCGGTCACTATCCCGGCCTTCTACCCCTACTAGAAGGAACTCAATGCCATCTCTATCTTCATCTCCTTCCCCTACAACAGCTTCTTCAACTCCAACCTCGCGTGTTTCACTGAATGGAAGAAACTCAGCACCAGCTTCAAGGCCAAGCTCACCAAGTCCAAGAGTAAGACCACCACCACAGCCAGTTGTTCCACCTGATTTCCCCTTGAAACACCACCAAACCTCAGGACAACATTGCCTGATAGGCCTGTCTCAGCAGGCAGGTCCCGCCCCGGTGCTTCCACCGTGAAGGGAAATAGTTCTGATACTCAAGCTTCGGTTCCTGTGTCAAGGAGACATTCCTCTCCTATTGTCAGTAGGGGGAGGTTGACAGAACCTGTGTCGAGAAGCCGCAGCTATGGCAGTGCTAATGGCCACCATGCTGATGTTCATGAGCCTAGGAAGGTCCAACATGCACCTGAGATAGCTACAAGGAAATCTGTTAGGGCCTCAACTACTACAGCCACAGACAACTCTGGATTTGGGAGGAGTATATCAAAGAAATCCTTGGATATGGCTATCAAGCACATGGTTTGTATACTATACTTTTTCAGTTCTGCAGGATTAACATTCAAAATTTTACTGATTAGATTATCAATATTCAACAGTTTCAAAATGAAGTGTCACATTAAATTATGTGATAACGTATTCTTTGATGCATGTGCGGAATGATTTTGAACTGGCAGTGCATCAAAATTGAAGTCTTGAGAGTTTTTATTCATAATCATAATAGCCATTAGGTTTAAGCTTTACAATGTCAGGCTACTTTGAATGAAAATCATGTCCCAAATGATACTGAAATCCTTTCCCTTAATCCTATAATTCATCATTTCATGAGACAATCCTTTATGAATTAGGCTGATCATGTTAGTTTTTGGTCATGATACTTCATATGCCTTCAAGCAAAGTTACGCTATTAGCCCTTTCAATTCCCATATCTCTTGTTATGCTCAGCATTTATTTGGTTTCTTGAGCTTACTTTGAGAGAAGGTGCATACTTGTGTCAAGTTTGTTCTATGAAAATTAAACCTTATTTTCTATGTGCTTTTTGGTTTATCTTTCTAACAGGATATAAGAAACGGCTCAGGAAACCATCGTTCGCTATCAAACACCACACTCTTCCCTCAGAGTATCAGAACTTCCACCCCCAAGAGCCACCGAGTTTCGGGTGCTCCAGCATCAGTCGACATGAATGGAAACCTGCTAAGCAGTCACAATGGAGCCAATTTTGGTGTTGGAAATGATATCAACAGGAATAATAATATGATGAGAGGAAGAGAAGTAGATGAAAGACTATACTCATCAAAATTGAGTGAGGTGGACATGTATGAGAGTTCCCGTTATGATGCACTATTGCTTAAGGAAGATTTGAAGAACACAAACTGGTTGCACAGTGCTGATGACAAAAGTGATCAAGGCCTCATATTTGATAATGGATTTGAGCACCTGCCAGAGCCTTTTGGTCTCTTGTAGCACCTAAAGTGGTTCTCTCCTTGGAACATTTTGTAACATGATATTTATGTTCCAATTATTATTTCTTTTTTTTTCCTTCTTTGAAGGATGGGATATTTCAACTAGTATATCTCAAAGGTGGATAAATGAAGATGAATGATTGTATGTTTTCTGCAAATCTGCAGAGAAGTTCACTGGATTTATCTTTGATCTTTTACACCTGCATAAAATGCAGCAAAGGACTACAGTGCACCAGTATTTATGTGCTTACATATAATGCCAAATGTACTTGTTGGTTTATATGGCCAGCATTACCCCTAGAATTCGATACACTTAACATCTCTATCCATTATACTTGTAATAGGTGTAACACCTTAAGCTTGATGCGGATATGAGAAGCTTTAAAGAAATAAAGTTGTATCCTTACTAACGACTATAACTTTTAACCCAATAATAAATGTTTGATCCAATAGTAATGATAAATGCATGATCCAATAGTACAACTATAAGAAGTACATAGAAGATGGAATATGTTGCCTTAAGCAAACAAATATATGGCCATGTACTATTTTCCCATTGCAATTTTTAGTGCTTTTTACTAAAGTAGGTTTATTAAAATTTTGGTAAGTTTTTTTAATTTTTTTAATATAAAACTTCTAGTTTTTTTTTTAAGTGTTGTTCTAGAAAGTATTTTAATATTTTCAAGAAGTGCAAAAGAAAAATGTCCATACACATTCTTTTAAGCAAACAATGTCCAACATTTGAACAGTTTATACTTTTTAGTAGAAGCTGTTCATTTATTAATACTATTTTTTTTTTGAAAAATGAAATATTAATTTTTCACCTATCACATTTAAGAAAAGATAATTTAATATGAAACTCTCCTATCAAATACCAGCCAGTTCTTTTTTTTTTATTTTTTTTCTTTGGTCCTTTTTTTTCAATTCTTTTGGTCTATTAATATGCAATGATTTGAGTTGGGCAAACAGGCTCCGGACGACTTAATACATTTTGGACAGCCCAATACAAAAATAATGGTGGCATCTATTTTTTTTGAGTTTCTCAGAAGGTTGAATGGAGGCCCAAATCCATTAATTCATTGATGATTATTCACTCATTTCCCACTTCAAACCTTGTCAATTTAGCAAGACCAACAAAAAATTTGTCTCATTGCCAATTGAGATAGATTCTTTCACTATCTAGCTCATGAGCTTTTCATATTATACGTACTATACCCATCACAATTACCAATTCTTAAAACTAGATAAATATAATTGTTCCCATCTTTTTTTCAGAGAAAACAATACCTAAATTTGATTTTTATTTTCATTTTCCATTTTCATTTTCTGTATTTTTTATTTTTAGGATTTTATAAAAAAAACTACTGAAAATAGTAAAATTTTATTTTCAATTTTCATTTTATTTTCACTAATTACTTCACAAAATTCTAAAAAATAGAAAACACAAAAAAATCAAAACTAAACTAAACTGGCCCAAACCTCTAAGTTTGATATATCCTTGCTCTAAAACTCACATCTCAATTGTGTTTTTATTTCCTTGTCAAAGAGTATATGACCTTATCAAAGAAAACATGATGACACTTAATGAAGCTTCAACGTTACCCTAAAATTCAATTATTCAAAGCTAATAGTAGCTGTAAACTATTGTTTTCTGGCTACAAGAGTGGTTAGATTACTGGCTGATGTGTAATTGAAACTCTGATCTATGGTAGGTAAGGGAGCTAGCATTGTGGCTCTTCTAAGTTAGAGGGAGTCAATGTGGGTGCACAATAGAATAGGGGTGTGTGCATTGCTATTTTCAGGCCTTTGATGTCTATTTGATAAATGATAATTTTTTCCACATAATATAGGGATCAAGTATGTAATTAAATTGATGTAAGATTTAGCAAAAAGAAGTTGTGAAAGATCAATCTAACATGTTGTGTAGGACTTGTTAAGGAGTCGCGACAATTTAGCTAAGCTCCAACCGAACAAATATAGTATGTGATTTAATTAATTATGGTTAGAACAAAACATTAAATAGAGAACCAACTGAAAAAAATGATAATGAATTTAATAGAAACAATTACACACTCTTCGTTTTTGTCAACTAAGGTTGGATAAACAGCCTATTTAATTTGTTCTTAACTTCTTAAGTAGATTTTATTTATGCTCTCAATAACAATTATATTTGGTTTTTCTTCCTATTCATAGAGTACCAACACCCTTTGTTTCAACAATTGTGATTGGATATTTTATTTTCTGTATTTTAATAAATTGGGTCATATATATATATATATATATATATATAGTTAAATTTTATGAATTCAAGAAATTGTCATGTGATCAAGAACAACTAAATAAGCTTAAATGGACATGAGAATTTCTTGTGTACTCTTATTAAATGATAACGTAAAATTATTTTGCTCTTTCAAATATATGAAATTACACTGTTATATATTCAGCTTTTTAAATTGGGTAGTTAAAGTTGAACAACAATTTAAATGCTCCGTTGAGTGTACCCTAAAATGAATTCTAACGTCTCATAAATAACATAAGGGTAACTCTTCTCCTTTCCAACGGATATGGAGATTGATTGGACCCACACAAAAAAAAAAAAAAACTTTGAACACATGATACATGGCAGGCTTAGACTTTAGCTGTGGTCCTTTAGTTGAAGGGAGGGACCAAACCATCCACACGCCTCATTTTCACTTCAACAGGGCAACTTTTATGCACCATATCAAGGGCTATGATTCTGGGTGTTTGGCCTCTTGTCACTAATTAATTTGGTTCCATACCATTTTTATTTCCATGCACACTGCAGCACCAAACCCTTCCAAAGCCTTCATTTAATTCACAATTTGGTATCCAAAGCCCATATAAGAGAAAGACAATTCCATTAAAGTCAAAAGCAATCAACCCCAAGTCCCCCTTCAAGCAAGGGCATGTTTGATTAATGTTCCATTTTTTTTTATTTGGTATTATCTATTTTTAAAATTTTGCGAAAGAAATAACAATTAAAATAATAACATCTATCTTCACTATTCATTTTCCTATTTTGCATTTCCTTCCTAAAATTTAAAAAATAAAAATAACTAACCAAATTCATTTCTAAAATCTATGAATAACTGTGTGGACATTTTTGTGGCACCATTTGTGCGTGAAGCCCCTGACATGTGGCAACCATTGACTGCAAAACGAGACCATGCCATTATTCAAACTTAATCACATGAAAAGCTTTGTGCACTTTGAGTAGAAGCTAGAGTAAATACTATTCCTTGATTGTTTTATTTACTATTTTATGTGTGAAAACACTGATTTGTTTATTTTCCCCCACTTGTGTTTCTTGATTAAAATGAATCGAATCATTCACACTCCGTTGGGAGCACGCAGTGTGCGGTGCACCATCAACAAATGTGATTTAATATACTCGAGCTAGCAACAGCAAAAATATCCTTGCAAAAGGGTGGTATTATTAATAAAGAACAATTTTTCATAATTTATACGGACAAATTTTTTTAAAAATAAAAATCACAAATATTATTAAATGAAATAAAATGATATTACTCATTCATTCATTAAAAAAAATTAACAATTATATAACAATATTAAATATATATATATATTTATCATTCGATAACGATTTAAGAACTTTTCTATACGTGCCCAAGAAATTGATGTAAATAAAGAGGAATATTAATTGTATTAATAGATTGTGAATATAATGATTATATTTCATCCACTATTGAATAGGGTATGATTAAATGGGAACTTCATCTAATGATGAATAAGATATGAATGATATATACTCACATAATACAAATACCTCAACTCAAATCAAAATTTACAACTTTAACTGAGGCAGTGGCCAATTCATAGGAAGATGGGAAACGGGAAGGAAACCCATGCCTTACCTTACATCGAGATCCACAAATTACACTAATACAAGCTTCAATTCAATAGTTTTTTTTTTTTCTACTTTTTTCTTAGATCTAATTTATTTTCTACAAAAAATTCTCACATAAATTTAGTGCACTAATAAGTTACGTTTGATGTGACAACTAATTAATTATTCACCACTAATTATTATAGTTAATCAATCATTAATTAGTAGCAAAAACAATGTATCAATAATTTATTAATTTAGTACAGTGAACTTGAACGAACCAAATTTATTAATTTAGTTAGCATCAATCACTGTACACTAACTTGGTAGGGTGGCTTGATAATGAAGAAGGCTTGAAGTTGAAGCTGAGTTATATAAGCTAAGGTGAACGTTGAATGTTTGCCTCCTAAACCATAAACAAGAAAAACCAAAAGTAAAACACTATGCACATTATTGCACAAGTAAATAACACTATGGTGCTTTAGTAAACCTATCTTTCTCTCTGTGGTGTTTGGCGTGTTCATGAAGTAAAGCCGTTAAAGCTTGCTCTTGCTTCCTCTTGGCCGTTGCCACCACCATTCACCAACCAAACACTGCCTTAACAAGTGAAAAAAAAAAAAAAGAAGAAGAAAGAAGAAAATAGAATATTCTCCAAATCACATTTATTCATTTCCATCATCACTTGCACTTCTCAATGTGCCTTCTGTGGCAGTCTCTCTTCTGCTGCCACTTCTAGCTCCCAAACTTGTTTGCCCTTTTCTTTGTTTTCAAGGTTTTTTTTCTCATCTCTCAACACTGTTCCTTGTTATTTGCATTTTTAATTTTCTTCAAAGTTCTACATTTTACAACCTTCATTTTAAGTTGGTTCCATATATATAGATTATAAACATATAAAAATGTTACGTTAATGTAACATTATGTGCATTTGGCTTGACTAGTTTCATTTTGTAGTGAATCCAGGGAGAATACTCTCTTAATGAATAACATAGCCAATGTGCTTCTGCAATTCATTTTAGCCAATCTTTTGGAGCATTCTTGTCATATGTAATGTGTTCATGTCTTCAACAACAACAATCTTATCCCACTAGGTGGAGTTGGCTACATATATAGATCAACGACACCATAACATTCTATCGTGTATCATATTTATGTGTTCATATCTTCACTATGAAAAACAAACAATCGAAACACAAATTTCGGTACAGCTTAGCTGAGAACTGATGGATTCATTGTCTTTCTTTGCTAGGGAAACAAGTGATTCAGGCACCTTGATTTATAGGCTGAAGAACAATTGAACTTGATGATGCTACAGTCCTACTTTGCCACATTACCAATTTTTCTATTCCTACTTGTATTCCCTCAAACTATAGCTGATCTACATTCAGAAAAGCAAGCCCTCCTTGATTTTGCTGCTTCAGTTCATCATGGAGAAAAGGTCAATTGGAACACTAGTACCTCAATTTGCACTTCCTGGACAGGAGTTACCTGCAGCTCTGATGCCACACATGTGGTTTCTGTGAGGCTCCCAGGTGTTGGACTGAGAGGCTCTCTCCCACCAAACACACTTGGTAAGCTGCATGGCCTCATGAGTCTCAGTCTAAGGTCTAACAGCTTGAGTGGCAACCTTCCAAATGACATACTTTCCCTTCCTTCTCTAAGGTTTATATATCTGCAGCATAACAATTTCTCAGGTGATATTCCTCATTTTCTGCCTCCAAGGCTTGTGTTTCTTGATTTGTCATACAACTCCTTCACTGGACAAATTCCATCCTCAATCCAAAACTTGACAAATCTGACAGGACTGAACCTCCAAAACAACTCTCTCAGAGGGCCTATTCCTGATGTTAACCTCCCTAGCCTCAAGAATTTGGATTTGAGCTTTAACTACCTAAATGGTTCAATTCCTTTATCCCTTCATAAGTTTCCTGCCTCATCATTTAAAGGGAATTTGATGCTATGTGGACTACCTTTGAAACAATGTTCCTCAGTTTCCCCTACCCCTATGTTGTCTCCACCAACAGTATCTCAAAATTCAAGTGACGTCTCTAAGAGGAAGCTGAGTCTAGGGGCAGTAATTGCGGTCGCTTCAGGGGCATTTGCGCTGCTGTTTTTACTAGTTCTGTTGGTTGTGTTCTGCTGTCTCAAGAAAAAAGTTGGTGAACAAAATGAAGCACATAAAGAGAAGGTTGAGAAGCCTAAGGAGGACTTTGGGAGTGGTGTGCAAGAACCTGAGAAGAACAAGCTAATATTTTTTGAAGGGTGTTCTTATAACTTTGATCTTGAGGATTTGTTAAGAGCTTCAGCTGAAGTTCTTGGGAAGGGAAGTTGTGGAACAACATATAAAGCAATCTTGGAGGAGGGGACAGTAGTGGTTGTGAAGAGGCTGAAAGAAGTGGCAGTAGGGAAGAAAGAATTTGAGCAGCAGATGGAGATTGTGCAAAGGCTTGATCAGCACCCAAATGTTATTCCACTTCGTGCTTACTATTATTCCAAGGATGAAAAGCTAATGGTTTATGACTACTTAGCAGCTGGAAGCTTTTCGAAGTTATTGCATGGTAATTACTGTCATTTAGAACTTTCCTTTGATTTCATGTAGCTTTTCTTTTCTTATTGTAGGTGTGGGGCAAGACAAAACCAATGTATATAGTATCAATATTACTATCATTCTATCAACACAATGTTGCATGTTTTACTTCTAGTTCCATGTTTACAAAATATTAGCATTAGAACAAACCTAAATATTGCAGTGCACATAAAATACAAATGTAAAAAATGCTGGTTGTTATCTTTAATGGATATTAGATTTGATTGAATTATTATTTTTTGGTTACTTTGGAGGTGCTCTAAGATGTTTTTCATTATGCCATTGATGGTGGTTGTATTTTTTCACTATGCTATGTGAAAAATGATGACAGGAACAAGGGAAACTGGACGAACTCCACTGGATTGGGACTCCAGATTGAAGATCATGCTTGGAGCTGCCAGGGGTGTTGCCCATATCCACTCTGCCAATGGAAGGAAATTTGTCCATGGCAATATAAAATCATCTAATGTGCTCCTCTCAGGTGATCTTCATGGCTGCATATCAGATTTCGGCTTAGCTCCTCTTACAAGTTTCTCTGTCTCTTCCAGAAGTCCAGGCTACCGAGCTCCAGAGGTTATCGAAACCCGAAAATCCACACAAAAATCTGATGTATACAGCTTTGGTGTCCTCCTTCTCGAGATGCTGACCGGCAAGACACCAGTTCAGTATTCAGGGCATGATGAAGTGGTTGATCTTCCAAGGTGGGTCCAATCTGTTGTCAGAGAGGAATGGACTGCTGAAGTGTTTGATCTTGAGCTAATGAGGTATCCAAATATTGAAGAGGAGCTGGTGCAGATGCTGCAGCTGGCAATGGCATGTGTGGCAGTGATGCCTGACACAAGGCCTTCAATGGAGGAAGTTGTAAGGATGATTGAAGAAATCATAGCATCCAATTCTGAGAATCAGCCACCATTCTCAGAGAACAAGTTCAAGGGGTCCCATGCTTTCACTCCATACAACTGAATAGCTGGCTTCTTGGCATTAGGAATATGCACAAATACTTTCCAAATGCCCACGGCAACAGACTGTATTATAATTTATCAATGTATTCAGTGCCATGTTTGAAATGTGTGTGCCAAGTGAACATTCATTTGAGGTCTTGGCATCTAGAAGAAAATACTTGTATGTTAGAGTTAGAGCATCTTAGCATTTCTTTATTTATTTATTGTTTATGACATCCTTAACATTTTCTTTCTCATGATAGCCTTGTGATGTTTTAAATCATACTTTAGGAATACATCAAAATTGTTTTTCTGTCAAGATAATAAAAAACATCAATTAAGATTTAGTATCAAAGACTTACACAAGTCATTCCAACGAGTACGAAGTAAATAAATAAATAAATATAGGATCTATTTAGTTTCAAAAAATATTTAAAATGTGTTTAGTTTTAGAAAACAGTTTTCAACTTTCATTTTTAATTTTCTGTTTTTTTTTTATTTTTCAGGATTTTATAAAAGAAATAATGAAACTATAAAATCTAACTTTTGATTTTTATTTTTAATTTTCAATATTTTCTTCAAAATCTTAAAAATCAAAAAATTAAAAGTGAAGACCGTAAACTATTTTTTGAAACCAAACACCTTAGTTTTTCGGTTGGAAATCAATATGTCCGGAAGAGAACAGATTTTGCAACATATCAAAAAGCCCAATCATCACGAGTTGAGGAGGTACAGCATAGTCATCAAGTACGAGTCTTATTCATGATGCCATCGTCAAAATGGAATAATGTCCAACTGTCAAAGCAGTGTATAGTTTAAATACTAAAACTATACTCTTTCCCGGTAGCATATATTTTGTTCAAAGAATTAACATACAAATAATCAAGTGGCCAAAGTAGGCCAACCTATTAGTATTTTCTGCCTAGTGTAAGGTTACTGCCTGTTCAAGACCAAAAAGAAAAACAGGATAACTGCCGATTTCTCCCAATGTTAGAAAATCAATGAATAGGGTTTGAAGAGCTTTGGTTAACCAAGTCAGCACCACTAACATACTTGGCAACAAATGATATGAGACGAAATGGAGCACCAATAAGGGGAGCATCCGTTATTGGCACATCATCATTTTCTACATTCCTGGTATCTTGCGGCTCTGGATCGCGTTCTTCGTTGTCATCCAATGGGATTTGTACGATTTCTCCAGCATCATCAGATACCGTCAATGAATTTGAACTTAAACTGACAGCTTGCTTAGCATCGATAGAGTAACCATTATCCTTCACTGAAGCCTCTTCCAATGAACCCAACTCCTGGGCTGGTATAGACTTAATCTCTGCAGATTCAGGTACATCAAGAGCCACACCAGTAGGTTGAGGAATTACATTCATCGAATCAGGCCCCGCAACTCCAGAGAGTCCTACTTTTGCACTTCGTCGATGTTGTTCCAGTTCAACATATAACTCGTTGACCTGAGGTTAAACATGGCTTGAAGCATGCATCACTATCTACATAATCTTACCCAAACAATCTAAAACTACTGATATTGAACCAAATCTTTGAGTAAGCCATCATCAAGTTGCGATATTCTCTTGCAAAACCATACAGAAACCAGCACCTTACCTTCTCAATAAGTTCAGCATTTTCTGCCATCAATTTCTCCACCAACATACATGCTGCTTCAATTTCAGACTTCAAGTCCTCATTTTCAGAAGCACGATCCTATCCAAAACGAAGCTAAATATGGTCAGACAAGACATAAAAAGGCAAGCAGTAAAGGTGTCTTCTTCCTCCTCCCTACTTGAAGCCACATGTTCACACAGTTGACATTATAACACATCTCATGCTGTATCACCATTTTCATAACCATTAAATCAACTACTGGACGACAGCCCACCATTATAGATTCAAGTATAAAAAGTAATACCTTAGAAGATCATTTCTCATAGTCATATACAACTATCAATGACCCTTTCTTCTTTCAAAAATTAAAAGGCCAATAAAACACTTTTGAATGAATATAGTATGGTAGATTTTAACCATATAGGATAAAAAAATAAACCTTTACAGATGCATCAACTGAGGAGTAAGAAGAACTGCTGTTTTCAAGATTCTGAATTGTCAACTGAAGACCTGACACATTTTCACTCAATTGCTGGTTCTCTAGCAAAAGATTACTCCTGGACTCTTCCAACTCTGCTACCTGCCAAACTTTGTTTTTAATTTCCGCATCAGAATTAACACAGGTCTGTTATGAAATGTACATGACCAAATATCGTTCTGAGTGTAATTCATCAAGCCAAAGTTTAGAAACCAATTGGAGCAAAAGAGAGAAAAAAATAAACATAACAGCATTTATATCAGAAGGGCATCAAATGTTACAAGTTTTAGCTATTTAACATAAGCCTAAATGGAAGGTATACCAGAAAATAAAATAATGGATCACTATTCAATACCAAAAGAAGTAAAAATAGAACTTGAATTGTTGTTACAAAAGTTAGCCAGAAGGTTTAAGCAAGAATAGAAAGTCATTCAATTGGTAATTTCATATGCTTGCAAATGCTAGGAATATGTTAATGTGCTCATAATATTACTCAAACCAATTTGTATGCTTCAATAATGCTCACTATATTCTAGCAACAGGAAAAAAAAATAGTATAATCAACAGATTATAAGTTTAGAGTTAACATTACTCAACATGGCAAAGATGATAAAGAGACTATATCTGTCTCACCAGATAGGCTCTCAAGGGGTAAGGATGCCAAGAACTGTGAATGCAGGCCATTCTTAATAGCATAAAAAATGTAAGATGAAAATAACAGGCACTTGACCGAAAGACAAACAACTATAAATATCAGAGCAAAGAACAATATTTTTACTTCACATATCCACCAAGATTAAAGTCCTTAAATACAAGACGGAACAGAGTTTTAATGAATCAGAAGGCTCATTTGTGATGGCAACCCCACTCTATAGTTATACTAAACTGAGTACAAAATGGAATACCACAAGATAATGTTTCAATTGAATTTCACAAGTTTACAACTTGTGAAAATAATGATAAGGTAATTAAGGATAATGATTGCTAAAAGGCGTCTAATACTAGTACCATACTACTTTCCTAGGTTTTCAACATAAAAAATTCAGATATATACATGAGGTACATACCTGCACCTGTAGCAAACTGATGTTTCCATTCAGGTTTGAAATCATTTCTTCAGCTGATTTCTGTAAAACACAAGATATGCCTTTGCTAAGTGACAAATTCACAATAAATTGAACAGGTATTTGCTCAATCCTATAGATTCTTAGCCTCAGAAAATATGACCGTGTATAAAGGTCGGAGGTAAAGATAATTTCTGTTTTGAAAAGGTTAAACCTAAATAAAACATTCCCTCATAGACAGCCCAAGTGTTTCTTTACAACAATTAACAACCCAATAGGCCAGAGCACTGCATATCAAATGAAAGGCTCTAAAACCAGAAGAGTTTCTAACCAACCCTTGAGCTTATTCTAACAATCATCAATTTGTAAGTGCAATAGTAATTTCAATAAAAGAATACACATTCTGAGAAAATGCTACTTAAATATAGATGTATATATGTACCATGAAAATTAGCTCATCTAAATAGTTCAAAATCTTAATTTTGCTTTTAAAAAGTACAGAACTAATGCTAATAGATGTCATTCATCAGTGTATAATAGATTACCAACCTACCTAAGATGCTAAGATCTATTAAAAAGCTAATAACATATGAAAGCTAAAGTCGCTCATTAAACATTAAGCAAACAATATGGCATCGTCTTAACCATGTAGCTGTTTCCACATAGTGGGACAAGCCTCACATGTTGTTGTATTAAGCAAATAACATTTTCAATTTAATAAAAAAGGGAGAATAGTCAGGTTAATACCTCTTTCTCAATAAAAGAACTCAAATCACTCTCCAGAAGATTTATTTTTCTCTAAACTCTCCTGTCCAATAAGGCATATTGGAATTAGAACTTCAAACTGACTTCCATTTTTTTTTTTAATAATATATATTGAACACAGTGAAAAGGTTAAATAAACAATGAATGTAGGAAATGAAAAAGTTGATGGAGCAATTCTTACTACTTTAAGGCTCAAAACTTCCTTTTCATTCAGCAACTGATTGGTTTTTTCCACCAATCCAGCCTGAATATAATACACAATTAAATATGAAATATCCTGATAATAATTTCTCAAACACAATACCCCTAACTTTTGAAATGAAAAAAAAAAAATTAAGTCATTCACCTCTTTCTGAAGTAAGGAACTATTCTCACTCTGTAATTGTGCAATTCTCATTTCCAGACCAGCCTGCAAGTCATCCAGTTAGATATGCCAGTCAGTAGCTAAACATATATAAGAATAATAATTCAAATAAGACATGCAAGCTGCCCACACATTCATCAAAACTGTTAATTCAAATTCAGTTACCTGTTCTTGGGTCTGTAATTCATTTTCTGTTCGTAATTTATTGATGATCTCTTCCAGGGTAACCTGTAAAATAAATTGGAGCCAAGCCTAATTTTAGTCATGTTTCTAGAATTTCCTTCAAGGTTGCTTGTTGAGAAAGTAAATGTACAGCTGCAATATAAACACAAACAAATTCCTCTTTGATAAAACTTAAAAATTCATTACTTCTTTCTGAATGTGTTTATCAATGTCTTCTTTCAAATATTTAATTGCCTCCTCTGGTATGGCCTATGGAAAGATGGGTTACACATGTTCATTCTTACAAAAAAAACTTCTGATATAAACAGTAAAATAAATGACATAAATCTCAGGTGAGTTTTAAAGTAAATTACCTCTTTCTGAATATGCACATCATATTTTTCTTTCAATTTTCTTATTTTCTCTTCTGACATGGACTGTTAAAGATAGGCTACATGTTAAGAGAAATAGCAAGAATGCAAGATAAACATTAAAAATAAAAAAAACAAACATAAGAATATATTACCTCTTTCCGCAAGTGCAAATCAATTTCTTCTCTTAATTTTCTGATTGTATCTTCTGACATGGCCTGTGGAATGATATTCTCTTCATGTCATAAAACATTGAAACCTAACGGCTCAACCAAAGGACATATATATATCTAGATAAAATATCACCTCTTTCCGCATATGCATATCATATTCTTCTTTCAATTTTCTGATAGTCTCTTCTAATGCAAACTGGGGAAAAATGGACCATATGTGTTAAAAAGAAATTGCAAAATAAACATTTAGCAGAAAATGGATGTCACTAAGATGAACTTTGAAATATACTACCTCTTTTTGCATATGGATGTCATTTTTTCCATCAATTTTCTGATTGTCTCTTCTGTTATGGCCTGTGGAATGATGGGCTGTATGTTATTAAAAATTGAAATACCAGTGCTACAACAAAGGAAAGATATCTCCAAGAAAAAATATTACCATTTTCTGGACATGCATATCATTTTCTTTTTTCAACTTCCTGATTGTCTCTTCTGATATGCCCTGTGGAGTGAGACGCTACATGTTATAAAATCATTGAGACATAATAAAACAAAGGACAGATATTTCTCAGATCAAATGTTACCTCTTTGTGAATATGCATATAATTTTCTTCTTTTAATGTCCTGATTATCTCTTCTGACATGACCTGTGGAGTGATACACAGTCGATGTTATAATACATTGAAACATAATAAAACAAAAGACAGATATTTCTCAGATAAAATATCACCTCTTTCTGAATGTGCATATCATTTTCCTCTTTTAATTTCCTTATTGTATCTTCTGATATGGCCTGTAGAACGATAAGCTGTACTTGTTATAAAACATTGAATTAAAAATTCTAAAACAAAGCACAGAAATTTCCTAGATAAAATATTACCTCTTTCTCAATTAATGTAATGTTTTCTTCTTTCAATTTCCTGATTGTTTCTTCTGATATGGCCTGTTGAAATATAGGCAACACATTTTGAAAATCTGAAACTGTAAAGCATGACACTCTATATCTCAAAATAAACCTCATACAACATCTTACCACATTCTGTTTGAGCATGTCATTTTCATTTCCCAAATGTCTGATTACCTCTTCTGAGGCAGCCTGTCAAAAGGTAATTTCAATTAGTTTAGCAATACACTCATGTCCAAAAACACTCAACTCAAGCAGATTTGACAGCATGTATGTTTGAAACAGACAAGGGGCAGGCATGAGAGATCCGAGTTTCTATGAACTTGGTTGGATAACTAGTGTTTAATTACTTTTGACAAAAATGGATTTTAAAGATTTAGTTGAAAGAATGGGAATTACATTAGGGAATGCTGAAATAGAATTAATTTTTCACGTGCAGGTTTTGTTTTGGAAAGTGCCGAGTAAAATAACCTTTACCAGTAGCCAAAACAAATTAAATTTAACAAGCACCTATACAGTTTAAGGAGGACAAGACTACTCATATTGCTCAACAGTGAGACACTAGAGGAATGTTTTGGCCAGCTATAGCTTGTATAAAATGTCACAAAACAATATCCAGAAACTGAATCAGGAAATAAGAAGTTTAAACCTAAGTTATACAAGTTTAAACAAAAAATGGTAACAAAAGCCATGAAAAAACATGATTCCTTTCATGAACCAATATTTAGAATATACATAACTGATAACACTCGACTCATGAACATAAACATCAAAACATCTGCGAAATCCATATTGACTGAAGGAAAACTTACACATTCTTTACCATTTGGCAGGTGTCCATTTGAATCCAAGACCATATTTGTATTTTGCCCATCTGCATACACCAATGATCGAGTATGCTCATCCTCTCTATGTTTTACCAGAATCTGATCCTGGTTTGGGTTTTCCCCAACCCCATTCCTATCCACATTTGTACATCGCTCATCCACTGTCTCCAATATATAAGCAGGCTCATCCTTGCCATTATCTACCAGATCTTCATCCCTAGTCGCTGTTGCTCCGACCCCATTTGAATCCACATTTGTACTCTGCTCATCAGCATTGTCAGAAATATCAGGATGCCCATCCTTACCATTATTTACGAGATCCTGATCCCTAGTTTCTGTTCTTCCAACCCCTTTTGAATCCACATTTGTGTTTCGTTCACCAGCAGTCTCAGATAGATCAGGACGCTCATCGTTTTCATTACTCACCAGATTCTGATCCCTAGTTGTTGTTTCTCCAACCCCATTTGAATCCACAGTTACACTTAGCTCATCGGCAGCCCCAGAAATATGAGCATGCTCATCCTTGCCATTATCCGGCAGATCCTGACTCCTAGTTGCTGTTTGTCCAACTCCATTATCCACATTCTTACTTTGCTTGTTCTTCTTTTCTTGTTTTTCCTCTTTCTCTTGTCATCTTCCATCCCTTCAGCTCAAATTCTCAATTCCAACTTGTAGTCTGCACTTATAGAAAAACAGAACCCAAAAAAAAAAAAAAAAAATCAGGTTCAGGCTTAGAAGCCTAACCAGTCATCACAAATGATAAAACCCAATGTCTAGTAAACTCAGACTTCAAATTCCAATTCCACTGGAACAAATGCCAAGTTTAGGATCCAACCCAGATTCACATTCTATCACAATTCTTCATAATAATATCAAAAACCATAGGAAAAAAAAAAAAAACAGGGAATAGACAACCTAGCAACACAAATCTTACAGTTACAAGCTCTTACAAATAATGGGCATCGAGGAATCTTAAATCTACAATAAAAAAGTTAACAACTTTGGCAGAAAAACAAAAAAAAAAACTACAAAACAGCTATTGATTAGATAAAAAATAAAAAGGCTTACATATAGAATTGAGAGGAATCAACTGCGATCGAATTAGAGAGAGCGAGAAAGTATTATTGAGTTAGCGTAATCTGCAAAGCTTGCGTTGAATCTGTAAAATAACGAAGGAGGGTTCAGTGAGAAGGAACTTGGTAATGTGCTTGTGTTTTGTGATGCTTTGCGTTTTGGGGTGTGTCGTGTCCATGCGCGTTTTTAGCGTTTCATATTTATGTTTATTGATGGCGCTTTTGAGCGGCGCTGTGCAATAACGACACATCTCTCGCATTTCGCTTCGCTCCCAGAAAATCCAACGGCACCGGAGCCCCCCATTTGTCGTGTACCCTGTGGACTTGTCGGTACGTGATTTCTTTCTTCCCTATGGGAGGGAAAAGCAATTGTCCTTCTATAATTTTTTTTTTTTAAAGCTAATACCCTATTTGATCCTTTAAAAATTTTTTATTAGACTATTTCATCCTTTAAAAAAAAAATTAATCTGGTGGTCTTTTAAGAATGAAAATAATAGACACATTAGTCCCTCTTTAATTTTTCATTAGTGGATTTACACATATAACATAGCAATAATGTCATTAAAACGTTACCAAGTTAAATGAAATTATTTTGAACATATTATACTCATTTTTTTTATCTAAAATTGCACAAAATGAATCACTTTATGACTTATAATAGAGATTTAAATAATTCATTTTGTGAATTTTTACCACTAAAATGAACCATTTTAAACTCTATTCCACTTTAAATGATATATACATCACTTAACATCGTGTTAAGGTTACTTAATTTTATTAGTGTTTAAAGAATTAAATACATACAAAGGGACTAATATATCCTATTATTAAAATCTTGAGGGACTTGAGTTTAATTTTAGTTTTTTAAAGATTAAATAGCCTTGTGAAATTTTGTTGAGGGATTACATAAGTTATTTACTCTTTTTTTTTCTTTCTGCCTTTGGTTTTGCTTTTTTTTTTAAGGAGAGATTCTTACTCTAGAAAATTCATTTCTACCTTTTTATTTTAATTTTACGCACCATTCGTGTGAGAATATTGTTATTAATATTTGGAGCTCTTCTTATTCATAATCCCCTTAGGCATGTGATTCATGGAATATTTTTACATTCTTCAAAATCTGATAAAGGAATGTGAGCTTCTTATATTTGATTTGCAGAGAAAAAATATTTTTAGAAAGTTTCCATTCTCACCGTCCACATGGAAATATTGGATTCTCATGGCAAGGGAATGTTTTAGGAAACGAAATCACTAAATTGCCCCAATTAGACCACCACGACCATCGTTGGAGCTTGTCAAACAACTGCGAAGCTCATCGACTGTTGCCAATGCTCGGGACCGCCACTTGTAATGGCTACTTTTGAGAAAATACATTGCATTTTCAGGAATGCCAATTGGTATACCAAATGTCTCTATATTGCATTCTCAAGAAAGCTACTAGAAATAGAATTCTCAGGAATGTAAAATTATTCTGTGAACTACACGTCCCCTTAAAGATTTAATTTGAATATATTGATAATGTAAACAAATTTTACATATTTATCTAATTATGTAACGCTACATCAATTAGATTCTAAAATTTTTTGGTGCTTAAATTGAACTCTAAAATTTATTAACAAACTTTTCATGCAAAACTTTTTATATTCTTGAATTATCTATAGTATCGATTAGTTTAGTAGAAGGCATTTACAGCTACATAAACATATTCTGATAGTATCTATTATCAAAGGACTTGAGAGGGGTTTGAATGAAGTAATTAGTCTTTAAAAACTTTTTCTACACAATGAGCGTTAAAACAAAAAAAAAATGCTTATGGGTAATATATGGGATATTTATAGGACATTTGTTGAATGCGCATGAGATATTTGATGGAACTAATTATTTGGAAAAATGAACATGATTATATCATAATTATGCCAAAGGTCAAATATATTAAATGTAATGGATATATGAGTCTAAAAACTAGAGATATAGAGTAGAAGTTTGTTTCAATGATTTTTATCCTTATTTGATCTCCAATGTGGAATATACTAGCACAATACCTATGCTACTCATGGCTAACATTTTACTTTATTATAGTTGCACATCTATAAATTATTAATGTTATAAATTATATAGATCTTCCTGGTGGATCAGTGAGTTCTTGACGACCTAGTCGCCAACTCGATCTTATTGCCGAACCTCGCTCATTGTCCATGGGGTCCTTAAAACCGCCCTAGGATTCGAGCTCATTGGGCTTCCTTAAAATAGACCCTGGAAACGGTCTAATAAGCATGGGATTCTCAGGGCCTCGTCATGAAGACATTCCGGATACTCCTCAGGGAGGATCGATGCTTGAATGTGCACTTGAATGCAAACACAAGGACATTGATGGGGAAGGCAAACAGCTCCCTATCATGGGATATAGGCTCAGAGAGAAGGGAGAGAGTAGTTCATTGGTAATCTAAACACAAACCAACCCAAACTCATACCAAGAGCTAAGCGGCAACACCTGATTTGGTGAACTCACTATGACTCTCCTATATTTGTTTGAGAGACAATGACATTCCCTGGATATACTATTTATTGTGTAATATCTAGAGGGAATGAATGATGTTACAAACTTATAGGAGGTCTCTATAATGATTTCACAAATTTAGGGACCTCCTAGCAAATCTTACAAATATAGAGGAGTCAAGGTGAATTTCACCAAACTTGGTCAGTGTAATTTTCCCTTGTTAATTGTACATTTTTTTGTGTGAAAAATTAAGATGAGAGGATGACTAATGTACATGTCTATATGTGCACACAAATAATGTATAAATATTAAAAATAATTTAATTTTTGCACGACAGTGAAATCTTGACCCATTTAAACTAATTAATTTTCAACCTGGTACATTTAACCCACGGGTTAAAAAATACCAGCCCGACTAATCGTTTGGTTGACCCATTTACCCAATTAGTTATTTTAAAAATTTAAGTTGTACCTGCTTTACAATACAATATTTAAGTTAAATATTCACTTTTAATTTATTTTTCATCTTTTGTAATTGTTATTTTAAAAACTTGAATTTTTACTCTTTTTTTTGCCTTTTCCATAATTTTTATTTTAAAAAAGGTTTAACGGGCTCGCTCATTTAAGCCTATTAACCAATCTTAAACGGGTCTAGCCTCTATTATGGTGTCTTAATGCACTTAGGCCCACTCTATTTACAAGGATGGTCAAATTAAAACAACCCTTTTTTTTCATAATGAGAGTATTTAAACTCTATCAATTAATAAAAATTAAAATTAACAATTTAGTGTTGCTATCAATATTTATATAGAAGGTATTATGCTAGACAAAGGATATTTTCTCCTGTGACTATAATAGACATAATAAACACCTATTCCTATATATAATACACATACTTTATGTTTGCATAAGACAAATTTTTAATGCTTTAATGATTAAAATATTGAGAAATCAACATGTGGATCAGAATAGTAATACTACAGTGAAATGGAAAGCTTTTCTTTTGTATAGTTTATAGATAGATAGATTTATAAATAGATAGACATTTCTTTTTTTATCACACCAAAAACTCTTTCTCTTTTATTTATTTTTAGATGTTGTTGGTAATTGGTACTTTAAAAAATATCTTTACTAGGTATAGGGGACCTTTTCTCTTCTTCTTTTTTTTCTCTTTTTGGGGGAAGTCATGAACAATATTTGTTTTTCCTTAGGTTAGTATTCTGATAGGTTATAAAAGCCCAAAAAGTTTGAAGGACTCTTCTAGTTTTTCCACATGCAGAATAATATATCCTTTAATGCATAAAGCCTTTTTTTCTCAACTCTAGTGACACTGTTTTGTGTGAAGTGTTCCCTTTTGCTTTTTTTTTTTGTTTTTTATTTTTTTGGTTAGAGGACAAGTAGTGAGTGAACCTTTATTGGTATATAATAAAAGCCCAACAAATATAGTGCACTTTATTAGTTTTGTGGATGCATAAGACATTCCCAATGTCACATACCTAAAACAATTTTTATTTTATTTGGGGTAGAAAGTTTTACTTGTAAAGTGGCTTTTTTTTTCATTTGATCAGTGGACAAGCACATTGAATGGTAGTTTGGCCCATGAGGGAAGTGCTAATCATGTAGGAAATTAATTAGGTTAGAGAGGTGGTCCACACTTATAGGTGTCCCATTGTGGTGGATATCTAGAAATTGTATCTAGCAAAGTTATTCCAGTGAAGTATTGCTCCACACCTACCTGGAATCCTATTGTGGTGGACATCTACACATTGTGGGATGAGGTAGGGACTTATTTGAACTTAGCTCATTAAAGTAGGAGGCGGGTCTATTTGTTAGAGTTAAGTGTGAGAGATGAAGTCTCACATTGGTTGAGAATAGACTAAGTAGTATATAATATAGGAGGAACCATGACTCATTGTCTTAAGGTTTTTAGTCAAGATATAGCATCCAAGCCTGGTGGTATGGTACTCTTACTTTGCTTGTTTGTTGTATATCCTCTTGTTGGGCTCCCATGCCCTAATAGTGGTATTAGAACCCTAACTTAGTATCAGAGCCAAGGTTGAACTCGGTTCCCAAAAAGGCATGGATTATGAATAGTTGGTGCTAGATAAAAGCAATTGGCTAATGGGGGAGCAATGTGGTGGGTCTCACACTTGAGGGAAAGATTGTTGGAGTCAAGTGTGAGAGGTGAAGTCCATATTAATTGAGAATAAAATAAGTGAGTAGTACATAATATGGAAAAAGCCATGACTCATTGTCTTAAAGTTTTGGGTTAAGATGTGGAGTCGGTCCTGTGGCATAATGTTCTCACTTAGCTCGTTGGTTGTATCTCCTCTTATTAGTTTCCTGACTATAAGAACTTTAATACCTATGAGTCTTTGGGCTTGCCATGTGGATGTGAATAGTGAAATTTGCAATGGTGTGGGAAACTATTGAGTTGTTTAATGTATAGATATAGGTCCCATCAATCAGTGAGATTTCCACAAAGTTTAAGTATTCTTTTTATATTTTTCAAGTTCACAAAAGATTCACTCTTTTAATAGTTTTTTCAAAGCACTCTTTCTTGTTCTTTGAGTCACTCATTCAGTTTTCTAACATTTACACTCACAATAATTGCAATATAATTCTCACAAAGTTTCCCACACTTTCACAATAAGAAAAAACAAAATTGATATTGTGTAGAGCACGAGTTGTTGTGTGGACAAAGTGTATGCAATAGTGCAGAGTATAAATTTAGCTATTGTTGAAGAAAAAGTTTTGGGGTTTGGAATATAAATCTAAGGTTTTGAAAGCTTAAGCACTAATAGGTAATAATGAGTATGTCAAACTTTTATATTTATTAGTTTTCTTAGGAACCCTAAGCATACAATTTAGGAGATTTACTTAGAGTATTGCTATTTCAACACCTAAAAGTGTGGGTGTCCAATTGGGACACCCACTCTATCCCTTTTGGATGTGATGGTAATGGAGTGAGTGTCCTAATTGGACACTCACTTTTGAATGTTAAAATAACATTTGCCATTTACTTATAGCCTTATTGGATTGGTCAGCCTTTAATCCATCTACCCTTCATACTTAAGTTTGTGATCCACTTTAATGTGGATAACTACCTAAACATGAGAAAATTATCTCATCCTGAATGTTTTCATGACTCTCTTACTTAAAGTTCTTATCCATGTCTTGACATTTGCCCTCATATTGAATCATTAATGACACCTACACTATAAAATACCTCGAAGAATGGTATCCCAAAAAGTTTTACTCTCAACCTTGTGACTTCAAACTCTTACCTCTTATGTGAAAACTCCCTTCTTCCTTCTCCTAACCAACACTCTACCACCAAAATCTCACCCCCTCCTTCCAAATTGATCTTGAAACAATCTCTCTTCATTATATAGTTAAACAACAACAAAGTTATGTGAACATTTAAAATTAGGTGTCATATTGGAACACACACCTCATCATTCTTGGGGATTGAGATCTTCTGTCCTTAATTTCCTTTCTTCTGTTTCCCCCACTCATGTGCTAATAAGTGTTTCATTATATAGTATAATTTTTTTATTTCTTCAAAACTAACTTTTAATAACTACTCATAACTCATACATGTTATTATTTTATTGGTGGACAGGAAATGAGACACTAAATTGGGACTGGGGATTTCTTGTATGAAAATGGAGCTTTTAGATAAGATTTTTTTAACTGAAATTTTTCATATAAGATTCTTAAAATTTTCTCAAAAAATAATTAAGGTTTATTTTTTTAAAAATAAATAGAGTTTGCTTATAATAAATGTGCTATTTTTAAAAAATATTTTTAATCATTTTTGTGATATATTTTTTAATAGTTTATTTATACACACCATTTTGATATACAATATTAAAAGTATCAATATATTAATAGTTCATGTGAAAGATGGATGATAAAGTGGTTGCAAATTTTAGGATTTGAATTCTCTAAAGTAAGGATCTCACTTTAGACCTTAGTTTAGAGAGTAAAGTGGGGAGTTTTATCCTTAGATCAATAGAATGAAAAGACTCTCACTTCTAACTTTATTAATTCAAAGGTAAAATTTCCTTATTTTATTCTCTAAAATGATATCATTACTTTAGAGGATTCTTGTCCCAAATTTTGGAATAGGGAAGAAGGAAAAATTGATCATGAAAAAAAAACAATTTATGATAGATAGAACTACCTTACCTGAGAATTATTAAGGTCATTTAATCTAATAATTATATGAACTGGAGAATATAAAACACAATGACATTCCATTTCTACTTCATGAGAATCGTAAATCAAAATATTCCAATATCTATATCCAAATTGAAGCATGGAAATGAAGTATACATAAAACAATTCATAACAAATAACAAAATGCACATAAAGAAAATCAAATAACAAAATGCACTCCATATTCTGAAAAAAGTTTGAGAATAACACAGTGAAATCAAAAACAAAAAGAAATACAAAAAAATGTTAAATATGAACCATGAAGCCTTCCAAAATCAATCACAATAGTAAAATACATATCATGCAATTGTTTTAATATCAAAACAACAGATGTACCATGACATTTTCTATAATCCTTTCTAAGTTATGTGACTAAAAATTGTCTCCATGGCCTCTTGAGTTACACAATATAGTTGCCGCCTTTGCAACTTCAATATCTGCAACCAAAGTCTTGCACATCAATTCAACATCCAAGAACATGCATGTGATTAGAACATTTCCTTACTTTTCTTGATCACAAAAATAAAATAAAGGAAAATAACGTGAGATAGAGAAATATATCATTATAGATAAGAAAATTGTGAGAAAAAAATGAGTGAAGAAGTTGAATGATCACGTGTTTAGTAGAATGAAATCCAGGAAAAACTAAATAAACATGTGGTTAGTCGAATCCACATTTCAACATCACCTTATAACAAAAGAAAAATAAACCTGTTGAAAATGAGAGGAAACACTATTCCAAGTCTAGAGTGAATATTTGTTTTCTATCTTAGAATGAATGATCCAAGATAAACATGGAGACCATGTTTTGACAGAGAAAATGGGTGAGAAAAAATTAGAATGTGAATGGTTAAAGTTAGATGTGTTAAAAAATTGTAACTTTCCCAAATTAAATTGATTTTACAATTTTGACCTTTTAAAATTGTAAATGTCACGTTGATTATAATTCTATAAAAAATTAAAATGAGGGTAAAACTAGAAACTAGATTTGGACACCAAAATAGCCAATCACCTTTGTATATGTACTATTGAATTCACATGCACTTAGGTCGCTATCAATCCACTTTTTTTTTAATTTCTTTTAATTTTTTAACTTCTTTGATTGTTTGTAACTTTTTCTAGCTCCTTAAACATCAAGGATATTTTAGGAAATAAAAAATTTGGACACCAAAAGATAGTAAAAATAAACTATTCCCTTTACATATAATATAAATAAATTATAGTTAATAGATAATGGTGGCTCCCAATCATCTTCCATTCATTTATCACATTATAGGCCGATGGAGTGTGTTTCAATTCTTCAAATAACATAGTTCTTTAAGGTTGCGTTTGGTTTGTGAGATAGGACACAAATAGAGACAATTTGGGACAAAAAGATGTTGGAAGGAGAGACGATACAAATAGTGGAAAGCTTTGTCTTGAGACAAATTTGGGCTGAATTTGTGTCCACTCAAAATGGGGAGACAAAGAGGGACATGGGTTTTTAAGCCTAGAGACATATATGTTTAATGACTTTTCTTCCATTTTTACCCTTAAAATAATTCTTATTGACATCAATTGCCCTTCTCATATTTACACAGATCTAAAATTGGGCTTCTTCTCCTTCTCCTTTGTGAAGATCTCCCGCTGCCTCCATCATTGAGCGCTATCTTCACTTCCATCTCGCGCTAAGGTCGCTCCATCTTCGCTACCTTCAGCTTCCATCTCGCGTTCAAGTTTGTGTCTCCATCTGTTTTATCTAAAAGTGCTTTATTTGACCTCAACTTTGTTGAGTCCTGTCCAACATAGTATATCCAGATAAATCCTTTAACATCTATTTGTTAAATGTTTAAAAAAATATTAGTTCTGATCAATAGACTACTGTGTGTGTGATATACTTCATGAGGCCCACTATGTGAGAAAATTCAAGATCATCTTGAAAACTATAAGTAGTGTGATATTCACTTTTGTCTAACAAATGGTAAAGTGCAACAAAATCTCCACCACTTGCAAACGCATGAGTGGAAGCCATGAATGGAGGAAAGCTTGAATGGTGGAGGATTAACAGGAGAGAGAAGAAGAGGGAGGGGGACTCTGTTTAGACTTCAAAGACTCCAAAACCTTTCTTTTATTTTTCTTTAGTTTGTTTTTTAAAAAAATATGGGTTAAATAAGGGGTAAAAGAGTCTTTTTAATGTGTTTTTGTTCTTGTCTAATTGTGTTATGTATTCTATTAAACAAACATGATACAAAACAATTTTATTTTATGTTTTTATCTCTACTATCTCTGTATCCTTATATTTTGTATCATGTCCACTAACTAAATGCTACCTAAACAATGAGATGAAAACTTCTCATGATTATTTCATTTTTTTTTCTTCTCATGATTATGATTATTATTTCATTTTCGAATAAAAGAGAAAAACAGTTTTATTCCATTGGCCCTAATGGGTCCAAGCTTTTCATGTCCTAACACAATGAAGTGAAAGGTGTCAGACCCAAAAAAAAAAAAAAGTGAAAAGTAGGGTCCCCCAACCAAAAAAGAGAAAAGTAGGGGGTGGAAATGCAATAAAGAAGGAATGAATGGATAGGGTGGTAATTTAGAGTTTGTATGCATAAGTGTGAACGGAAGAGGGTAAAATTTGTGTGTGTGTGTGTGTGAGTGTGTGCGGGTCTTTGTAGAGAAGAGAGAGAAGGAGGAGGGCCCTGGGAAACGGGAAGGAACAAGAAGAAGCTGAGGGATTGACGCACGCTGTCCTACGTACTACTGCTTTGCTTCGTGTGGTGTTAGATCCCTCCTTCATTCCTCCATCCTCACCTTCCAGGTAACCCTAAATTTTTTCTCCCCCAATTTTTTTTTTCTGCTTCTACTAAGGTTAGGGTTCCATTTATTCATTTGCTACAAACGATTTTTTTTTTTGGGGGCTCTTAGATCTCTGATTGTTCTCTCTATTTTCTTGGTTTCTGATTTCAGTCCCAAACAAGTGCCAAATCCGCCCGATGGCTTCCAAGCGCATCCTCAAGGAGCTCAAGGACTTGCAGAAAGACCCTCCAACTTCATGCAGCGCTGGTATAAACCCCCCTTAATTTCACGATATTAGAATCATCTCAAGCGTTTATTATCATGTGTCGAAATTTTTGATCTGTATAGTTTGTGATCGCAGTTTTTAGTGCGGAGAGGCTTTGCGTTTTCCGGGCTCATCACCCTCTTTTTGATGTTCGCGAGACGGGTGTTTAAAATCTGGTACTTTGGGACTTGGGAGATTATAGTAATTTTGTTTTAGGGTATGTTTGGATTGAGGGTTTTGGAGGGAAGGGAAGATATTGTTTTTTTTTTCTTTTTTTCGAATTTAGAGTAATTATTATATAATAATAATTTTTGTAAGAGTTGAATTTTGATTCATTGTGTGTAATCCAATCTGATATTTTCATTTGCATGATCTTTCAAGTGGTCAGTGTGAGTTAAATATATATGTTGATGAGCCGATACATAATTGGATGCCAGTGTAAATCTAAAGAAAATACGGAACAATTTTTATTTTAATTTTGAAAAATTCTCAAATCAAAGTGGAATATACTTGTTAGCCAGAAAAAAAATGTTTGAGAATGGTTGTCCTACTTATGTGGGAAAATGTGATTGGAGCAACTCACCTTTTGATTTCCGTCAAACTAATCAAAATTTGCCACATGTGTGCCATTTGTATTTGGAAAATTTTCTGGCAACCTTTTCTTGGGCAGAGTAGCAGCGCTCAATTAAAATATATTTACTTAAAATGAAAAACATATGCTGGGTTGACACTTGACACACCTGGTCTTCTGCACCTATATTGTCATGAGTTGGGTTCAACTTCTCCATTCCTAAACCTCAACAAGTCCTGAGGCATGCCTTGTCTGTTACGAGGGTGGATTACTGGAGTGGGATCATTTCCTCGTCCTAAACTTTACATTACCAAAAGATTGATAATTTTATCCTCTCTTCTATCTCCTGCCAAAATCCTCCCTCCTAAACAAGGGTCTGTTAATTTACTGCAACACAACTGTTTTCTTACTTACTGCTCATGGTCTGTGTAGAAGCATTATGATGCTAATGTTAAGGATAACAGGGAAGGTTCCAGTGAGACATGGCAAAACCCTTTCATCAAGACTCAACATTATTTTTTTTTGTCAACTGCTGTGCCTCCTCCCTTTGACGTAGGCATTTCTTTTCATGGCTCTGTAGTCAGGAGTATCTTAACTTCCCCATGGTGGGGTACTGGGGTAGTATGCGTTTAAACAAAAAAGAAAATAAAGCATAGAAAAAGGCTGATTTCTAAGATAGCCTGCACAGTTACTTCTGCTCATTGCTGTACTAAGTTGTAACTATAACCATTATAAGCATTATTGAAGGCTCATTGTAGTCAAGGGTGTGTGGTTTATATATATATATATATAAAGTAAAATCAAATGAAAAGAAAACAAAGATATAGATGATGATATTTGTAAAAAGGACAGTTGATGTTTGATATTGGTGGTGTTAGCTGTGTGTATTATTTTGTCAAACCTAAATGCTGCTTGTCTTTACTTCCAAATGTTAGCACTACTTGGTTTATTACAGGTCCAGTCGCTGAAGATATGTTCCATTGGCAAGCAACAATTATGGGTCCTGCTGATAGTCCATATGCTGGAGGTGTATTTCTAGTTACTATCCATTTTCCTCCTGATTATCCTTTCAAGCCCCCTAAGGTAATGTGTAGGCATGATGGTGTGGTGTCTGTATATTGGAGTTGTTAGGTTGTCTTAGTATTGGAAATTTCTCATGACCTTTTTTTAATCAGGTTGCATTTAGGACTAAGGTCTTTCACCCAAACATCAATAGCAATGGTAGCATTTGTCTTGATATCCTGAAAGAACAGTGGAGCCCTGCGCTTACCATCTCCAAGGTTTGAGTTTCATTTCCTTTAACTTTAGGATCTGTGTACATGAATGAATATGGGATCTTTGAATAGCATGGATTGTGTCAAATTATGACCGTAAATATTGACTGAAAGGTATTTATGGTTCCTAACTTTCCTTAAGATGGAGAAGAAAACATTTTCTTATTCATTGTTTTGGGAAATTACCATATTTTTGGGTAGAATCGCTACATTTTCTTTATACAGAATCACAACATTTTATTCCTTTATTGTTCATCTTTTTATTGATAGTTCTTTTGTTGTAATTTTCCTTTTTTTGGGGTTGGTGTGGCTCTGTCTTGTTAGTATGGATATTATATGTAAGAAATAGGTAAAACTACTTTTAGTTGACAAGCTTAGAAAATTTTCCCTTTTTATTTTTTTTAGGGGTGGGCTTTATTGTATATGTGTATATAGATGCACATGCATTACTTGATAACCAAAAGAAGATGGAACTATTGAAAAAAGAATTGGAGGTATGATAAAATTTGGACTGAATATAAGTTAAATTAAATTATTCTCAATTGCCATAATTGTTAGACTTTTTCAATTTATTAATTATAAAAGAGCAATGCTACAGTGCATGAATTATTTTTTGTCAATGTCTCATGAATGCGTTTGTAACCAATCAGGAGTGGTAAAAATGATGAGTGGAAAGAGAGAAAACCATTGCCAATCAACATGCACATGACTTGGTTTATTTTTAAAAATTCGTGCGTTGTTTACAAATTTAAATTCGTAACATTTAGCATTTCTGATTATAAAATGAGATTATATTTGATACACTATCAGTGTAAAAGAGATTTAACTATCATCCAATCATCTACTTCTATTGGTTAGTCTTTTAAGGTTATGTGGGGTTGAGTTTTACTCTTATTTCAGGGAAGTATTGCTTGTTCATGCCATCCCTTGTGAAATCGATAATTTTTGTTCTGTCCATATATCACCAAGAATTGGGCTTGTTGTCGATCTCTCCAGTAGTATAATTTCACATGTTCTACTAGCTGTAATTTTGTACAATCATGAGCCTGATTTCTAGCTGTGGTTGGTTGGTCTGCCAACATAATTACTGAGAGCTGTGAGACTGGCTCTGTTTTTCTATTTGTGATGCTGGATGGCAAGGTGAGTTTATGAGCAGTCTTGTAGGCATCTCATACTTGTGCCTGAATTGTGTTGTGCTCTTGGTAAGTGTTCACCTTGTCCTATGTTGGGAAAGAAGTTATAATCTTATTCCAAGAATGAACATCTGCCATTAACCTTTTCGTACAATTGCTTACTAGAAATTTTCTGAAGTCATCTGTTGCATGTGAGACTTGATGCCAATGTTGAGCATAGTCTGAAGATCATGGGTTTTCTGATTAAGTTTTGCTTGGCACACCAGGTACTGCTCTCTATCTGCTCACTGCTGACTGACCCAAATCCTGATGACCCGCTTGTGCCGGAGATTGCTCACATGTACAAAACCGACCGGGGCAAGTATGAGGCCACCGCACGCAGCTGGACCCAGAAGTATGCCATGGGCTGATTTATGTGTAGACCTTGTATATTGAATGGCATCTATGATGACTGTTGTGGGTTTGCTTTTGTGTCTTCTTTTTTCTGGGGTGAGATTATGTTTCTATTGTGCGGGAAAGGGAATGTGGTGCCGTAATTTGTTAAAAAAATAACTTTTATGTTCAACCACTGTGATGTGTTATCATGATACAAATGCTCGAACAAGATGATATTTGTGTCATGGTTGTGTAAACCTCTCTATGGAGCAATGTAGAAACAGTGATATGTCACAAACCTTTCCCATGATATGGCCTTAGTTGTATGATTAATCCTTGCTTGTTAGATTGTTTCAAATAGCTAGGTTAATATCATATTCTAGGCCTTTCTGTGCATTTTCAAGACTGGTTCAAAGCTGAGGCTCATGACAGGGGGAAAAAAAAGCTAAGGCTATGTGCCGAAATTCTGATTTTTAACAAAAACAAAACGGCATTTTATGGATTGGATTAATTCCTGAAGTAGTATGACTGAGTTTTTTTAGCTTTGCAGATAAGCTTGTTTTGGAAGTCTCTTATACTATAGGTAGATTTTTTCCGCCCCTTTCTATTGATAAACTTTTCCTTATTTTAAATCTCAGTCTGAAAGTAATTTCCAAAATACCAAAGCAAAAAACCAATCTAAGTCTGAAAATTAACGCATGACTCTGCCATCCCATATGAATAACTTACATTTCGTCCTAATCAGTGTAAATATAAAGAAAGTATCTTTCGATAAGAAATATTAAGAGAGTTATTAAATGTTTTTACAATGTTTAAAAATAACATTATGAAAATATTTTTTATCATAATGTCTGAAAAAACTAGTAATTTTATTAGTTTCACCTCTCTTCTTAATAATAAAGGTATATTTGGGAAAACTAGTTAATTTATTGGTTTTTTAAAATAACAAATAAAAGGAGATATTTAAATGAAAGGACAGGAGAGAAATAGACAAATAGGTATGATGCGAGAATATATTCGACTTCTTCGTTTTCTTTTTTCTTTCCTTTTATTCTGGATGTTAAACATTGTTTATTACGTGCTTCATTCTCGGCTGTATTAACTTTAATTTATCAAGCTTTGGAAATAAGTGGACTGTAGGATATGAGAGAAGCAAATTTTGTTATAGTATATTATTATTTATATTGAGTTATTAGTTTTTTTTTTCTTTCTTTTCTTTAATCGCGTCATGATCTTGATATATATATATATATATATTGCTACACCAAAAATAATGATGAATGATGTCTCATTATTCTTTCCACAAATTATTATATTCTAAAAAACTAAACACAGCTTGATCAGAACTCAGGTGGTGAACCATTGTTGTTATTGGTGTTGATATATTATTTTAATAATTTATTTTAAAATCTTTCTAACTCAAAATTTCATTAATAATAATATGAATTGTAATTTATATAATATTTAAAAACTGTTTAATACATGTAAGTTAAAATTTGAATTTTTTTTATAAGTTTCTCAATTAAGATAATTTAACATTTCTCTAAGGCAAAAAGTGAATAGTTAAATCATAAAGTCTGACACAGTTTGCTAGCACACTTTTAAATATCTAGTTATGAATTTGATTTTTTGTCATGTGTAGAGAAAGGATTCACGGTTAGATGCAAAACTTACTGCTATAAATTTTACGTCTAAGGAGATTAATTACTTAGGCTGTGCATAACTGGATCCACCTAAAAATAGTGAACAGTTGGATTCCCTTGTAAGTGTTGATTATCAATGTCAGAGTTTTGCTTTGCTTCAATTTTGTTCTTTGGCTCTGTGGTGGCCGGGGTGGTTGGTCTCTAGTCTTGCACATCTGTCTTCTTGTATTGTACCTAAAATGTTATGACAGTCCCAACATACACAATATAGGCTGTGGGGCTCATCCTTCATCATCTTCCAGCCTGCCAAAATTGAATGACTCCTACCCAGTCCCACCACTCTCTTTCACCTTGGGAAACGATGAAATAGGAAGTGGATTCTCTAGTATGTAAATTACAGGGTTGAGGGGTGAAGTTAATCATCACTACTCTTTATTATTTTATGTATATTTTCTGAAAATAAAGTGATGAAGGGTGTGGATTAACACATGATCCCCTCATTATAAGGATCCATTCCCAATCTCATATATAAAAATCTCATCTTTTTCCTTCTACATATTTTTATCTTTCTTTTTCTTCAAATCAGAATATTTGATTAAGGGATACGAATGAGATGAAAATTTGATAAGTCTTGTAAAATTACACGTAAATTCATCTATAAAAATTTCCCATCTCATTTTTATCTGAACAAAACATATGTCTAATTTTATACTTGAAGAAGTTTATCCATAAAAATTGTCACATCATTTTTATCCTTTAAGAAAACATAGACTAAGGGGTAAAGATTTATACATATTATGGTTTTCATCTCATAAATAGTATACACATGAAAGTATTCTTTTTCTTGAGAATGGTTTCTCTCATGTGAAATTTTTATATGACTTTATCATGAGATTTCTTATCATTAATTTAACAAGTGAGATTTGGTTATGATATGTGACACAAAAAAGTTAATAGTGAGAAATTACACATGATAATGTCATATAAAAATTTTATATGAGATGATTTATTGTTCTTTCCTGTACATTTTATAAACATGGTACACTAATAAAGTGTGGATGAATTATGCATCAGAATGAAATAGATGGGTTGTTATATATTTATGTAAAAGAAGAATGGCCTATCTGTTTTAATGTGGTGGTTAGACAAACATAAGTCTAACCAACTTTTGGAGAAGCATATTTCTCCTCCAATTCTCGAACGCCGTGCTATTATCAAACCAAACAGGCCAGAAATTATTTGGCTGAAGTATAAAATTGAAGGAAATTTTCTTTATGTAAAATTATATATGAATTAATTTCATAAATTTTCCCCATTTAAACCTTAACCAAACACAACTGAGTGTCAAATTTTGATTTTCAAATAACATAAATTTTCATTATTATGAAAATAAAATTCTCTCTCTCTCTCTCTCTCTCTCTCTTTGTACGTGAAAGTCTTAACTTCTTATGATTGAGTTTAAAACTTCGTATATTTTTCTATTCTCAAATCCAAATAGAATTATTATCTGTATAAAACAACAAAACACATGAATACAAAGATACATGTATAATATAAACTATATAAGTCCAGTTGAGCATCGATACTTGGGATCAGAAACCGTGTCCTCGGTGGGCACTATGGCCACTGAATGAAACACGAAAATAATCATCGCCACGTAAGTGTTTGTTTCTTTCTTTGGATCTATCAGACGTGGGAAGCACTTTCCACCTTGTATTAGTCCTAATTAATTTCCTACACTTTTATTGGTGCCGTTTCACAAATTAATTAAGACCACGTGACACTCATTGATACGTCAATAGATTCTGAGACCCTTTTTGTTCTTCCTTTTCTTCCGTTCGAATCTGATACATTCCCAATTTGTCTAAATAATCAGCAATTCTATGCATAAAACATTGTTTTATTAGCCATGGCTCTGTAAGAATCTCAACTGATCCTTCCGGCAGTGATAGAGATTCATTCATCGTTATCCATTATAAAATCGCACTAACATTTTTTGACATTAATTATCATATACAATAATAATAATAATACAAATAGCACAATGTAAAGAGAACCTACGAATCTCTGTTAATTTTGGGTAAACCCTGGGTATTTACCCGGAAGCAATGTCTAAGTCCTTAGTCGTATAGTTTATGGATTTGAGTTTACCTTATCACGTTCTAAGAGATCCTTTTTATACATACCGCCAAGATCTCTATTAATGTTATTCTTGAATGAGCATTGCTAATTAGTGCAACTCATTTGAGTAAAAATGGGGTGAAAATTGCTATAACCAATCACTGATAGGGAAAATCATAAAATAGCAAAGAAAAAAAAGGCATGGATTAAATGTACATCAATAGCTATAAATTAAGTTGACGTGATCCACGATCACAACAAATTAAAATTCATTTTAAGCTAAATTGCACAAAAAATGTAGGAAAGAGAATAAGTCAGATTGTTTTACAAGGAAGTACCATTAGCCAATTGGAAATTGGGAATTTTATTTTGCAAAAACTAGAAGAAAATGTTGAAGAAAATCAATTAAACAAATTACCTGCATGAGGAGCTCATGAGATACTAGGATTATATTATCACTTGCTCCAAAAAGAATTGGCAAAGATAGTTATTTTTACTAATTTACAATTGCATAATCAATGATGTAATTATATTTGGCAATAACACAATTGCATAATTGACCAAGAGTTTGGCTAATGTGAATACTAGGAATTCACAATCGCAATCCTTAAGTGCTTACGTTAATAACTTAAATGCCAATTTCAATAACTTAATTTTTATCAGAATTAATTCCAATCCCATTTATCAATTAAACATACTTTAAACTATCAGTTAAATTATACCTAATTGGAACCTTAATCACGCATGACATTCACAATCACAAACACACACATAATCAAAGTTGGTTCTAACAAATACAATTGCATCAAACAACACAAAATAAGAAATAGAAGAGGATGGAGAAGGAAGATTGGAAGGCCAAATCATAAATTGCAATAAAATAATAGGAGTCTCAAAATATAATCCTTGAATCCTTTGGAATCCTTGCGTTAGGAAAAACTACTTCTCCATGGACGAAGGATTAGGAAGATTAATGAAAAGTGCGAATGAAAATCCCAAATCGGAACTAAAATAGAGATTGAAATAGAGATTGAAAGAGTAAAAAATGTTAGAACTAAATTAATGTAAAAGTTTAATTATAATCAAATTAATATAAAGTTAAGAATATCAGGACTAAAAAATTTATTTACTCAAAAATAATTTATATAAACTCTCATACATATATAAAACAATTACAATTCAATTTAAGATATTGTTAGACCTAATAAATTTGTTCTAAGCTAATAGATTGTGTGAAGAATATTGTCCTCAGTGACATGACAGCTAAGATTCATAGGAAAGAGCAGCATGAACGTTGGTTTTTGCTTCTTGATCTTCGACCTGATCTTTATCCATTTTTAATTGATTAAAGTCTGCATTTCACATCCCTGGCTGATTCGTAATCGCAACAACCATTAATACTTATTCTTAATTAGTTGTCTTTAAGCTTAATCAATTTGAACACCAAAATGACCACCTGACCTTTCTTAATCATAAGGCTAAATTTTAATAACATCTTCTAACTATGTCTCACAGATACATTATCCTAAAACGAATGTATATACTAACACATATTGATTTTCTCACTAGGCATGATTTGATGGTTCAAAGCATACGATGGATTTTTTTTCACGTGACTTTTGATTAGAGAAAGTGTATTAAATTAACAAGTTATTTGCACTGTTTTTATTTGAATTTTATTAGCGCGAGTTCTTAAAAGACATGTGAAATAGAAAAACCTGAACTATTAAATAGAAACATAAATATTTGATTTTTGATAACTTAAAAATATTTAATGTTTTTCGTTTTATAAAATTAAGATAGATATTTTAATTTCTTAATTTTTGTAGCAAAGACAAGTATTAACAGAAAAAAATATTTTTTCGATGCTCTAAAATTTCTAAATATTTTGTCTTATCAACTGATCATATGTCATTACAGGTGTGAGTTTTATAATAATTATTTTAAAATTTAAATATTTTTTAATGAAATTGTACTATATAATTAAATGATTGTCTAAAAATTTTACAAAGACAATATATTAAATGAAAATAATATTTACATATTGATTGTATACAATAATTTTATATGGTTTTATATTATTATTCCATATAAAATAATTTATATACAACTATCTTTTACTCTATGATTTTTTTAAAATTCTATTATACAATAATATAAAATTATTTTATATTATTTTTTAATTTTTCAATATATCCACCGCTGAGTTATAACTAATTCTTTTGAGATGAAGTTCTCCTAAAGGGATAAACGTCTCGTCACAAGATTCTTTTCATAAATACCATCATGAATTGAATCAATGATTAAATATTTAAGAAGCTTAGCTAATTACCAATTGTACTAAGCCTTGTAGTTAATTATTTTCTAGTATAAGTACATGAGAATTAATCTAATATTAAAATTAAATTTGCAAGAGAATTTGTCATTACTTTGACCAAAATAAAATATTTTGGTAAAATACAAGAACACTCGCTAAGGTATTGAGATATAACACATAGTCCTATTCTTTGTTAAAATATGCTCGCCCCATCCTTTAAACCACTGTCAAAGTGTTTAGTGACTATTAACCATAGTGAGGATTTTATACACACAAACTTAACCAATCTCAAACCCCATTTCATCAACTCCGATTAATAGTGGCTTGCCCAAGATTATACAAATGGTTTCTGCTCTTTACTTCTGCATTGCTCACCCATTGTCTTCACTTCTGATTTTTTTTTTATCACATTGATATGGGTCACTCTTACCTGGACCTATGTTGTCCAAAAAATCTTTAACAATAATTCATCAAAAGATGCTAATTCCGTTTAATGTGTTCTTACCTTTAGCTGATTTAGGCTTTTTATTAAAATTTGATTTTTTTTCTTGATACTGACACCGTAACAGTGCTTATGCTGGATGTAATATGAACTGATCTATGTAATTTTGAGTTTCTCCACTTATGAACATTGCTCTTGTATGATGAACATTAGTGTTGGTTTAGCATCAATGAGAAGTAATATTTATTCTTCAAGTTTAATTATTATATATTATTGTTTTGAAGGAATCTAGAACCGGATTTGAGTTGGAACAATAACTATTTTGTGGAATTATATCCTTTCTTTTCTACTATGTGATATGTCATTTTTGTTGTCTCTCCCATGCCCATTTAATTTCACTATGCTTGAGTTGCTCAAATTAGTGAACAAAGAATTCGTTCCTCTACAATTTTGAAGTTGAAGCCATATTTAACAATTTTCTATATTGGACCTATGATCGGTCTTTATTTTGAGCAAATACCCTCACTTATCATCCTATATATGTTAGTTTGCATAGGGACGTAAGGCGAAAAATAGCTTACTGTGGAACTTTGGCTTATGAAACTTAAGTTGTCCAAGACTCCAAGTAAAGTCCATGAAATCTTTCTTAATATTATGATCATCTTCAAAATTGCATTGGGTTATTATTTATTTTTGTGCTGCTTTCCTGCATTAATTCATTAAAGTTCAATTTTATAGAAATAGGGTTGTTTGTGCTTTTAACATGGCTTACAATGGCATTTTCTGCAAATATTGGTGGTTGGATTGCAGACATTCTTGAGAGAAATGGTACAATAGTGAGCATGGTATTTTTAAGAGAGAACCATGGTTAAGCTCAAGTTAGTAATTTGACAGTGGTTTGAAAGATGGGATGGGGCTGCATGTTTTGAGATAGAGCGGAGTTATGTGTCATATGGCGAGTGTTTTTGTTTTTTACCCAAATATTTTTGGCTTTATGGATTTTAAATTTTTTCTTTAGAGTATATTTGTTGAAGGAGAAGTATGAGAAAATTTTTTTAAAATTTCATATATAAAATTACACATATATTTATTTGAAAAATTTTTATCTTTATTTTCATTCTCTGACTAAACACACCCATAGAGTGTATGGTACTACTATGGTGTCTGAGAGAGAGAAGGTCCCTTTAGTAATTTCATTGGTTTTTTTTTTTAATAATTTATCAGGTGCCATCATGTGATATTATTATTATTATTAAAAATTATAAATGAGTTTGTCTGAAAACAACGCAAGCATCTTCAACCTTCATTCATTTCGGACATCTACATCCAAACTTGGATGATAAATACAACACAAAGTACCTTCTGCTTAAGCAACCTATTTATTTAATTTTATCTAATTCTTTTTCCTTTTTTAATTTATCCAAAAAAAAAAAACAACAACACTTGTTATTCACTACAAAGTACAAACACAAATTGCTCCTTATCTTCTCCGAACTTTAGTTAAGTGAAGTTTCTCAGATTCTCATTCTTCGGCTACCTGTTCCAATCATCTCTCTGTGTTATTACAGCAATTAAGCTCTTTTTGGAGGTAATTTAATTTAATTCTACCTTTTCTTTTCGTGATTGTAATTGCATGAATAACCCCTTTTTCCTCTTTCATTTTTTTTTTCTCAGTTTATTTTTGATGGGTTTCTTTTTATTGCATGCAAATTGATGGAAAGCTTGCAACTTTAATTTCCAGATATAGAAATTCTGTGCTGTTTTCACATGCACGCTGATTCAATGCATTATTGTCTTCTTTGCCTTTTGTTTGTGATGAACTAGACACTGTTTCTTTTTGCGTTCTGAACAACCAAAGCTATTTTCGGAACCCCCTATTGGTGTTTGTTTTCACTTTGCTTTGCATTTTGGGAACACTTGTGGAATTCTTGGTATGACTAGGAGTTGATGAAAATTTGAGAATGAGTCTGTTAAAGTTTAACAATGCATATTTCGAAATATGCATTGTAATTTTCATTTTTGTTTCCTTTCATTCCTTCCATTCTCACTTCTTCCAAGCACGCTACTCATCATTGATTGTAGAGGAGTGGAGGGTCTTCAACTTGATAAGTGTTGAGAATGCATGAATGTTGTTTTAAGGGAATATTTTTCTTCCCCTGCTTGGTTTTTGCCCTTGCTGATTTATCTATTATCAGATTTCTACTTTTAGCACTTGAGTTTTTTGGTGATTCCCTCGTTAGAAATGTATGTAGGGAAGTGATTTTTGATATTTTGATTGAATGAACATTTGAAGGAGGCTTATTTCCTTATGTTGCTTAAATTTTGCTTTGGCTGTGGTGGTTGTAAGTTGTAACTTGCAGGCTAATAGCCTACCAATTAAGTTTTGCATTCGTTTGTCTCGGCTATTGTTTTCTGTACTCTTTCCTTTATTTCTGTACTTGCAGGCTAATAGATTTGACTTGTGAAATTCATTTTGCTGAAATTAATGGTCTTTCTTCTCCCAGGCTTCAATTGATAGAGTTTGCAAGTCTGTGAATTCCAAACAATTATATGGGGAACTGTGTAGCTAAGGTGAGAGTATTTTGATACGTCGCTTTATTGTTCTGCTCATTGAAAGTTGAAAAGCTGAGGCTTTTCTCTTGTTCGTTGTGATAAACTGTTTTCTTCAAGAGATAGCATACTCTTAAAGAAGAAGTCATAATTTTTCCTGTATGTGTTTAGTGTGTTTTTTCTTCTCAACGTTTATGAGGATAGCATTAGGAATACCTGTTATTGTAACTTTGAGGTGATAATCTTTTACTATACCTTTTCTATGTGTCCAAAGGCTGCTTGTCTGCTAGCCAAATTCAGAGACTAACTTTCACGTCTTCAGCCTGCCTATATGAACTGTGTTGTATTGTTGAATGATTTGTACCAGACAGACTAAACAGGGATAATAAGAACAAGAATGGAGAAACAAAGATAGTAGAAATGCGTAATTATATTAAGTGTGCCAACTGTTCTAAAATATCCAAATATTATCCAATGATCAATGGCCACTAATGAAAAGAAGTCTCTAGTTGTAACCTGTAATTAGCTGTTAGTCATGTCAGGCATATCATCTTAAGGGAGGCAAACATGGAGGGATTAAGCAGTAGTTTGTTATTTGCTACTTCCTTTATCGACTTCTCCACTTTTTTTTCCTCTCCTAGTGAACAGGTATGTTTCATTTAGTTATTATCTTTTAGTGCAGATAGAGAGTCCATGCATAACTGATGGATATTTCTTAATACCTTTCATTTCATCAACCTCATTCCTCCTCTTCTGTGATAACCAGTACTCCAACTTTATAAGCCGCTTAAACTTTTCTGTTCCTCCCCACTAGTAGCTGCCAAAAAGGAAATATGGAAA